>CM040245.1:18967207-19296053 GCA_022545495.1 Chrysanthemum lavandulifolium
AGAGTAAGTCTTTCTTTCTCGACTTGTTTGATGCCTTTAACGATTCGTGTCTTAGCTTGAGAAATCCAAGATGCGGTGGCTTCTTCAACGATTTGATGTTGATTTGGTTGATCTTTTGATGGTGGTGGTGAGGAATGAGAAGATGAATCGATGAAGATGAGATGTGAGAGACTCGGTCCTTTGATGGTTCGTAAGTTTTCTCCTTAGACAATGACGGATCTGCCAAAAGAAACTTTCATAATCAACATCTTCATCATTTCCACTTAGCTTCTTTATCGCCTTTATCTTCTCGGACTTCTCAAGATCGTGTTCCTCAATGTCAAACTTAATAGACTCCTCCGTTGCTTTTATTGTTGCTCAAGAGTGGTGGCACCAGCCTCCATATCGGGTTGATTAACCGCATCAAGATCCGGTGTAGGTTGAACATCACCACTGACCTCCGGGCCACCCATTTGATCTTTGGCAAATTTCTCCACAACGTGTTGGAGTCAACAAATTTGAACTTCCTTCCGTCAGAATCGCTTCTAGTGGCTCTTCCGAGCTTTCCTTTTCATAAGGCACAAGTACGGAGTCTTCCTTTCCTTGGATACCGGTGGACGTGGAGGTTTTGCACCAAGGAGGTGCTTGGCCAGTGCATCTGTAGAATACCTCTTCGATCTCGATTGTGTATCTTCGTAGCTTTCGTCCACTAGCTTTTGTGGTTCAAGCTTTGAATGGGAATAGGAGCAACTTCCTTAGAAGGAATGCCCTTTACGAGGAGGATTCCTCTTTGGGAACTTCCTCGACTCTCGGCTTATAGCACTTCCGCACTTCCTCTTCCGGTTTTTCTTGCAGCGCATTTAAGATTTTTCATCAAGAAAGCCAACTTTGTTCTCTTCACGCCTACCATATATCTTTTATAAGAGAGAGTTGTTTGAGTTCATCTCGAGAGAAGGAGATCCGACAACACAAGACCTTGTTTTGGTAGTTGACCCTTAAACTGATCATAGAGTGGGTTCGGACAACACGCCAAGATTGTCGGGGTCATTGATTCTCTTGGGGATATCGTGGTTATATCCAGTGCTCTTTGGATCAACAGCTTAGTATATCCGATATAAGGAATCTTTGAGCCAAGCTTTTGAGGAATGTCATCATGTCATCCCATATCGAGCTTTAATTTCATGTGTTTCATGTTGATTAGAGCCAAAAGATTTGCGAGTTCCACGAGCTTGGGATGCTCATAGCCACCGCCACGACTGAAATAGATTTTGTGATGATGATATAAAGGGTTCTCCAAGGCCGAGGAATGTTCTTAAGATCCACATGAGAATGCTTATTAATAACCCCAAGCTTCGTCATACCCAATATTAATCAAAATTGCGAGCAGTCTCTTCAATGAGGTGCAAGCAGAGAATTCATTGGTATGATGTCGAATGAGGAGAACGTACCAAAGTCCGCATGTGTGATGGTAACTTGTTTGTGATCGAGTGTCCTTTGTTACCGCACTTTGACCTTTGACCCTCGCATTGTATTCCGTAATTGTCAGATGTAGATCTCCCAATAAAGGTGGCGTAATTGGTGAGCATGTTCGATAGGGATGATTCTTCGAATATCCACCGCTAATGAGACAAGAAGATTTCGAGCGGTGAGAGTTTCAAAGTCAACTCGAGATTGTTCTTCCAATCTTCATTGGATAGCCATGCGGAAGATATCGGCAATGGTGAGAACATCTCGTGCATCCACATTCATTTGAAATGCACCATGTCTTGATCTCGAAATAACATTAGCCAAAAGAACCAACATATCGAAAGACATAATGTTAGTCAATAGAAGGTTTTATTGTCTAATTATTGAATGTGCAATGTCAATGATAGTTACGAGTCCAAAGTCACTTGTTTGTTTAATAGTCCAATGACGTCGTGATAAGTTTTGTGAGTTAGTTAACTTTATGTTTTAAAGTTTATGTTATCACTTATTTAACACAACATATTAAACGTTTAAGCTTATTAGTGACATTTTTGGTTTCGTGACGTTATGATTTGTTTATTTACAAGTTTGCACGAGTAACAATTCATAATGAAGGTTTGATCAAGGCTTATGCGTGGAAATGGTAGCTTATGCGTAAATAGGAGAAGTATACGCGTAGACGCAAGCTTATACGTAGGATCCTTACTTACGCCGTAAGAAATGTTACGCGTGAGAAAAGGGAACCTTATCGTAAAGCTTACGCCAGAGGCGTGATATAAAACCTTCGCGTAAGGCTTACTCGTAAGAGTAGACCTTATGCGTGAGGTCATCGTTCACGCATATCCTTCACGGGATACGCGTGGTCCTTTAGAACCTTACGCTGCAACAATTACGCGTGAAGATTACTCTTACGCATAACTTTCACGCTGTAGGTGATCCTTATCGTAGATTTTCAATAACCTTGATTCGGAGTTTCACGAGTAGCAAGCCCGAAATAACATCATCATAACATCAATATTAACATTAGCATTCATTATAAAACAGATCATGGCATGAAACTCATTAAACAATTTACGCGTAAAAAGTCTTACGCGTAGACCAAAACCCTAACGTTCATGAATTACGCATATGAAATTTAGCCATAGGATTTGCACCAAAGTTTTTCTGGTAAGTCTAGGAAGCCTATAGAGTTGCTTTATCCAAGTTTTAACATCAAACAAGTCATGAATCAAACATACCCAAACCGTATGAACATAAACCCTAAATTTCAATTTCTTCACTTTTTATGTTTCTGGGCAAGTTCTGGGCTTTAATATGATCAATTCAAGTTTAAAACAACCTATTATAACAATCTTTATTACCAAAAACGTTCACATATGAAACACCCAAACCCACGCATAAACCCTAATTTCCAAATCCATCAATTCGTATCCGGGTGCATTTGAGGATAAAATGATATCATTGATGTAATAGAAACGTTTTGACACTGCCTTTTTAACCACAAACACACAACCTAATCATGTGTTCATACGCATATCGTAGAACACATAATCAACATATACACCATTTTGACCGTTGGATTGATGTAAAAATCAAAACCATTGTTTGAAAACATGTAAGAAGCATTAAACCACTTACAAAATTATGATCCAAAAGACGGATTTGTTGAACGATTCTTAGGCGTAGGATGATTTAGTTGTGTGTGATAAATGTGAAGTGAAAGTTAGGTGGAGAAGTTTTATAAAAATAACTTTAAGCTTTTGGCAGTTTTAGTCCCTCCACCTTTCCATTTTCATCCAAAGCCATTTAACTTCCATTTTGGTTACCAAACGAAGAATATTTGAAATAACTTTGACGACCTCCCCTCGACTTAAGAAATAATGAAATGTTATAAATTTTAGTCCGAGGAGTGTCAAGAAACCATAAATGTGACCACCATTATTAAAGAAACAACAGGGATAGGGTAACTGCAAGTACACGGTTATTTTGAAACAAGCAGAATTTATTTTCTCCCCTCAACACTTGATCGAAAAAATCCTGAATTTTGAAAGATTTGAGTGTTGATCAAGAAATGTACTTGCCATGTTTGAAGAAATATAGATAGAAGAATATTTTTGTTGTTTTGTCTCGATTTTCTAGTTTTGTATTTTGTTTTTGAAAAGTTATTTACAAAAGAGATTTTGGTGTTTGATCGGTTTTAAGATCTGCTTTAAGAGTTCATCGAGTTCCTCTTGAGTCAACACCGCATACCAACTGGTAGACCAACTCATTAAACCTAGCGGGAGGCAAGGCTTTGGTGAGTAGATCCGCCAATTGGTATTTCCTTACCCACGAAGTATAATTCAACTGCACTGCTCCACATGGTCCTTGATGAAATGATAGCGAAGATCGATGTGCTTAGATTTCAGCATCGAATCGAGTTGCACGAGATCGCAATGGCACAAGACATCGGATTCACATCAACACGTAACCATAGTCTTTGAGTTGTGTTCTCATCCGGATGACTTGAGCACAACACACCGACATGGCTACATATTCTCCTTCTGTTGATGACAATATGTACAATCCTGCTTCTTCGATTTCAAGACACCAGCTTGTCACCAAGAAATTGTAGTGCTCACAAGTACTTTTTCGTGAATCTAAACATCCTGCGTGATCGACATCTCGAAAAGCGATTAGTTCAAAACCGAATCCTTCGGATACCGATCCCAAGTTAATGGTTCCCTTGATGTATCGGAGGATTCTTTTAGCCTCGAGAGGTGGGTTTCGCTTGGTCGCGATCGATAACGGAGCATAGATAAACGGCAAAGACAATATCGGTCTCTAGTTTGTTAGATACATGAGAGACCCAATAATATACAGATTTGGTAGGTCTACTAATTTCCCATGTAACCGCGTCTAGCTTCTTGGTATGAGTCATTGGTGTGGCATAAGTGTCACGTGTTTTCATTCCAAATTTGTTTAACAATTCAAGGGCATATTTGGACCGACTTAAGAAAATACTGACGGTGATTGATGAACTTGTAGTCCTAGAAAGAACGTAAGTTCACCCATCATGGACATTTCAAAAATTTCTTCAAGAGTTTTGCAAAAGCGATTGAGTACTTTTTATGTGTAGACCCAAAATGATGTCATCCACGTAAATTTGAACAATTAAGATATGTGCCCGTGATATTGTATAAAAGAGTAGGGTCGACCGAACCTTTGGTGAAATTATTGGCAATTAGGAAATATGATAGCTTATCGTACCATGCCCGAGGAGCTTGTTTGAGACCATCTGAGCTTTGTTCGGTTTGTAGACATGGTTCGGGAACTCGGGATCAACGAATCCTTCGGTTGGTCGACATAAACCGTTTCTTTAAGTTGTCTGCTGAGAAACGCAGCTTTGACATCCATCCGAAAGACCGTCATATTCATATGAGCGCGAACGCGAGAAATATCCGAATAAATTCAAGACGAGCAACCGGAGCAAAGATTCTTCAAAGTCTATTCCTCTTCCCGACGATAACCCTTAGCAACTAGACGTGACTTGTTTCGGATTACGCTCCTTGAAAGATCCAATTTGTTTTTCAAATCCATTTGAGACCAATGACGTAGACCCTCGTTAGTTTTTCAACCGCCCCATACTTCAAGACGCTTGAATTGGTTGAGTTCTTCTTGCATGGATTCAATCCAGCTTGTCTTTTGTCATTCGTCTTTAATATTTTTAGGCTCGAGTTGGCGACGGTGAGTGCATATGTGCAATGTTCACCATCTCGTGCGAAGACGTTGTCTCGTAACGACCGTTGATTCGGGTTGCCAATAATATTTGCGGAGGATGGTCTTTTGTCCATCGATGTGTAGAGGTTGATGTTGGTATACATTATGCGATTCGAGGATTCAAATGGTTTGTTGATGATTCCGCGACATCGTGCACAAAGCAGTGTCATTAGCAAACGGGTTAAAGAACGATTTGGATCAAAATCTGCAGTGGGGTACTTCATTAAGAACATCATCGGCCGGTTCATCATTGTTGGAAGCGGTTTGTTCAATCTGTGTGGTGGAGTCAATCGGTGGTGCTTCGTCAATGATAGTTGTTGTATCGTGTATCGTATAAGAGTAGTATCGGGTTGAGCAATGGAAACAATGGATACACCGAGCACGCTCATCAATATCGCCACCGAACAACGAGCAAATAACCTTTCCATTTGTTGACGAGTGAGTCAGGGGCTTTGGCAAATGATGATGGGGATTGAGGAAGTTTAAGCGGTTGTAACCGGGTTCCAAGATGTTATACTCGAAGCCATCTCAGTAAGTTCATCAAAATGAGCATGAATCGCTTCCATAACTTTGTTGTACGACGATTCCAGATCCGGTAACCTTTAGAATTCTCACAATATCCAATAAAGACTCCAATGTCGACTTTGGCTTGAGCTTTCCAAAATCCTCACGATCATTATTCGGATAGCAAAGGATCCAAATACATGAAAGTGTTTGAGATTCGGTTTATGGTTGTGGAGAAGCTCAAAATGTGTTTTGTTGTGGCGTTTAGTAATCATAGAACGGTTTTGAGTATAGCATGCGAGATACGACTTATGCCCATAAGTAACTGGAAGTTTAGCATTGATTAACATTGTTCTTGCAGCCCACTAACGCTCGGTTTCGCTCTTCAACAACCCGCTTTGTTCTCGGTGTTCGCAATAGATGTCGATGCTCAATTCCTACTTTCTCATAAAATTCTCAAGAGTTTGGTTAACAAATTCGGTTCCTTTGTCTGCTCGATTTGGCGGACGGTGTTCCGGAGTCGAACTTGAATTTTCGTGAGAAGGTGATGATCATTTGAGGAGCTTGGTCTTTGCTTCAAGAAAGTAGACCCAAGTCCATCGTGAATAGTCATCAATAATTACTAAGATGTAGCGTTTGCCATTGATCGTTTGCACGCGATCGGGCCACATAAATCCATGTGAAGAAGATGAAGCACATCTTTGAGAAATGTGTTCCACCTTTGAAGGAAAATGAGCACGAGTGCTTTTCCTTGTTCACGTGTCGAGCAAAGGTGATCTTTAGAATACCGGAATCGTGGAGACCTTCAACTAGTTTGTGTCGAGCAAGATTGGTTATAGTTTGAAAGTTTAAATGTAAGAGACGATTGCCATAGCCGAGATTTTTTGATGTTGCCTTTGAAAGTAAGCGGATGGGAGATGAAGCAACCATGTCTTGCATAGAGATAGTGTAAAGACTTGAATTACGCGAGCGGACATAAGGTCGCTTCCTTGTAGATCACGAATGAAACAAGATTTCTCCTGAAAGCAACCTCCAAATCTCCATCACAGGCCGACCTCTCGAAAGCAGTTGTGGCCGAGGCCTTCCACATAATAAACCACCGCTAATTTCGATGTCCCATTGATATAGTCTCAGTAGCCCATGATAGTCGCTAGTGATCATTCCCGAATCGACGGTGCCAATGAACTTTGCAATAAAGTTTGATAACAGCTTAAGGTTGCTCGTCATGTGTCGGGAACATCCGCTATCAACAATCTAGAATGATCATATCACACGCATTACACATGATGACACGGATGGAATAGAAGTAGATGTGGAACCCGAGATGTTAGAGGGTTCCCGAGCGATATAGTAGACATACACACATCAATAACTTTAGGCATCCATTTAAATCCTAGTGTGTTATATATCCATTTCGCCATCTCCAACTAGTATTTGCTTTAGTCTTAGTGAATGCACTAGTGGTACTACATTCTTAGGAGGTAAACGGGGCTACTGGGACAAGAATGCTTCCTATAATCTAAAGAGGCGGTTTACCAAGCACGAGACTTAGAAAGATTAGTGGGCCTAGAGGTATTCCTATTCTTAGGATTCCGTAAACGAAAGATGATAGCTTTAGCAACACATTTGTCATGACAATCGAATTCATACTTTTACGACAAATAACA
This sequence comes from Chrysanthemum lavandulifolium, assembly GCA_022545495.1. Taxonomy (NCBI): domain Eukaryota; kingdom Viridiplantae; phylum Streptophyta; class Magnoliopsida; order Asterales; family Asteraceae; genus Chrysanthemum; species Chrysanthemum lavandulifolium. The sequence goes on from CM040245.1 coordinate 18,974,584, forward strand.
CAAGGTGCATCGATCAATATCAAAAGTACTTAAAGGTTTAGCATTCGCTACATCACTATTTCTATTACATTTGCCGACGCAATATCTATAGTGGAAGCAACGTGAGTCTTATTCATTGTCCTAGGGTGTTCTTCTACTTTAGGAACGCAATATCTTAGGTCGCAACTTCCTATTCTTCGATGTAGTGCTCCTAGGTCGTGAAGTGCGGACGCTTGGAAAAGAGGCAACTATTCCTGCTTTCAAGAGAAGGAAGCACGTTAGCAACTTGTGTTGTGGCGAGAGGCATTCAGGTTCACGATTACTAAGTGTTACAGTGTGCTATTCTCTTAATGATGGTTGGCGGAAGTTGTTCATACTTTCCTAACATTTCTCTTAACTTATAGATAGTGTGAATCAAATCTTGATTTTCGTAACGAATATTACCTAAGCAAAATTCATTACTTCTCTAGTGTGTGCAAGATAATGATCAAGTTCGTTTGATGCTTCATCACGAGTCTTTTAAGTAAATCAAATATGACACCATATTCTGCTTAACTTTTACAAGTTCTTGTTCATATTTTGAGATTTGACATTTCAAAGACACGTTTTGATCATCCAGCTTGCTCAAACTTTAGATTAAACGCTTTGGATTGCAACTAGTTGATTTTGTTTTGCAAAGCAAGTTCACGATTGTGACAATCTTTTGACACCATTGAAGACGACGCTTTGCATTTGAAAGCTCGTTAATTAATCGCTCATTTTCGACTTTTAAAGACTCGATCCGATGCACTTTATCGATTTCTCATGATTACAACATTATCAATAAGACGCTAGAGATATAATCGATGCATATGACAAAGAATGCAATAACACAAAGATTATAGACATCAAGACCTGATAACATCTTCCAAGAGTCGATCAACCTCTTTTTCAACATTTTCTTTTTACGCTTAGTATTAGAAATAGATGTTTACGCTTTCTCAAAACGACCTTCATCAATCCAAGTTCCTTATGAAAGTCCTGCTCCCAAGACAATGCACAATTTTTCAAATTTTAACATTTGGTAAAAGATTTTTCCAAAAATATCTCTTTGTTCTCGCGCTGAGGCGATTGAAAATGTTGAACTTTGATTTCGTAATGATATTCTATCTCATGTTGTAATGTTTTGAGGTCGACCATGAAAATGTCAAAATATCGGAGAATTTTGCGATTTTCGTGTTTTGAGTTTACTTCATCGATGGAAGGTAAAGGACCATAAATTTGTGCATAACTGGTTGGGATTAACATTAGAAGACTCGACGTTTTATGATAACCCTTGGTGTGTTAGAAGAATCCGTTGGTGTGACGAAGTGACCGGTTTGAATAATTAAAAGGTTTGTTGTAAACAAGCGTTTCTAATTTTGATCGACTCTAAGTCTTACGATCTAATTCCTCTTGACGATGATATTCAACAACACTCATATGTAATTATCAATTTTATATTCGTGACCGAAACTTTAGGATTTGGTTTGAATGCTTTGGTTGAAAGCTTAGGTTTGTAATCGCGAAGATTCACCCATATCCATTTGATTGGGTTTTAAAGTAAACTTTTCTATAGCGCCATCGACTCACCATGTTTGTAAACAATGCTTTAAACTCTTTAAGTTTGTTTTGCAAGTCGATAATTTCTTCAAGATGATCATCTATTCGCTTCGTTGAATGCTTTTTGTATGCAGAGAACTGCTTTTGACAAGTTAACAACTCAAACCTTAGCTTTTTGATTTTCCAAGGTGAGAGCGTTAATTTGCTTTTTATGTTCATGTTTCGCTTGTTCTATTTCGCATAACAAAGCATTCTTTGAAGCGGCTAGATCACGATCCGTCTCTAAATATTTTCGCTTTGATGAGATTTAGCAAAGGCGGCTTCAAAACCTTTTTCACGGTTTTCTTGAGTTTTGAAAAGTTGAGTTGCTTTTGTAAACATTCAAAATCTTTGGTTAACATGCATTTTACTTTTCAAGTCCCGATTTCTTGCACGACATTCTTCCACTATGGTTTGTTGGTCTTGAATTAAACGAGCAAAACTGGATGACGCAAAAGTTCGGCGTGTTCAACGTGAGTCACAACATGATCATTACGTAGATCCTCAAGTATAACCACGGAGTCAATTTGATTATCAATGGAAACCATAAGGTCATCTTGATCGTCAAATGTAACTACGGGTCTAATTGAAAATCGTCGAATGAGATGTGGATGACTCATTATGAACATTCCGAGCCTTGCGGATTCGGATGTTGGCGGAGATATTAGATCGTAGATAAATATGGTTTGTTCGGTACTGAGACAAGCCATCGATGTCATACACTGGCCTGTGGTCACTCATGTGTAACTCATGCATATTAGCCATCAACATAATAAATGCATTGGCTGCAAGTCCTCCATATCATCATCCGAGTCTCATATCCGCCATAAAACTCGTTTTTGTCCGTGAGAGTTCCACCACTTCATCCTTAAGAGCCAAAAGAAGAGCCTCTTTGTGATAAGCAACGCCCCTAGTCCTTGGCTTTGGGCATGCATTAGCCAGTGTCCTTCTCATTGCGCTTGTAGCATCAAGACCATTTAACCCATTCTCGAGCATTTTCCTGCTCCACCACTTGAGCTCGTTGTTATTCCTACCCATAGCATTAAACCCTTGACCACCGCCCATCCGACGACCATAACCACGATTCGTAACTTCAACTCGCCCATTGTTCACAACACTGATTTCGTGTGTTAGATGAGGAACGAATCGATTGTTGGATTTGTTGGTATAACGGCTAAAAGCATTAGCAATCATAACAAATCCTTGTTGCAATGCTTCGAACGGATCGGATTCCTCATTAGCTTCAATCGACAAATGCTTGAGCATTGTTGTTGTTGTATGGAACCAATTGATTATGTTGAGATTGTTGTGATTGATCATTTGGTGTGTTATTGGTAGTTGGTTGAGTTCTTTGGTTGAGGAGGATAACTGCTTGAGCATACAAGGCAAGTTGTTGATTTTCGGGATGTGAAGGTGAAGCAATTTGAGCACGGAGAATCCTTTCCCTATCAACTTCTTTTTTCATGAGGCTTCAAATAATCGTACAACAATCCGTATGTAGAATGATGCATGTTCTTCGCCGACGGAGAAAATGACATACTTCTCCCATTCGTGACCAAGACTACTTAGGAACTTAGTATTAACTCGCAATTCTTAGCATGATGATGTTGTGTTTATCCAAATCATTGATGATGTCCGAGAATCGATGATGATAAGACTCTAGTGTCTCTCGTGTTCAATCAAGAAGTGTTCATAAGCCAAGTAAATTTTGGATTCCATATCCTCCCGATTGAGTGCAGATCCTTCCATAAGTAGATGAATGTGTTCCCACATTGCCTTTGCCGTCTTTTGAGCATCAACACTTGAAGAATTGGGTTTGGTAATCCTAAAAGGATATATTGCATTGCAAGCTCATCGACTTCATAGTGTAGAAGTTCTTCGATTCGTGTCCCAAACAAGAGCAATGTTTGATTGTTCATCCCTTGGTGGATTAGCATTTGGATCTCCGGCACAATGACAAGTGAGGCATCCGAAATGGACCTTCCAAGATAACCTTCTTTAAGAACTTTCCATGTGGCTTCTTCGATCACAAAACCTAAAAACCTAATTACCCATTGATCGTAGTTTCTGGAGTGAGCATTGGAGGTCTATCAAGTGATCCACCTCATGAATTGATTGTTGGTCGCTTAAAGCTTCACACATCTTTGCAAACCAAGTGGGTTCCTTCATAGTGTTCCTTGATGGATGTTGATTGAAATCGTTTGTGTAGGGTTGAACTTGAAGACTTGGTGGTGTTTGAACCATTTGTGGTGGAGGAATTGCTCCAAGTTGTGGAGTATGTTGTTGATTAAATTGTTGTTGATAAATTGTTTGTTGTTGATTCCATTGTTGATGTTGTGGACTTAGTTGTTGTTGTCGTTGAGAATAAGTGTAAGGGAAATAGTTAGAGTATGGTGGTTGTGACATGTTGAAAACTTGTGTTATAAAATGGATCTGTGTAGTCGAATGAACCGTTGTTGATGAAGTATCCTTAGGCGTAGAAATCACAATAAACCAAGTAGTACTTATGCGTAAAAACACCAAAGTTACGCGTAACATTAAGAGTTACGCGTAGGTTTAGCTTACGCCTAAGCAAGGAAAAAGCACTAAAGTTATGCGTAAAACAAGAAGTTAGGCGTAGAAAACTTAGGCGTGGGATTACCTTATCGTAAGACTAGGCTTAGGCGTAAGATGAATCTTATGCGTGGGATTTTCACGCGTAAGCTTTATGCTTATGCGTAATTTTGGGTTTTATCTCAAGTGATCTTTACACTATCACAAAGGCAAAAGATATCCAAAGTCGACGTATTTTCGTGCTTATCCAAGCAAGAAAACACGGAGTAAACCACTAAACGAAGATCAAACCAAGGATAAAGTTACGCGTAAGTTTAGGGTTTTGATACGCGTAGCTTTACTCGTAAAAATGATTTTGCCCAAAGATGTGTCTAAACCAGTTTTTGTATGATGAAATAGCTTCAATATCACCAAAAGAACACAAGAGTGTGAAATTTGATGATCCAAAGCATAAAAAACAGTTACGCGTAGGATGAAACCCTCGTACAAAACCAAGCTTAAAAACGATGATCCACGCGTAAAGGTTAAAACATTGAAATTACAAGAATCTTGGATACAAATGTGTAAAAAATGTATTTTTAAGTGAACCAAAGTATCAAACCACGCACGTATGTTCTACACGTAGGACCAAAACGTTCACCCAACTATTTGGCGATTGATACCACTATTAGGTCACTAGTTTTACAACACAAGCATCAAGAGAAGAGATAGAGAAGAAGATCGGATGAACAATACACTAACACACACACACGATATGCAATATGAGAAGAGTTAGGCGTAGAGTGTGAATGAAAGAGTAAATTGAACAACCAACCCTCAACTGAGGGTTATTACATAGTATTTATAGGAGGGAAGCTAGGGCAACACTCCTAGTCCCTTCCTTTCTCCTATGATCCAAAGTCGACGATTTTCGGGCTTATCCAAGCAAGAAAACACGAGTAAACCACTGGCCTCAAGATCAAACCAAGGATAAAGTTACGCGTAAGTTTAGGGTTTTGATACTGCGTAGCTTTACTCGTAAAAATGATTTTGCCCAAAGATGTTTCTAAACCGCTTTTGTATGATGAAATAGCTTCAATATCACCAAAAGAACACAAGAGTGTGAAATTTGATGATCCAAAGCATAAAAAACAGTTACGCGTAGGATGAAACCCTCGTACAAAACCAAGCTTAAAAACGATGATCCACGCGTAAAGGTTAAAACATTGAAATTACAAGAATCTTGGATACAAACGTGTAAAAAATGTATTTTTAAGTGAACCAAAGTATCAAACCACGCACGTATGTTCTACGCGTAGGACCAAAACGTTCACCCAACTATTTGGCGATTGATACCACTATTAGGTCACTAGTTTTACAACACAAGCATCAAGAGAAGAGATAGAGAAGAAGATCGGATGAACAATACACTAACACACACACACGATATGCAATATGAGAAGAGTTAGGCGTAGAGTGTGAATGAAAGAGTAAATTGAACAACCAACCCTCAACTGAGGGTTATTACATAGTATTTATAGGAGGGAAGCTAGGGCAACACTCCTAGTCCCTTCCTTTCTCCTATGGGCTTGGGCCTAAGCTCATGGGGCTTCTACATAAGATTAAGGCTAATAACAAACATAAAGGCCATAATTAAGCTAACTATTACATATGAATTACTAACACTTGATTTAGGTTTAGGAGTGATTCCAAAAATCTCCATCATCGCAATCATCGGGAGAGATTGTGTACATTGGGGCGCCAAATTTATTTCACTTGAGAGCTTAATCGGTGATTCTGATATATTCACTTATTCCGAGTTGACATCCGCAGATAATCGATGATTCGGCCCGCTTCTTCAATGTTATCGGTTATTCTCTCTTTGGGCATTCGGTACCGGGTTCTTGAGATTCATACACTTTCTTGTGGGAGAGAAAAGTATACATCGGGGTTATTCTTTGGCTATCGGACTTAACTGCTACTCGATGGTATAAGTTTCTCTGTCTTCTGCACATGTGTATTCGGGTTCGTGAGCTCTAGTCTAAGAGACCGACCGCATCAATTCATCTACTTGGGAAGTGGTCTCTTGACAACTTTTGGTATGGATCGCCTGGACTTGATGGAAAAGGAATTTGAGAAGATTATTCAAGTGTGGGATGATTCTTTCTTTGTTATACTTGATGATATAACCCCGAACGGAGACTTACGATGATCATTCTTATATGGAGCAACAAGATCGATGATATGGTGTGCTTCTTTGTGCATCCGCTAAGGCAAGCTTGAAAGAAAGCTTAGAATCGCTCAATAAGAAGATTTACATTTGGGGAAGCTACCAAAGTCTCATTTTCAAATGGCTCAATTTCTCTCTTCGATTCAAGAGCCTTTGAAGCTTTGGTGGTGAATGTTTAAGAGATGATGACTTCTATCTTCTACAACGAGGCTGCTCGATATCCTTATCTCGGTACCCGTATCATCAACTTCTTAAACTATATCATCTACTCTATCTTTGTAAATATTTATCAAAAACCAAATACAAAAATATAAAACCAACAAAAAGAAAATAGAAAAATATAAAATCAACAAAAACCCATAAAAATCAGAAAAATTTGAAAAAGACCAAAAATATGTTTTCTCAAGACATGTCTTCTAGTATCGATAACATCTACGGTCTTAGAAATGTCATTCAATAATGGCACGGACCATAGATGAAGTTCGACGAGAGGTGTAAATATTCTTTTCAAAACATGTCTAAAATTATGGCTTACGCTTATTTCGCATCGTAACCGCGCTTAAACCATGGTTTGCTATTATTTCGATAGCAACCCGCTCTTCAAGAAAGGAAAGTCTTGCGCTAAACCAATTTTCAAATATTTTGTGCACTTATCCTAAAAACAAAAATGAGGAAAGTAAGTCGAAGGACTGCTGTTCCTGCACAAATGTTTTTCATTCTAAGATTCTTCAGAAAAATATTTGTTGTTTCAAAATGGTGGTAATTGAGTTGCTTGAAAATCAATCAGAATCAAGTTTTCATTAAATTGCAAAAACTCAATCAATGACTTCAGCGCTTTTAAAACTTTTCAAGAGAAAGAGTCATTGATTGAGGGGGAGAATGTTTTTCAAATTTATATCATCTATTGGGGCTTATCTAATTATCCTATATGCTTAACTGAAAATGATGTTAACCTACGTTGAAGGACTAGGTGCCTAGGATATGATTGTTAGGATTAGATGATTAGAGTTTGATGAACACATTATTCCCATGCCTTTACATGATCTGATTGATATGTTGAAATTGACTTTTATTAGTCGATTGCTGTTTGGGTGTTGTCGACCACCATATCTCTGTATCTATGTCCACTAACATATGCAGATAAGATGGTTTAAAATAATGTTCCCGATCCGGATCCCACAATTGAAGATGATTGGATGCCGAAAGGAAAGGGCAACTATATCTTGGGTCGACAAAAGAAGAAACGGAGCTTAATTGGATCTCTCCATGGATAGTTGGCACGTTAGATGCAACTTCAAAGGTCTCACTGCATCGCCAGACGGTTTTCTTCAAGCCCTACAACAACAACAACATAAGCGACTTCTACACCACCTAACGATCTTTGTGCGGGATAATAGTGATGATACCATTTTTAAACAATTTTTAATAATATTGTTTTGAAAATGGAAAATATTGGTTTTGAAAATAAATTGGACTTAATTTTAAAAATCACCGGACTTCATTTTATCAAAACTTAAGTCACTCAATCAACGACTCACGGTCATCGATTGAGGGGGAGAGTGATTTAAAATAAAATATTTTCAATCGATATTTCTTCATAAAAGTTCGATTTATGCGAAACAAAGTGGTGATCTAAAGATTTAATGTTATGTCATGGTATGATGTTCTTTAAAACTCAAAGATCTTTCAAAATGAAATTTTTTCTGTTCTTGTTTGATTGTGAAATTGTTTTATTTTACTTAAAGATCTCTTAAAACTATCATACCTGACACTAACAATCTTTAATGTCTAAAATTGATCTTATCAGTCATTTTTCAAAATTAAATTTTGCCACGTCTTTCCCCAAAAATTTTTAAATGATTTAAATCAATCGGGATCCAAAATCTCAATTGGTTTGAAATTTTTGATCGGGGGAGAGATCGTGATTTAAATCTCAAATCGGTTTTAAAGGGTGATTGTTTCAAAAGCACTCCTTCATTCATGTGCCAAACAATTTTGAAATACATAATGCACATAATTGTGGAGGAGCATTTAACCATAAACCAAAAGAGCTTTTAAATCGTGCACATTTTCTCCCATGTTTTCTAAACCTTATTAAATCACTTGAGATCCAAAATCTCAAAGGGTTTGATATTTTGATCGGGGAGAATTTGTGATTTAATAATGAAATTTGATAAAGATGATCATTTTGATTCAAATGTATATCGCTTCTCTCCATATGTGCTAAACGCTTTCGAATCTCAAGCACATATTGAGGGGAGCATTTCAAAAAAAATAAACTTTCAAGGTACAAAGATTTCTATGTTTCAACATAAAGTACCTTGATTGATTTTCTAATGGTTTCTTAATGGCTTTTGTGATCGTGGATGTACTTCAAAAGAACTATTTCCTCTATGTGAAAAAATGATTTCAAATATCCTACGCACATATTGAGGGGGAGAATTTACCAAAGAAATTCAAATTGCTTTTTCTAAGGAAATTGTGATCAAGAAATTGTTTCAAAGAACTCTTGCCTCCATGTGCTAAACAATTTCATAATCATATGCACATGTTGAGGGGGAGCATTTCTAAATGATCAAAAATAATTAAGGTACAAAATGCTTTGATATTATATCACAAGTACCTTGATTGTTTTTTTCAAATGATTTTTCAATTGGTTTCAAGAAGGAAAGAACAATACCAAAAGACCGACCAATTTACTTTATGCATGTTGTTATAAGGATGGTTAGGTTAGGTATTCGTTCCCACGATCCCACCAGAGCCAGAGGGATCTACCCAGGGACAATCCACTAGATAGTGTAGAAGTCCTTAGGTATGATGAAAAAAGGAGAAAAATGAGAATATGGGAAGAGTGTCGATGAGATAGAGCTAGAACTGAATAAACCCAACAAGGTTCTAGTAATGAAGTCTTGTAAGCACCGGAGGGTTGAAGAATGAAAAGAATTGAAAGAGATTAGGGTGAAAAGAAATAGCCTCCAATAATTCAACCTTAGGCGTAAACCGGGTTCAATACATATGCTACCGTGGTTACTAAGGTAACACTGGTATTGAAGACAAGACGTCATGGACCCAAAGGACGACCGCACCTAACTTCCCAAGCTACTCAAGTTCCTCTTAAAGGACTTGTTTCATTCTCACGGAGAACCTACATAATCTATCGACTTTCTCTTAGAGATTGTTGATATTGAATAAGGAGACCCTCTCCCTAGTCTCCGACATAGGAAACCAATTGTGTACAATTGAGTCTAGAGCCAAGAGATCATCCACAATATCTCATCAGGACACTAAATTAATGAAGACTTGCTGTTTCACACAATGTGGAAAGTAAGAATATACTTTAAGAGTCCTACGCATTATCCTTGTGATATTGCCAGAACATCCGAGTGATATGTAAAAGTATTAACGATGAAGATGGAAATCCTTCTAGAGCCAACATCAAACAAGCTCTTGGTGGGTGATATGTGAGATCTTTCCAAAGATCAAGCTTGTGACAAATGGATTGAAACGATGGGCGTGTCATTCTTGAATCAACCTCGGTCTAGGAAATGAACCGACGAATACTTTTGAAAACCGTTCGATGTGCAAATTTTCAAATCTCTAGCACATCGAATGTGTATTCATTTTCAAACACAAAAGTATCTCCGATTGAAAAATACTTTTGAAAACCGCTCGATGTGCAAATCTCTTCTTTTCTAGCACATCAAATGTGTATTCATTTTCAAATACAAAAGTATTTCGATTGAAAATCGATATTTCTCATAAAACCTTCGTCAGACAAAACTCTTTCTTCTAAGCAATACGCGATTGTTTTCAAATCAATTTTCCTCAATAAGTGAATCTCAATTATTTGGTTCACTCACTCCGTGTTGTCTACTTTGGGATGCTCCGGTTTGAGAACGGCTAGATCAAGTCGCGAAACCCCATCAAGGATATTCTTCGAATTCTACCGATCACGGGCAATATTTATATTGATCAACGGGAACCGTGGTTCTTGCAACTATATTCAACGAAGTGAACAAAGACACTTTCGTGTGTTTTAGTGCTAGCTGTTGTTTGCGGGAACATTGACGGTTGCGGTGATCGTTATTGAGAAGTCAATTCACACCGCATGCTCACAATTCACACTTAATTGAAGAAAATCATGACAATCAAAGATATACAAAGATGCTTCCGCCACTCGATGAAAAGATGTCATGATCCGTAAAGTGTGAGCATGTCGGTCCAAAAGTCACAACATCACATGAAGGCAACACAACAAAGGGTGATCCGGAGATTTATCGTGGTGATGATCTCAAAGAAAGCTCGAAGATCATCAAGATGTGGATCAGTTAAAGACCTCCACTCAAAGTACAAAATAATCGGACTATGAAGAGTCACTGCTAAAGCACAAAGATGAGGAAGTTGAAGAATTAATGTCTACGAGCTCAAGACTGAAGATAAAATAGAATGCTAGGATTTGAAATGTAAAACATGGGGTGACCTCCCTTAGGGGGAGATTGTTAGGAATTAAAAATTTCATAGTGAATTGTCGGTCACCCCAACTATAGACTAGCACAAGTTAGCTCATAGACATATCGTTATTCTTGTTTATTAGATTAGTTATTAGCTTAGTTTAGATTAGAGTAACACCATGGAGGAAGGACGGGTCTTTACCCACTCTATGCACGATCCACACCCGACGGAGGCGTATTGTTTGTAATTATAAATACCCTTCCATCCTTGGAAGGGTGGTGCTCTTGATAATCTAACCTTTTCTATTTTGTTTATCTCTAGAATCACCATCTCCTCTTCATCTCTAAACATGGCTATCTTGTTTAATCATAATCCTAGACCACCGAATCATCTAAACAACATAAAATATACGATCCTACATGACCCAAGATCCATAACCCAATATCTAGGTACATTGCATCTTGTTGGGTATCCATAATCCATTACCCATAACCCATAACCCGTTTGCAACCCGAATCCAAACTAAACCGACCCAAAGAATGGATCCCTAGGATTGCACTAGCCGGATCCCTCTGAGGAGGGAACCGTGGGACAGTAGACAAGTTTTTGTCTATAAATAGTGAGCCATTTCTCCCTTGCTCACTACCATTTCACATATACTTTCTCCCAGTATTCTAACATCTCTAACCTTTGATCCAAAGGATCATTCTATGTAGTTTTATGTTTGTGTGATTCTTTAGGTTTCTTTTAAAGGAGAGATCACCACCTCTTGAAGACGTGCAAACTCAAGGTCATGAGTTGCTAAGCTTCATCATCATCAAAACCACTGAAGTGTATCTTGTTGATAGCTCTTTCCTCCCTCCATAGAAGTGTTGTGTTGAAGGCATTAGTGAAAGGTGTCGAAGGGTCGTGTCGAAGGCATTAGTGAAAGGTGCCAAGGGTGTACTTTCGATATGGTGCATCAAAGTACAAGTTAGATAGTTTGGGTTAAAGGATGTTGATATCCTTTTAGTGTTGTAACAAGGAGTATGTCTCCTTTGGGGTAGTTGTGTTGTGGTGTAGTGTTGGGTAGTAGTTCCTCCTTTGTAATGGAACTCGGTATCTAGCCTTGTACCGGATAAAGTGTAGGCGACGTTGTGATAGGTTTGGTTCTACCTCGTGGAAGAACTCGGTGTCTAACCTTGTACCGGATAAAGAGTAAGCAACGTTGTGAAGGCTTCTCCGCCATATTAAGGAGCTCGTGTTGTGTAGTGCTTACGAACTCTCGAGTGGGGTACTCGGGGAGTGGAGTAGGGCAAGGAAGGTTTCCTTGTAGCCGAACCACTATAAATACTCTAGTTGTGGTTGTGTGTTCTTTTACTCTTTATCTTTACATTACTTACTTATATGTTTATATATCATTATCCAACACACGCATTAAATAGATTGACATAAGTTGATCTTAATAGTTTAAAACGAAGTTTTAATCGGTAAAACTATTCAACCCCCTGCCCTTCTAGTTTTCCACAGATATAGTGCACATGGTTAATGGTTTCATGTCAAGAAAAAAGGATTGCCTAACAAAACCTTTGACACTAAATCACTTATATCATGACATGGTGGACACTAAAAGGGTGTTTAATAAAATAAGCAATTTAGAGTGTTTGGATAAACCAAAATGCTTCTAACACATCCTTTATTCATTGGGGAACCATGTACTTCGGTTCCTATCCTAAGAAATCAATACATACATTAAACTTACATTTACCATGTCTAGCACAACAAAATAACTTACCGTCACAATACTCATTAGTGACTGGACCAAAAATTAACACTTATAATCCAAGTTCCCAATCAAACAGAATCACGTAACGAATGTTTTCAAAGTACACAAAAGTGACATTCATTCAAAAAAGGTTCCAATAAGCAACATTCCTTTCTATTTACCCAAAACTTATGCACCACACTCGATTGGAATGATTTCTTCATCTTTTTACTTAATAAATGTTAATTTAAAACACATAAAGGAATAATAAAACATTAACATACCATCCGCAAGCGGTTGCATCCTTCCACTACCACTAGGCCTCCCCTTTCTTTTGTGGTGTCGGTGTACTCAGTGGCGGAACTAGAAATATATGATGTGGGGGGCAATTTTTTTATTTTTTTTACAATAGCAACAAAATACGGGAAAAAAAACTAGAATCGTAATGATAAATCCGAGTATTTTTACTTAGATATGAAGGATTTATAAGGCTTTAGAGTGTTGAATGTTGGGTTTCAGTATATGGGTAGGGGCAATTTGAGTTTTGGGTGGGGGACACTTTCGAAAAATGGTCAAAAAAAAAAAAAAATCTCAATATTTTAGGCTAGCCATAGGGGGCACTGCTCCTCATATTTATTTAATACATCCGTCCCGGGGTGTACTAGGCCTTCCACAAGCCATGTTAAAACACTTAGGGTTTGTGTAGTCTAATAAAAAAAATTGTGTTTGTGTTAGAGTCGTGCAAATGGGCGCGGTTCGGTTTGTGTTTTAACTCTTTGTGTCAATTGTTAGGTGAAGAGGGAAAACAATAAAAAAAAAGTTAGGAGGATACAAAAAGACTAAATTGCCCTTCCAACTAACGAAAAAACTAACGAGTAACGACTATTAGCCAAAAAGGACAAAACAAATTAGCCAAAAAGGACAAAACACAGACTTTGAGGACTATAAGTGAGAAATTTTGAGAAAAAGGACCAAAAGCGCGAATTAGTAAAATTTAAGGACTAAAGGTGTAATTTACTCCAAGAAAAAACACCTTAGTTTTACTCTATTTTAACTTATCAGTAGTACAATTAATTTTAACCACGCATTACTCAATACGCATCATGAAATCGGGCATTAAATGGTTACAACTAGTACGTCGCTTTGTTAAGTTGAATCAACAAATTGTTAAGACAATTATAAAAGCTTGAATTTGAAAACTCAACTAGAGATTGAACTAATCTTCCAAGCTTGGCTCGAGTCCAATAGATTTAGGGGTGAGCAAATAGACCGAGAACCCAACTGGAACCGAGAACCGAACCGGAACCGATCCAACCCGAACCGATTTTTAGAACCGCGGTTCGGTTCTCGGTTCTTCAATATCTCAAATTTTGGTTCTTGGTTCTGTTCGGTCCGGAACCGCTGGTATCGGTTTGAATCAAGAACCGCCAACATGTGTAACTTTATGGGTCCAAAGATGAGTAGCCCAATGTATAACGTTGCATGTATGTAGGGTGTGTTATCGGGTTTATCGGGTTTGTCGGTCGGGTTATGATTTTTAAAAGTTACCCTATGACCCGACAGATAAATAATCGGGTTATCGGGTTCGGGTGTTATCGAGTCGGGTTAAGTCGGGTTGTCGGGTTAAAACATCAATCACAAACAAGTTGTTAGATAAGTAGGACAAATTTCCTAACTTACATTATGATAGAAATTAAAACATCAATCACAACAAGTGGTTAGATAAGTGTTGATACAAAAGTTGGGCTGCTCGGTTTGGAGCTCCGGCCTCGCACTCAATTGAGAATTGCCGCTGAGACCCGCGCGACTAAGAGACAAAAGACACCGTTAGGCTTACCGGATTGTCTCCCACGATTATCCTCCGCGTGAGAGTAAGTAATCGGTTTAGGGTTTAAGGAGAATTAGGGTTTGAGATCGCACCTTAAACGAGGGATATGATTCCTTTATATACGCACGGAATCCTTGTTGGTTCCGTGTTCCTCAACCTTCGCGATCCCGCCTAAGTCGGTTGGGAATGATAATCCTCTTATTTAGAAGATATCGGATATCTATTCCGTGAATAGCTTTGGGCTTGGGCCTTCGTGAGCCCAAACCTCTAATCGGTGTAGCCCGACTGCACGGCTAAGTTAGTGTTGACTTTAGCCGGTTCGTGACCCGGATGTAGACTATACGTCATCATGTCCCCCGCCTAGTATGCGCAGCGCGAATCATGGATGCTAGACTAATAACCATAGTCAATGAAAAATATACCAAACGTAACAAAGAAGCCAAAGAAATATGCGCCGGATACATTGTATCCACCGTAATATTAAAAATGGGCGCCTCAGAATCGGGGAAAGTTATCGCACCGTGTCCCATCAAGCAATCTCAACCACACGCTAGGGTTAGTGGAGTCCACGTGTCGCTTATCGTGTGGATGAGAAAACTATATAACTTATCGTTTCATTTTCACCGGTTTCTCACAAGAAACTCCATCCACCATTGTTAAAGCATTCTAGTAGTTGCAATCCGTAAATTAGCCAACCATTAAAGGTAACACGCGCGCTTTATCAAAAAATAATAACACTATGGTTAAACAGCTTGTCCGACTTCACCTCCGACCTCACCGTGAGCGATCCGATGGAATTCACCTCGAGTACTTTATACCGGATGTGCATCCGTTGTTCCGGTGCGCGAGCCACGATTGCGGATTTCCGGCGGAAAGTGGTGTATATACACGATTATTCGACCGCGAATCAACGTGCGCCTCGCCACGCTTTCGTGCGACGTGTTAAACTATTATAATCTACACATATCGCAGCTTGCAATCAGACATGCCGCCAAAATTACCAATTTTGAGGTAAATTGCCGTTTGTTGGCGATTAACCCCACCATCCACCTATTCCGCGCTTTTATCACACTACGCGGGCACATGGGTGGGTGTCCTTTGCATGGCGCTACCGGTAGACCGCAGTGTTACACGGATAAATTAGATTCACTTAGGAACCGGAGGAGTATTTCTTCCGGTAGATGATACATGCTTTCCCGAATTATGATTTTTATACCCGGGTACATTGAGAGGATGAGTGCCTGCTGCTCGGGTCTTATGTCGCCGAGGATGCGAATCGATAAATGCTAACCGCATCCCCATTAGTGCCTATCCCGAGGGATTTTTGGTACACATGGAATCACCAGAATTATTTTGGTCCCGAAGATGAGATCCCTATCTTCTTAGACGCCAATGGCCAGGGTGGGTGCTTATTCCTCCGTACCTCTGTGTGTAAATAATGTAAGAGCATTCTTCCTTATATTTCGCGCATTATATAACCTGTGTGTATATGTTGTCTTGTTTTGCGCAGAGATGGATCTATTTACCGTAGTACAGCTAGCAAAGCCCGTAGGGGTAAAGACAGGAGTACGGCCCTTGAAGGATGATGAGGAGCCGATTCTAGTCGCGACATCAGGGCGCACCATGGAGCCGAATGGGGAAACAGAACTAGCTCCTCGCCGCAGCGGAGGCGACACCACCGCAAAGCCTTCCTAATCCCGTAGTACCTTCCTCGTGGCGCAGCCCACCGCCTGTAGCCGTGCCTCACCCTATGGAGGAAGAAGAACAAGAATCGGGCTCAATCGCAAAAGGACACGAGGAGATGATGGTGCGTGCACTTCAAGGAAAAACGCCCGTGATCCATATCGTGGAATTATCATCCACCGATGAAGCGCCTTCGCACCCTTCGCTAATATCTCGGACCGCAGTAGTAATGCCGTATATGTATTGTTTTTTGTTGGTTGATGTGCCAGCCAGAATCTAACATTTCTCCGTGAACGACGCAGGTGGAGCAGTTATAGAGTCACCCCTCAAGGCTAGTCCCGCACGCTCAGCCGCATTCTCGAGCCACGAGTCGTAACAATGAAGACCGTCTCGATGTAGATGCACCCATGGAGCAATTGGTCAAGAATTGGTGCAGTCTCTCGCACATCAAAGCCGCTAATCGTGAAGCCGAAAGACCGAAGTCGTGGGGAGAATCAAGATTCACAAAGGACCAAACAATAGCGTTGCCGGAGGCGCAATCGGCAAACACCCGGCGCACCGGATAGCGCCAAGCGAGGCAAAGGATCCGAGCGCCAGACGCCGTAAGCAAGTCAAGAAAAATGGCGCTGATGTGCCAAATAAATCAAGAGCGCGCGGATGTTGCCGGCACAAGTCTCGCGCCACCGGGTACTTAAATACCTTGAGAAGGGCAAAGATGCGATGACATCCCAACTTGAAGGATTTTGTGCCACTGTGAAAGAAGCACTGGAGGTGCAAGAGGCGAAACTGCGCAAACTTAGCATTGAGTACGACGAGGAGTTGTATCCTCAGCTGATGTCAACTATAGCTGAGCGCAGGTGGCTCGTAGGTCATGGTCTTCGTCTTGCCGCACTTAATACCCTGGAGTCACCAGAAGTGCGTAATGCCTTCGGGGAAGTAGTTCAAGGCGCCTGAGCGCGCAAGCGCGTGTCGAGAGGCTCGCATGAATCGGAATCGCTGAAGGTACCGCAATGAGGTACCAAATTATGATGCTAAAGCGTATGAGCACCGTTGCCGCAATGAAAAGGATGAAAGAGTTAGAAATCCCCATGATTGCCGATCTTGAGCGTGATCGATTATCCTATAGACGCCATCATGGCGGTGGTCGACTCTTGCGCGCCATCGCGCCAAGGTGCGTAAGCCCACCGGATTACATCTTGAAACCCCATGACTCACGCCTGTGCACTGCTTTCATGCGTCCAAAGGATATTTTGAACCGCTTGCTTTAGAGAAAGAAGTGCCTTCAAGGAGGTACTAGAAGCGCATGCGACCGCACTTGCCCAAAAGAAAGGTATCAAGGGAAGGCAATCTTGTGCGGGTTGGTGCAACAGACCACCAAGATCCGATGGGGTGCCGTAAGTGTTGCCACCGTGTCTCGGCAGATTCAGATTCGTTGAAGAGGCTTGACGAGGCCAAAGATACCTCGAACCGCTGGTGGCTCATCTATTGAGCGTTGTAATAGTTGGTAGGTTTATGTGTTGCAAAATAACAATCTTTTGTAATAACTCGTGGTTATTTAATAAAATCATCTCTTGGTGAGTTCACGTGATATTGTTACAATTTGTGATGCGGTATTTGTCTGCTTGTCTTTACGTAAAAGACGATTCATTGTTACATGTATATGCACGTGTGAATAATGCAGAAAGCCATAATCGTGTATGAAGATCCCAAAAATTTCAAGTATTATCATAGTCGTATGCTAATAATATTCAACAGATCAAATATAAAATTAAGGAAGCAAGTATCTTGGTTCCAAAGTTGTTAAACGCACACATGTGCAATGTTGTGCACCCGTCGTGGGATGCGCATGTAACTTATTCCAACGCCTTGAGAACAAGGTGTTTAACAAGGATGCGTGATCCGTGTTGATGGGTTTGCAACCTCTTACTCAACAAGTTGTTTAGTAGGTTAACTTATCCTTTTACCATCGTGGGTTTATTATGGTGCATGCACGCCATCGTGGGCAAGAAATGAAAAGTTGTTAAGACATACAAGATATGGAAATAACAAATTAAAATATGTCGCGAGTTAGCTAGAAACCGCGGCGCTTTATTGATACTTGCAAGTTTTGATGATAAGTAAATAAGACAATTATACTAAGTAAAAGAAAGAGTGACTACATAGATGTTTATTGGGCACCGAAAGTGCGAGAGCTGCTCGTATACCGGGTCGTAGCCCTTCCTATAGGTAGCACCTCTCGAGGTTGCAGATGTTCCATGCGCGTGGCGCTCACGACCATCCAAGCCTCGAAGCTTGTACGAGCCCGCACTGATGCTTCAAGAACCTCGTAGGGTCCTTCCCATTTTGGTCCGAGCTTGCCCATGTCTTCTCGCGGGCTCGCATCATTAGCGCGGTAGACGAAATCACCGGTCTCAAGGAGACACCGCGACTTTGGCGCCATAGTATCCTTTCATTCTTGACTTTGATTTTTCCTCCTTATAGATGCGCTGTCGCGCTTTCTTCCAAAGCAGTCCAAATCAAGACGGCGTCGTCGTCATTAGTTGCCATGTTAACCTCAGCGGTGCGAATGGTTGGCATTCCAATTTCGGCCGGTATGACGGCTTCTGTCCCATAGACTAGTGAAAAGGGGTGTCTCCCGTGCTAGTTTTTATTGAGGTGCGGTGCGCCCACAAAACATGCGAGAGCTCTTCCACCCATCTTCCTTTGTGTCTGCCCAGCGCGCTTTAATTCCTTCGCCAGTCGCGATTTGCGCGCCTACTAAGCCATTGGTTTGTGGGTGTTTAACCGATGCGGCGTCAGTGATGTTCAACTTCTCGCACCAATCTTTGAAAGGATTTTCGCAGTAATTGTTTCCGTTATCCGAGATGATTTCGCCGTAAACCGGCGACATACAATGTTTTCCCGCACGAAGCGCTTTACCCGTTGCCGTGATTGTTACCACCGCTTTTGCTTCGATCCACTTAGTGAAATAGTCTATGGCGACTATGAGGAATTTTAATCCTCCCGCAATGATCGGAAAAGGTCCCGCAATGTCAATACCCCACTTATAGAATGGCCATGGGATGTGATTGGTGTTAGCTCGTCCGTGGGTTTGCGCGGACGGTCGATGTACTTGGCGCCGTTGCACTTCCTTATTAAGTCCCGCGATCGCGGTGCATGGTTGGCCAAGAGTACCGATCGCATGGCGCGCTACAACGGACCGTGGTCCCGAGTGCATGCCGCATGAACCTTCATGGATTTCTCGCAAGACGTAATTTGCTTGTAGTGGGCCTACACAATGAGCCATGGTTGAAGGAAAGAGCGCTTGACAATATGTTGTCTCGGTTCGAATCTTTGCGCTGCGCGCCGTATCCCGCGAGCTTCCTTCGCTCTTGGGGTAACATTCCTTTGTTTAGGAAGTCCGTAATCGGTGTCATCCATGTAGGACCTTCCTCCTCTATGACCGTGGAAACTTCCATCTCCGATATGGATTTGCTTTTCGTGTTTCCACCAAAGACTTGCTTTGACAGACAAAGCGGCTTGTCGAGGCGATCTTGCTTAGTGCGCTCGCTTTGCGGTTTTCTCCTCTAGGAACTTGCTTGATGGTGAATCTATCAAAGCCTTTGATCAATGTCTTGGTCTTGTCGAGATATCGAATCATATTTTCCTCTTTAGCCACGATTCGCCCAACACGTGGTTGGCCACCAGCCGAATCCACATTTGCTTCCGTGTTACGTACACCCATTCGAGCCGCAATGCGTAGTCCGCGATTAGAGCTTCATATTCGCCTCATTATTTGTTGTCAGAATTCAAAACGCAGCGCGTAAGTGAATTCCATTCCTTCCGGATTTGTGAGAATGAGGCCGCCCCGAACCCGCCCACGCACGAGGATCCATCTCAAAACAAGATCCATGGATCTAGTAGTACCTTCTTACTTGGTGCGGGACCTCGCCGGTATCCGCTTCTCGATGATGAAGTCCGCCGAATTTGTCCTTTGATTGCGGTACGCGGTCCGTAAGAGATGTTGTGTTCACCTAGCAATACACTCCACTTTTGGAGTCGGCCCGATGCATCGTGTTGGAGATGATCCGCTTGATCGGTTGGTCCGTGATTATCGCTATCGCGCGCTGAAGTACTGCGCAATGCTGGCAAAGAAACACCAATGCTAGAACTAACTTTTCCATTGCACTATAATTCATCTCCGCCTTCTTGAGCGCTTTGCTTACAAAGTAGATGGGGTTTGTATCAATCCCTATCTCGTTAGTAGCATCGCTACCGACCGCCCATCGCCTGCGCATAAGTACATGATCGCCTCTTCCCCGGTCGGGTGCAACAAGTGTTGGGAGCGCTGCGATGTCGTTTGAGCCGAGTGAAGGCTACCGCCTCCGTAGTCCACCGAAATCACCCTTCTTTATGCACTTCGAGTGTCTTGAAAAGGGTAGCGATTTTTCTCACGACTGATAGGAACTGCTTAGGCCGCCAACTTTCCATTGAGAGATTGGACCTCCTTCAACGCTGCGCGGTGAGGGAAGATCGATGACCGCTTTTGTTTTTTCTCGGGCATGGTTTTATACCGTCAGTTCGATAAGGTATCCAAGAAACATGCCTTCAAGAGTCTCAAGGTACACTTTTTCGGATTCACTTCATGTTGATCTCTCGTAGAGTTTTGAATGTTTCCTCAATGTCGCTACACTAACTCGCCTTCAAGATGGCTCTTTATGACTAGGTCATCAACATAGACCTCTAGATTGCGCCCACCGCCGAAAAGCATTATCTACTAACCGGGTAGGTGGCGCCTGCTTTTCAAGCCAAAGGGCATTTTGTGTAACAATAAACGCCTTGGCTTGTGTGGAAGGTCGTTTTTCCTCGCCTTCTTTAGCCATCCGTATTTGATGATATCCTTTGTATGCATCGAGGAAACACTTTAATGGGTATCCGCACAAAGACTCTACTTTCCGCCTATCTCGTAATGGATAGCGCCTTGTGGACATGCTTTGTTAAGGTCCGTAGTCTACACACATACGCCACCGCCGTCGCTTTTTTACCATGACCGGATTGGAAAGCCGCCATGGTAATAGACTTCCGCATGATTCCCGTGATCCACAAGTTTGTGTACTTCCGCCAGATTGCTTGCGCGCCTGAGCCCGCCCGCCCGCTTCTTCAAGCGACATGGTGAGTACCCTTGTCGGATTCTCGCCTATGCTCGTTATGGAACGTGGTACTCCGGTCATGTGTTTTGGTTCCCATGCGAAATGTCCAAGTTCTTTTGTAAGAGCGCGACACACCGCTTTGCCGTTGTCCGACAATGACCCTCCGATGGATATTTCCGTCCGGGTATTCGTGGTGAATTGCAACCTTCGATTTGGAATTCGTTGCACGTTGTTCGGGATCTCGCGCCGCTTCGCATGTAATCGTGTTACATTCTCTATGTGGGATAGTGGCACCGTAGAGTAACAATGCCTCCTTCCACCGGGAATTTAAGCATCCCATGCGCCGTTGATGGCACCGCGCGCATAGTCGATATCCTGTGTCTCCGATAATGCCATTATATGGCGATGGAGATTTGATCACCATGAATTCCATCCAGCCGTCGCGAATGTTGTTCGCTTCGATGTCGACTAGTAGTCTTATTTGCCCCATCGGCCATATTTTTCACCAGAAACCGCCAACGCCGCGGCCGGCCGGGCTTAACCGATCACAGATTTCGTGGCGCACCGCTTGAAGCAATGCTCATACATGATGTTTGCAGAGGCTCCACCGTCGACGCACATGCGGTGGATGTCGCGACCCCGCGCTATCTCTATAGTGAGTGGTTCCACCTCTCGTTGTCCGCAGCTAAGGTAGGGAAAGAGATTTCTTTTCCACGTGAAAATTCTTGGCCGACCTTCCGCTTAGTGATTCACCGCCATGATTGTATCATGTAGATTGTGTCACCTTGTCTTTTGTGTTTCCTTCTTGTTTCCACTTTTTGTCTATCCTTTCCTCTTTAATGTTTTTGACCAAGTGGTCCAATCTACCTTCTTTAACCATCTTGTCGATGAGTCATGAGTTGGACGATTCGCTGGTGGTATGGCCCTTCCGCATGGTAATCACAAGATCCATTCCCAAAGGCGCCGATCTTCCGAGTGCGATTCGCTTCGGTCTTGGAAAATTCGCACCTTCGCTATGTAGTATTTCCTTCGGGTCTTGTTAGCGGGTGTATCTCGCATTATCCCTCCCGCCCCGGCCGCGATAGCTCCTATTACGGTTACTACCCCGGTCATTGGATTGTCTCCTGTGTTGTTCCCGTGACCGTAGTTCGAGTAGTTCCTTTTACTATCCGCCGCAGCGGCTTCTCCTCGGACGAAGGACCGAGAGCGTTTCATGAGTTCATCAAAGGTTTCGTGAATCTTGTCGCTCAACCTCTTGATGAGTTCTCGATTGTTAATCCTGCTCATGAAACCGTAGATCTTCAATACTTCGGGCATGCTTTAACTTGCATGCATTCGCCTTTGAAGCGCCCATGAATACGCTTGTAGACTCTCCTTGGCGCCGCTTACCTCGGCGAAGTTCGACAGATTTTTAGCGCACTTCTTCCTTTGAGTAAAGTTTAGCGAAACGCCTTTCTCAATTCCTCAAACCGCTGATGCTTCGCGCGGAAGCTTGCTAAACCGCCCGCCGCTTCCCACTAGTGTGGAGTTGAACATGTGGCACCACACGTGTCGCGCCAATTTTCAATTGTCGCACCGACTCAAAAATTTTGAGGTGATCATCGTGGTCACCGCTCCATCATAGGTCTTTACGCTACGGGCATGCGCCTTCTTTGCTTTCGAGAAGTCACCGATGCGCCGAGTGAACGATCCACCTTTGGCGGCGCCAAGGAGGATATATCTTCATCCTCCCGGTCATCATATCTATTTCGACTTCCAAAGTCCAGCCACTATCCTCGTTGTCCGAGGAATTTTCGAGGATGAATTTTTCCTCTTTCGGCGCTATACCGACCGTCCTCCGAGTTTGTACTCGAGGGCTTTCACTGGGGAATAGTGTCGTCCCAACTGCCTTGATTCTCGCGGCTACCAAGTCTAGTGTGGACATTGGTACGCTTTTCATCTTCATCATTCTCACTCGATGATGCGAGTGAGATGTCTCATCCTCCTCGATTCTTCTCCCGATTCGGTTGAATACCGGGGTCGGCGGCTATCTCTCCCGCGCTTCTTTCCGATGGCGCAGTGGGAAGTTTCGATTCAGAATCGAAATTGAGTCGGGCTTTCAAGTTCCGACCGATCTCTTCTTCTTCCTCTTGCATGAGGGCGCTAATGTTTCGTAGTTCGGGATACGAAAACTTCGGTGCTAGCTCGTGCGACCCCTCAAGAGCAAGTGTGTTTGTTTCTATCACTACACCCTTATTTCGGTCAAGTGCGCCCGTGCCTTTGTCGGGCCGGGCTTAGCACCGATTGGAAGGGAGTAGTAAAGACGGTGCGCAGGGGTCTACTCCACTGTGGTGGTTGTAGTGGCTTGGGTTGTTCCCGAGCGGTTCCACCGTAGGAAGATCAAGTCTTGGCCTCGATCCCTTATTTTTAGCAAATACTGGTTGTCCTGTAGGTCTCGCTTAGGAGTTAGTCCGCTTTGCGACTTCTTTCCCATAAGGTCCGATCGCGATCGCCGATTTCCATGCTTTGTCATTCTAGTGTTGGTTCTTAGTGTAGGTCCCACGGATGGCGCCACTTGTTGATACAAAAGTTGGGCGCCTGGTTTGGAGCTCCCGCCTCGCACTAATTGAGAATTGCCGCTGAGACCGCGCACTAAGAGACAAAAGACACCGTTAGGCTTACTCAGGATTGTCTCCCACGATTATCCTCCCATGAGAGTAAGTAATCGGTTTAGGGTTTAAGGAGAATTAGGGTTTGAGATCGCACTTTAAACGAGGGATATGATTCCTTTATATACGCACGGAATCCTTGTTGGTTCCGTGTTCCTCAACCTTCGCGATCCCGCCTAAGTCGGTTGGGAATGATAATCCTCTTATTTAGAAGATATCGGATATCTATTCCGTGAATAGCTTTGGGCTTGGGCCTCTCGAGCTGAGCCCAAACCTCTAATCGTTTTGTGTAGCCCGACTGCACTCGCTAAGTTAGTGTTGACTTTAGCCGGTTCGTGACCCGATGTAGACTATACGTCATCATCTTGGACCTGGCCGGTAAGCCTTTGGTGAGCCTGCTTTGTACTAATCCAAGTAATGAGAGTGGTGTTCCTGCACAAGAAAGGTAAACCGTTAGTCTTACCGTGGGGACGGACCCCACGATTAGGCTCCGGCGTGAGAGTAAGTACACATTCTTGAGAGGTAAAGTAAAAGTATGTGTGTAATTATGAGAGAGAAAGTTGTTGTACTTTGTATAGGGATTAGAGCCCCTTTTATAGGCGAGGTTTGCCGCTTGGGCTTCCTGGATTATCGCATATAGTGGTTAGTCGCCGGAGCCGGACCCTTGGCGGACAATGCATTTCAAGCCCTGGGCCATAGCCAATTTAGTCATTGGGCTTACTGTCGGCTCAAGGTTTGTGATTGTTGGACCTTAGTCCAGGATTTGCAGATATTGGGCCTGAGCCTAGAGTGGGCGTAGAGTATGTTTTGGGCTTAGTAGGCCTGTTGTACATATTATACGTCATCAAGTCCCCCAGTCTAGTATGTTCATTGCGTGCGGATATTGTCGCATGCGGTGGATGTCACTAGACATGAGTTGACTAAGGATTTCGCCGTGCGTTTTTTCCTTTCCGGAAATGTTTTTTTTCTACCCTTAGGAACTGCTATACCATCCAGTCCCCTCAGTCTAGTATGTGCACTGCGTGGGGATATTGTCGCACGCGGTGGATTTACTTAGACTATATATTGTGGGTCGATTTTTCTTCCGCTTTCTCGAAGCGTTCCTTTGACGCTCCCTTTCCTTGGGAAGTGTTTTTTACAACGTGGACGTTTTACGGCTTTTCATGTTCTGGCTGATTTGATTCCGTAGGCCCTTGGTCTTCTACCATCCTTATCCGCGTAGCTTTGAATTTGATCGTTGGATTAGATTTTTTTTGGACGCGTGTCTTCTCTTAGGGTTTTCTAGGTTAATCGTCATTTCGTTTGTATAAATACCCCATATGTTGACTTTAGCCATTTTTTCTTTTTACTGCTCTTCTATTGCGAACGCTATTCTTCAATCTGGTTTTACTTTTGGGTGTATCTGTTTTCCACGTTCTGCAGTCAGGTTAGGTTCTCGATTCCCTTTTCCTTTTTCCGTTATGGGTACTTTTTCTTATACCAAGTCTAAATTATCCCAGAAGGCACTTGATCGTTTCTGTATTGATTATTCGATTCCGCGCTTTGTTCATCCGAAATTTCCTGATCCTGACAAAAGTATTCATGAAGCGCCAAATGGAAAGATCAGTGTTTATACCCACTTTTTTGAGTTTGCTAATTTCCGCCTTCCCTTGTCTTCTTTTCTTGTTTCGATTCTGGACTACTATCGTATTCATATCTCGCAGCTTTCTGTCATTAGTGCTGCTAAGGTTTCCCAATTTGAAATTCTTTGTTTTGCACTTGGTATTGAACCCTCAGTTGGTTTGTTTAGGTGTTTTTATATCTTATCTCGGAGTCATGGCTGGCTTTCTTTTAGTAAACGTGCTGATAGCTTTGGTGTTCGCTATACCAAGCCCCTTGATTGCCTTAAAAGTTGGAAAGATCGCTTTTTCTGGATCGACTCATTTGCTTGTCCTTCTATTCATCCTTTCTTCCTTGGTGGACATCTTCCTAAGGATACTACCCCTAGAGATACTGAATTTGATGTTGAACATGTTGCCTCCCTTGTTACCAGTGCTTCTTCCTTTGTTAAGTTTCTGGAGCCTTTCCTTTGTTTGGTTGGGTTGAGCCGTAATTACACTTTGGGCAATGACTTTTATCCCGTGTTTTATGATCAAGAGAATCGGGGTGGGTATGTCGTACCTATGTTTTTTCCTTTTACTACTTTATCTTGATTTTCTTCTGATCTATGTTTCTTTTTTGTCTGTTTGTTGCAGCTATGGATTTGTTGTCGTTGGTTAAGAATAAAAATCCGATGGAATTGCTTGTTGATACTCGGCCACGGAAGGATGATGAAGTTCCTCTGCTAAAATTGACCGAAGGTCGTACTGTCTCTCTTGTTCCTCCTTCCTCTATTGAAGTTGAGAGTGTAGCTGCTTGTTCGGGAATCGGAGTTTCTCAATCATCTGGTGGTGTTGTTCCGCGTCCTGATTATTCAGGTTCTGATGTTGGTTTTGACAGTGGGGTGGCTTCTGGTTCTGGTAGGAAGAGGAGGAAAGTTGGTATCAACCTCGTTCATCCCCCAAAAAGGCAAGGAGCGACCTTAACGATTCTAGTAGGGCCTCTCTTGGTGGTAAGTCTTGAGTCCATTAAAGTTGCTAGCTCAAAGTTCGCAAACTCTTGAATATTGTTTAAATGCTTTGCCCACTCATTCTTATTCTTCCCCTTTATTACCAATTACTCCCCTTTATGAAGCTGGGATGCCCACTGATTCTGGTTTTGGTTTGCTCCATCCTGATGGTTCTCCTTCTAGGTTTGTTTTTTTTATATATATTTTTTATTTTTTCGCTATTTTTTTTATTTACTTGTTCTTCACTTGTTTATTCGCAGTTCCCCTGCGCCTGTTATGACGGATGCCGTCATTACTGTTGCTTATTCGATTGGGAAGGGGAAGGGTCAAGTTAATGTTCATTCCTTTCTTCCAGGTGGCCTTTCTCCGGTTGGTGGTGTTTATCCGATTCTTGATGACCTTTCAGGTCTTGATGTCTCGACTGAGGACATTCGCACTGTTGATGACCCAGACTCTAGTTCTTTATCTAGTGTTCATATTCCGAAGTGGAATGTTGCCAAGAGTTCACTTCTTGATGATGTTGATGAGTGTCGTTCTATGGTGGACGAATTTGCTCCTCCTACCTTTTTTTCCTCTATCCGTGATATGGGGTATGAACGCCTCCTGGGTGAGTTCAATGTTGACGTGGCGCGACAATTGTGCTTTAGTTCTGAAGTCCGTCAGCGTTTAGAGTATAATGCTATGGAGCGGAAACGCTTATTTTCTTTGTTGGCAAGTAAGGATAAGGAGATTTCGACTCTGAAGTCTGAGGTTGCCAATGCTATGTCTTCTGGAACTCCCTCTGCTACTGCATCTTTGGCAGCTTCTGCTGCGAGCTTTCATTTTGAAGAACCAGAGTTCTGCGCTTGAGGAAGAACGAAACTCTCTTCGAGCCGAGGTGGCAACGCTTCGATCGTCTCTCGATGCTAAGGATTCTGAGTCATCTACCTTGAGAGCTGAGGTCGTTGTTCTTAAGTCTCAGAATTCTAGTCTTTCCGGACAGTGCGCATCCGTGCCCCCCTTTTTTGTTCTTTTTTTTTTTTAATTTTATTTTATCTAACTTTGTTTTGTTTGTAGGTACGGACTTTGGAAGAGTCATGTTCTGAGCTCCGTAGTCGAGCTCCGTCCTTTCTGCTTTGGAGGAGGAATTTTGTAAGATTCAGGATGCTAAGATGGCCGGACTTATGCAGAAGGTTGATTCGGCCGTTGTTGACTTGTATGCCCTGGCTAGTCATCTTGATGAGGAGTTTTATCCTCGATTCCTTACACTATTATCTAGCCGTCGTTGGTTATTAACGAACGGTATGAGCCTCGATGTGTTTAAGTGCTTAAACTCTCCAGAGTCTACTGCAGCAATGGCAAAGGTTATTGAGTGTGCCGTTGATAAGGGTATGCAAGAAGGTTTAGCTGCCGGCATCATCCATGGTAAGGAGAAAAGAGAGTTTGTTGAGCTTGTTGCATATAATCCCTCTGCAGAAGATCACTATGTTTCCGCTGTGAGGGCCCTTGAAAATGTGGAGTTTTCTTTGCTCTCCGTGCGTAAGTCCAGCAAGAATGTCGGTATTGCAGAAGTTATGGACCTTTTCCGTGTTGATGAGTCTTCCGCTAATGCTCCTATGATTGCAGGGTTACAACCGGATCTTGAGCAACTCATTGTCCCTGTTTATGATAAGGGCAGTAATGTTATTGTTGGCAACAACTCTTTGTCTTGCTCGTTGCAGGTTATTCAAAGGAGGGTTGATCAGGTTAGAAAACGCCTTGATGGTTATCGGTTGTCTATTGCCGATGTTTACAATTCTTCCATTGATCCTTTGTCCGCTCGTAATGTGACGGGTGTGGAAACATCTTCAGCTAGTGAGCTGGTCTCTGTTTGTACTGCTTCTTTGCCGGTTGCGCCTCTTCCTATCAGTACTTCTGATATTTCCCCAATACCCCTTTCTGTTGAAGATTATAATGTTGGTGGGTCCAACACCCTTGTTGAGGTTGCAAATGACCCATCTTCTGGAGTTAGCGAGGTCTCCGTTGTTCCGTCCGAGCCTTAAGCAAGTACTACCGCTTTAGTGCGGGTTTAGTTAGTTAGTTAGTTTTTTTTGTTTTCTTTGTGTAATCATCTGAACAATGCATGTCTGTTTGTTTCGTGGTACTTCCGATGATTGTTTTCAGCCTTTTTTGTTTATCTTTCTGCATGCTTTCTTTGCTTTGTATTTATGCTACAACTTTTCTCTATATTCAAGTTCTTGATGCCTTCGGTGCGTGTTATTTTCCACTTTTGTTTGCAATTTTTAACGTTATACGGATATGCACGTTTTGTAATAGTCTTTTGCGCACATACTCTTTTTGTCTGTGCGGTGCTATTTTTAACGTTATACGGATATGCACGTTTCCAATAGTCTTTTGCGCACATACTCTTTTTGTCTGTGCGGTGCTATTTTTAACGTTATACTGGATATGCGCGTTTGTAATAGTCTTTTGATAATTTTGGGCTATCCTCCCGTCTTGGGCTTGCAATACCTCTTCGTACTACGGTGATTAAGTCACCACCGGTTGTGTTATTCGTGATAACCTTATGCTATTCGGAAATAACATATTTTGGGCGTACCCGATTCATGTGCTAGCGTCTTATGCATAATAAAGATAAAAACATTTTAAAGAATAAAATAATGAAGGTAGCTAATCTTCATCATTCTTTTATTAGCGATCATATTTTTAAATACATTACAAAAATAGGTAAATTCAAATACATTTTATACTTCCACGCTATCGGCTTTACTCTTTTATTTCTCTTCAGAATTCTGCTAATGACAAACATTGTGTTCTTTGGGAGATTTCTTGTATTACGGAAATTTGTTTTGCTTGTCATCCGTATGCTATTCTTCTGTTTTTGCCTTGTGATGGTGATAAAGGTTTAGGTTATGTATGTTTTTACTGCCGTTGTTTTGGCGATATGTTGCCATGGGAACAAGCTTCTTCAGCCTTTTCTTTTTAGGAATGTTTGATTTTGGAGAGCGGTTATTATTGCTTTTGTTTTTCTTGTGTCTTCCTTTTTTACTTCGCGCATTTATAGCGAAGATTTTACTGTTTTTCACGCGCCAGCGTTTGTCTTTTTCTACCAGTTGGTAGGTTATTACATGCCTAGGTTCGTAGCCTGGGAATATTTTTCTGCTTTATTTGACATGATATTCCTTGGGAAGGAACGCGTATATGTGCTTGCAGATTTCTTCCTTTCTAGTTCTTTGGATAAGGTTTATCCTTTTACCTCTGCACTTGCCTTTTTTGTTATTTATTATCTCCCTTTTCATGACTTGTGTTTATCATATCATGTCCATCGCGACTTCCTGCGTACTTCTCTGGTGTGTTACCTCTTCCAGAGCTAACTTTTCTGATTCTGGGTTTACTGTTTCTTTTTATCCTCACGAGGAGCTGTTTCGCGACTTGTGTTTTCAGCTCGCATTCGTAGTATGTTTCCATCCTTGCTGTTACTCCTTTCTACACATATATTTTTTTTATGTGCGTGCGATTCCGTTTATTCTTGCTATTAAATCGCCTTCTACCATCGGTTCTTTCTCTTTGCTTCTCTCCGCTTCTTCAAATGCAAACATTCTTCGTGGTATGCCTTGCTTTCCTATGGAATTCACAGAACTTTCCATCGACCTTTTCTTTGATCACCGTATTTGAGGGCGGGCACGGGGACCTAGCTCTTCTTGTCACTGGTATTTCCTCGGCGGCCTTATCATCTGCGGAAACCTTGCGCCTTTCCTCGCTCTTGATTTATTCTTAAGTTCTTTCTAAAATCATGTCGATGCTTGATTGTTGCTTGTTTCTTTGGTCTTTGTATCCATGGCCTTTTCTATCCGTCTTCCCACAACCGCTTCCCCTACAGAAAGGAAGTAGTTATGTTCATTACTTGACCATTGACTTGGATTGTGTCATGCACCCGCTTAATCGATTGGATCGATGTCGCGTGCATGAATCCGAGATCTTCATAATTTCGGGCTCCTTTACTTTCCTTGTCTCTTCTTTGAATCTTTGTCTGAAGTCTTCCGTTAGTTCTCCATCGTTTTGCTTGATGTGATGAATCTCCGGGGTCTTTGATACATTTCTTTTGTTGCGAAGTTAGTCAAGAAAGCCTCTTTAGCTTGTCGTAGCTATCTATTGATTCGGGCGGAAGGTCATCAAACCGACCTAGCGGATCCGGTGGCGTGGAGTTGAACATGTGACACCATGTTGGCATGGCCCATCGTTCCACCTTTGTTTGTTGCACGGAAGATTTTAGATGATCCTCAGGGTCTCCGCTCCCATCGTATGTTTTCACGTTGGTTGGCATCCGCATTTTTACGGGCATTTCGAAGTAGCGGATACGCGGGGTGAACATATCAGTTTCCTTGCAGACCCAGGGTCTGGCCAGGTCGCAGTCATAATCATTTGGCTTCCACTTTTTGGCTTTGGATCCTCGGCCTTTGCTTCCGTGAGGTTCATCGTTTAAACAGTTATTCGCCTTCGCGACCGAGTTTTTTCGGTTTCATGACTTCTCACCCCTGATCCTATCGGCCACGGTTGAGAACCCTTGCGGTTGCTCATCTCTTTTCTTCCGGTGTCGTTGAGGACTTGTTGCCTGCGGTCTTTGGGACAAATGGAAACACTTCCTTCCCTATCTCCGAGTCGGTGGAACACACTTTGGCGCAACCTTTTGAACACCGTTTCCCTTACGTCCTCCTTCCTTTTGGGTGGCATGGATCGGGTATGTCCTTGGCTGCCATCATTTTGCGTGTTCTGCCGCTTCGCTATCTCAAGCTGTTTCCGCAGGTCTTTACTTGGCGTTTCCGCTCTGCGGTGATGCTGGGTTTCATGATAATCATTCTGAATTTTTGCTACCTTGGCTCTTTCTTCTCGTTTCTGAACTTTCTCCGTCCACAATAGGCGGATCTTGTCGAAATGCTTATCACAATACCTCCGGGGCTGCGTCGGACACATGTCCTCGAGGTCCGTCGAGGCCGGTGTGGTCTTCTCTTCTACCGTACTCATACGTAGACATGAAGGCGGGGGTTGGTCCAAATCTAGTGCTCATGGTGAGTATTTTACGGAGCGCAGTTGTAATCTTGGCTCCCACGGATGGCCCCGACTTGTTAGTACAATTTGTGCGACGGGTTATAGAAGGTCGGATGTAGCTTCTTTGGATGGGTCGGTGAAGCCTTTGGTGGCATGTTTTGTTCTAATCGAGTAATGAGGTGGTGTTCTGCGCAAGAAAGGTAAACCGTTAGTCTTACCGTGAGGGCGAACCCCACGATTAGAATCCGGCGTGAGTAAGTACGCATTCTTGAGAGGAAAGTAAAATACGTGTGTGTAATTATGAGAGAAAGTTGTTGTACCTTGTATGGGGATTAGAGCCCCTTTTATAGGCGAGGTTTGCTGGGGCTTCTGGATTATCGCATATAGTGGTTAGTCGCGGGCCGGGACCCTTGGCGGACAAGGGTTCCGTGTCAATCGGATGCGACGTGAGGGCCTAACGGTTGAAGGTTCGACCGTTATGTACCTCATGGCGCATTTCAAGCATGGGCCATAGCCAATTTAGTCATTGGGCTTACTGTCGGCCCAGGGTTTGTGATTGTTGGACCTTAGTCCAGGATTTGCAGTTATTGGGCCTGAGCCTAGAGTGGGCGTAGAGTATATTTTGGGCTTAGTAGGCCTGTTGTACATACTATACGTCATCAATTATGATTATGACATAATAAACTAATATAAACCGAAAAATTTCAATATAAGCCACAAAAAGCAAGTGTATGACTCAAAAACAAATAAGTAGTCGAGCAGTAGAAACAAACACCGCTGCCGGACCGTCATCACCAAGACCAAAAGATTAACTAAAGCGAGATCGAGGACTGGACCGAATGTGGTCGGTCCGGTCCAGTCTCGGTCGGTCCCGATCCATTTAGGTGGTTTGCTCAGCCCTAATCACATGGTTCTAAAAGGATCGCAAAGGCGTGAGGCTTTGTCATGCCGCCACGCTGCCTTATGTCAAATCTTTTTGTAAACTTGATATATATGAAATATGATAAAAATATTTAAATATTTTCATATTTTGTGCCGTTTATCCACACACGTATAAACACAAAAGCGTGCCTTAATCGCGTAAAACGTAAATGCTTGCCACGCTCACACCACGCCATGACTATTTATAACTTTGCACTAACGTCTAGGCAAAGGCAATAAAAGTAGTGAGCAATTTAGAAATGGTGTAAAAATATGAGGGCAAAAGATAAAAAAGTAATACTCCTAATTTAATTGCATTTGGTCTCCACTTCCTTCCTTCCTTGAGTGCTAGTCTGTACAAAATACAAATCAATCACAACACACTGTCTCTGTTGTTCCATATTATTGAGATCGATTATTAATTAGAAGGAAGGAAGGAAGGAAGGAAGAAATGTTTAAATTTTTGAAAGACGTGGTATCTGGATCTGGTGCGGGTGTGAAGGATTTACCTTACAATATCGGCGAACCTTATTCTTCAGCTTGGGGCTCCTGGACTCACTCTCGCGGCACATCCAAAGTATAATAACCACCTCATCATCACTTTATTTTATTTTTTTATTTAATTTATATTATACGTTTCGTTGTTGGACCAACTGCTGATTAAATAGATTGGAGTTTGATCGTGCGATAGCGAATATTATAATGGTATATTAGGATCAATGAATTATGATTGGTAGTGGTGCAGCACAAGTTGCGATAACATTAGCATAGCCGTGCTTGTATCCATAATGGATGAGATTAGAATCGTGGTATTATAGCTACACTCTACTTAGTAATTAAGTAACTTGTGCTACACCAACTCAACTATTATCGGTGGGATATAAATTATATAATAAAATGGAATTACGTATATTTCTACTTTTCTCTTGTGTGTTACCGTCCAGATTGCCTTGACATCAGCAGTTTATGTTCCTTCTAGTCGTTTTGTTCTAGCAACATGTTCCGTTTGTTTTTTTGGTCAAACGGTGAAATTCATTAAACTCCAACAAATCAATTAGAACAAACTGCCAATTTTAGGAAACTGCACATGCCCAAGCTTACTAAAAATGCAGACCAATACAGGAAGATAAAAAGCTGTAACAAACAGATAAAATCGTCACTCTTGAGTCTTGATGGTCATAACTAGCAAACTAATGCAGAACGCTAACATTTCACCATATTCACCATGCTCCAAAGGATATCCCAAGTATAAAACTACATTTCCAACCCAAGGCCTTTGGTGTAGTGGTATGTGAGTTGCCCACCAACCTAGAGGTTTTGGGTTCAAGCCTCGCTGGAGGCATTTGTGAGATAGGTGGTATAGGGTGTGAAAAAAAAATTTTGTTAAAAAAAAAAAAATGACTAGATAAATAAATAAAAATAAAATTACATTTCCACCAATTTTGAATTGCACAGGTTATTACCATAGTGTAGTCTGCCTTCCTCACACACATAGTAATAAGGAACAAAGCACAAGGAGGCATCATTATCGTCTTAGGATCACAATGAGCTAGGTCAAACAGGAGTAGGCTACATTTCCTTACCAGCATCCAAACCATACCTAGACTGCATCCCAACCTCACAATCTAACTATAATCAACGACACTAGCAGGCATCACCACCCCTTTGAACTCCACCAAATATCACCTTTGATAAGATAAAACCAGGAACAAGCAGTCTCATCTTTCACGGCTGCTTATCTTATCCATACACTTTAGGATGTCACCATTAGTACCACCTTCCTTTCATGTCAACCAGGCCATACAAACCGAACATCCTAAATGCAGGAAACTACCTTATGGAGGCTACTACAATTACAACTGAGACCAAACTAAGAACAAATACCTGCTACTTCAACTAAGCCCACATATATAGTAGATAGAAGTTCTCAGTATAATGGTTTCACCACCAAGATATTATCCACCATTCAAGCACCCTTTATTCCATATAAGCAAGACATGATTTTACCTGATATATTTGGTCATAGGAATCAACTATGCTCAGTACAGAGAGGAATTTTCCATGCCTCATTAAGCTTCGAGACCAAAGTCCCAGACTACAACATGATAGGAAACTTATATGTAAGAAATCCAACAAATCCTTTAACCATTAGAACATTACATAATCGAATATAAAGTAGGCCCATCTTTCATGCCTCACTAAATAATGGAAGAGGAATATATCAATAGAAAGGCTTCAACTTCAAGCACAAAGCCATCCATCCAAACACCCTTTACGTAGATATCTTTAAGCATTTTGTTGTATAATGTGCATTAGGATATTCCAACTATTGGACACTTGCATAACAACATTTGATTTTTTCACTTTTAGACCCATCAGTATCATTCTAACAGTCTCACTGATCTTACCCAACTGAACCTCCCAACGTCTAACTTCATCTCTAAAAACCTTCCATTTTCTTTCTTGCCAGATGAAATATACCGTTGCAGTCAAACATAGCCTTCTAACCACTCCACCAATGCTATTAGTACAAGGTTTATGAGCCAATTCAACAATTGATTTTATCCCAATTCTCTGCATCAATGTGAGACTGCATCTTCACTTGAATTGCTTTCCAAATAGGCTTTGTATAACAGCATTTAAAAATAGACGATAATGTTTTTTTGCATCATTTTTACACAATGAACATGCCCACATATCATAGCTACCCTATCTCTGCATCCTGTCATGAGTTAAGAGTTTGTTCTGAAAAGCCCTCCACAGAATATAGGAGTTTTTAAAGGAGTGTATGGGAATGCATTGTGTAAACCAATGTAATGCGCCCCTATCACCTCATTAGTATTCCTCCTCAAATTATTATATACCTCCTTAATACTAAACTTCTTTTCTTTGTCCTCCTTATTTTTCCACACTATACAATCCTTTTTCATCTGATCAAGATAAGGAATACTAATAGACACAACATTAGGATAAGTTTCATACCATTCACTTGGCCAATTCCAATTTCCATCTATTATTATTTCAGCCACTTTCATGGTTTTAGGAAGTCTTGCAGCATACAAGCTCCTATATGAAAGCATTTTAAAGATTGGTCCCTGAGAGCTCCAATTATCAAACCACACAGAACTATAGAAGTATCCTTCCATTCCCCAATTTGTGCCATACATGCTTACTAATCATATCTCTCATTTCCATCAAATTCTTCCAGCTCCAGCATACATGTTCTGTTTGTTAAGTACTGTGTTGGTGTAATCTAAGTAAGTACACACTTACTGTTCCAAAAATCAATTGAAAACTCTCTTCACTAAAATGTATATTGATCGCAAATGCACTTCAAGGTTTGCTTAAGATTATACTCCATATGAGATACATGTGTATATATGGAATACAGAAAGCCAGCGTTCTAATACCGTTCAGGCGAAGTATACAACTTATATTAGAGTTTGGCATTATTTTACTCTACCAAATACCAACAAAACAGAGCAGTTTTTTACTGATTTGGATTATGAGCCTTTAAACGTGATCATACAGTTTTGACAACTATGATTGAGCACGTCAATTAAGTGCAAGGACAACCAGACCACTAGGAACATATAGTTTTTGGTTTCTATGAATGGTGTCTGCCCCCTGCACATTAGTCTAGTTACATGTTGTGTCCCTCTGGTTGCCATTTCTTAATAGCAGCTTAGTAGCGCCATTTCGCAAGGATCATATAGTTTTTGGTATCCGGTTTTGTAGCTAAACTTAACCTGTTGCTTTGGGTTGTTTCTATTTTTTGTCTACATAATTCTTAGAATATAAGCATTCGAGGATACTTTCATGTCAGCTACTTCTTCTTCTTTTTTTTTTTTTTTTTTTTTTTTTTTTTTTTTGTGGTTTTATATATGAAATGGGACTGGCTTATAAGTCTCATCTGTTTATCCAGGACGATGGATCCCCAGTATCAGTATTTTCTCTTACAGGAAGTAATGCCAATGATGGACATTTAGCTGCCGGTCGCAATGGTGTCAAGCGGCTCCGAACAGTAAGTTTATTTGGAAATGATAACCTTGAACATCATGTGCTCATCTTGTTATTGCGTTTCCGTTGATTTAAAACAAAGGTGTAATTTGTTTTTTCAGGTCAGGCATCCAAACGTATTGTCATTTCTCCACAGTACCGAGGCAGAAATATTTGATGGGTCGTCCACAAAGGTTGTTATCTATATTGTCACCGAACCTGTTATGCCATTGGCAGAAAAGATCAAGGAATTGGGATTACAAGGTATACAAAGGTACATACTCTTATCTCATTGCGGATCATTATAATAGTGGTGTTAGTGCTCTTGTATTATTTTAACCTAATGAGTCAGTTGGGTCGTTCAAAGTATTTTTCTCTCTTAAGCTAGAATCTGTTTCATCTGTTGATATTTTCTAATTACCTACATGTCTTTCTATGACATCTGCTATTGTCCTACACTCAGCTGCCTCTCATTTTTCTCTAATTTGACATCAGGAACGAATATTATGCATGGGGCCTATACCGCATAGCAAAAGCTGTGAGCTTCCTTAATAATGATTGCAAACTCGTAAGTAAACTAACTAATGTAGTCATTCAAATCTTACGTTATCGTGCGACATTAGTTTAGGAAACAAACTAGTTATGTAGTGTTATGATAAAAGGATAAGTTCGTAATTCTCATATCTAGTGGGGAGTACGTATCTAACATATTGACACATCTGCATTTGATCTGCTATAGTTGTGTACTTGTCTTCTTTTGCTGATTCCCACCTTTTGTTTCATATAGGTGCATGGTAATGTTTGTTTGGAAAGTGTGGTGGTTACTCCAACTTTGGACTGGAAGTTGCATGCTTTTGACGCTCTTTCTGAGTTTGATGGGAATAATGAAGTCTCTACAGGACCAATGCTGGTAACCCTTCGAATCTTACCCATATATATTCATATTTCACATCTGATATGTATTGCTTTGTCTGACAGAACTTGCATCAAAATAGAGCATAACATCAAAGTCACATGCTTACAATACCTTTTAGAAACAGAGCGCTTGCAGTGGAAGTACTTTTTGTTCATTTGAATAAACTTCTCAGCACCTGTC
Source organism: Chrysanthemum lavandulifolium (assembly GCA_022545495.1). NCBI lineage: Eukaryota > Viridiplantae > Streptophyta > Magnoliopsida > Asterales > Asteraceae > Chrysanthemum > Chrysanthemum lavandulifolium. The sequence goes on from CM040245.1 coordinate 19,012,057, forward strand.
CTATGTCTGAATAAACATATTTAATAATGTGAAATGACTAAATACTTTTCTAAAGTATCGCACTTTGACTAGCAGTGTTTTTTAATTCACTTATATAGACTCTGGAGCCCTTGTTTTCTGTGATTTAATATGTGTCGCGAACCATATAGAACTATATTCATCATAATTGAGGCATTTAACTTTCCATAAATTTGATGTCTCTTCAAGCTTTTACATGCTTATTAGAACCTTAGCGAACTTAATCAATAGCTTAGACTTCTTGTTTTCACATGTGAATCCAGCAATATGAATGGCTTATTGGCTCACAATACAAACCAATGGAGCTGGCAAAAGCAGACTGGGCAACAATCAGGAAGTCTCCACCATGGGCAATTGATTCTTGGGGTTTGGGTAAGCTTTTGTTTACCCCATATGTTTGTAAACTGACTCGTTCTGTTGCTTACCTTATTGCCACTGTTGGTAGGATACCCGATCAGTTCATTCTATAATTGGTACTATACAGTATTTCTAGCATCTTTTAGGCATTAACTGCATTCAGGAAACTTCAATAGTATAAGTCAAAAGTTGTCCTGATCGCTAATCAATAGTCTGTTAGGAGAATTAGCTTGACACAATGAAAATAGGCTCATCTCAATGTCGATCAGTAATCACCAACAACCTTTTTGAGGTACCCCTGAATCTGATTTTTATTTTCTAAAGATTGGAGTCGAATAGAAATCTAAACTTAAAACTAAAGGATTGGTCGGTTTATGTAAGGAGAAATAAATTTTTTACCTGAATAGTTACGCCAGCTTGATATTATTAGAAGCTGATGTATATGTATGTAGTACAGATACCTTATTATAACATGGACTTCTGTTACCAGGCTGTCTCATATATGAGATATTTGCGGGTTTGAAACTGAGTAAGACTGAGGAGCTGCGAAACACATCATCAATACCAAAGGTCAGCATATGCCATTATGATAGGAACGTCTTATGCTTTATTTTTCATGTGAAATGTCGTTTGCATCTCCAGCTATGTTGTTGATTGTAAATGGAATATGTGTGTGTGTGTGTCTGTGTCTGTGTCTTACTGTGTGGCTTGGCAGTTTTAAGATTTTGGCTATTCGAATATTCATTTTCATCTGCGTGTCTCACAGTCTCTACTTCCAGATTATCAGCGACTCTTGAGTTCTATGCCATCTCGCAGGTTGAATTCATCAAAGCTTGCTGAGAATTGTGGTTTGTCCTATATCCCGTCTTAAATTTTGATTGCTGTTTTTTCTGTTCTGATTTTCATTAATTCAATCCTCATGTTCGTGTTTATTGTATTTCATGATTTCAATTTGCTTCGCATAAAACATTTTACAATACCGTAAGTCTAAAAGTATGAACTTGTTAATGCAGAGTATTTTCAGAACAAGTTGGTGGATACCATTCATTTTATGGAAATACTTAATTTGAAGGACAGTGTTGAGAAGGATACATTCTTTCGTAAACTTCCAACTCTAGCTGAGCAACTGCCACGTGAAATAGTTCTGAAGAAGGTATTTTATTATTTTTTACAAGTTCTTACGACAATGTTGCAATGTGTTTCTCAACATGATTTTTATATTGGATCTGCAGTTTCTTCCTTTGCTAGCTTCTGCCTTAGAATTTGGCTCAGCTACTGCACCTGCTTTGACGGCATTTTTGAAAATGGGCGCCTGGCTTTCACCAGAGGAATTCAACAAGAAGGTTATTCAGATATTCACTGTTAGACTTTATGTTTTCAGTGCTGTTTTGTAATTAATTTTCTTATTTACTTTCCCTTGGCTTTTGGTCATTCATGTAGGTTTTACCAACAATTGTGAAACTTTTTGCTTCTAATGACCGAGCTATCAGAGTTGGTCTACTGCAGCATATTGATCAATACGGGGAATCATTTTCAGCACAAGTTGTTGATGAGCAAGTAAGGATAGATATACTGGCTGTATATTATGCAGCAAACAAACTGATTGGTCTCACCATGATTATCTTATTTATTAATATCTGATAATGCTTGTGATTAGGTCTACCCGCATATTGCTACTGGTTTTTCGGACACATCTGCCTTTCTGCGTGAGTTAACATTGAAATCTATGCTTGTTCTTGCCCCAAAGGTATCTTCATTTCTTTGTTTGCATCCTTAGCTAGTTACTTGATCTTAACCACCTGTATTTGCAATCAGTTATTTGCTTTATTTTTATAAGTATTATGTTATTTTTCTGATCTTATCAAGTTGTTTACTTGTTTACTATTCACTTGCAGCTGTCCCAACGCACATTATCTGGGTCACTCTTGAAGTATCTCTCAAAGCTTCAGGTAAAACACTCTTCTTTTGTTAATACTCTGTCCACCCTAATAAAATTTGCACTCCTGTTATATATTATGTCCATCTACCCAAAATGCACACTTCCGCCCATTCTTCACTTTTTTAGCTCCTGACATTTAATTTTTGTACTACGCAGGTTGACGAGGAACCAGCAATCAGAACAAATACCACAATACTACTTGGGAATATTGCTAGCCATCTTAATGACGGGGTTAGTAGATCTGTTTGTGTTCAATCATCATAGGCACATTTGATGGTATTGGTTAGAAATTTAGAATACTTGAGCATTGGTTCTCTCCTTTTCATTTTCCATGGACTGTTCTTATAAACACACTTAAGAGTGGTTTATCTAGAGGCAGATTGCAACTCCTTACTACAAAAAGGCAATATACATAATTGAAAACAAATGCATTTATGCTTCATTGCAGACACGCAAGAGAGTTTTGATTAATGCTTTCACCGTTCGCTTTTATGTGATCGTTCCTCATGCCGAGGAGCAGGTAAAGTTATATATGTTTGTTTTTAGAGTCTCCTTATAGAAGGCTCAGTAATCTCTCTGTTGTCTAACTATATCTAACTTTCTCTCTCTCCCCTATAATGGCAGGTTTAATGGCTCTTTGTGCTACCAGTTCTTATTATGATACCCAGGAGATAGCAGCCCGTATACTACCAAATGTTGTTGTACTTACTATTGATCCTGACAGGTTAATATCTTTGTTCTGACATGACCTTACTATTGTGTTTAATAAAATCTTATGCAAACATCTTTTTTTTCAGTCGTTGGTACCTATCATATGCCTTCTCTAATATGTAACGAGTTATAACACATTGTATGCATGGCAGATAGGGTGTGATCTATCGGCCTTCTTTGTTAGATATTTCTATTGACTCATTTTGCTATTTTTTTCTCATCATGGTCATCATCGTGCTTCTCTAGAAACATTCATATTAGTTTAAACATTTGTTTGTTATAGCCAATTCGATTTACCTTTGTGCTGCAGTGATGTTCGATCAAAGGCCTTTCAAGCAGTTGAACAGTTTTTGCAGATAGTGAAGCAGTATCATGAAAAGGTTTGTGTCTTTATATGGTGCATATTTTCATCAATCTATTGGTATTGTCTTGCTACAACAAATTACTTATGTATATAAATGAATGCCTGATATTTTTTTGTAGACATATGCTGGGGATGGCTCGGAAGCAACAGGTTCAGGAATTACATCACTTCCAGGAAATGCAAGCATACTTGGGTACGCATATTTTGATTTGTTATATCACCCTATTGTATAAGTACTTGTATCCTACCAACCAACTCCTCTTATGTAGAACTTTAGAAGTTAGATAAAAACAAACAGAAAAGTAGGTAGCCGTTGCCACTGAAATCCAACATGTAATTATAATGCAGGTGGGCCATGAGCTCTTTGACAACGAAAAACAAACCTTCTGAACAAACTGCATCATTGCCTCCAAAATCGACCTCACCTCTTGTTACTGCTGTCTCCAACGCCAGCTCAGGTAACATTACGTGACGTTTCTTAATGTATTTACTTTTTCATGTCATATTTAACGTATATTAAATGCTGGGTTGTTTTGCTATGATGATAATATAGTGGTATCAGATACGCCAAGTACAATACTAGTCCGAACTGCAAGTTCAGGTGCTGACATTGCTGATCAAGATATGTATAGCCAACCTGCACCCGTGTCACCTACGTCAACTGATGGGTGGGGTGAACTTGAGAATGGTATTAACGAAGATCACGAGAGTGAGAAAGATGGGTGGGATGATATTTTGCCACTAGAAGACGAAAAGCCCTCGCCCGCACTTGCTAACATTCAAGCAGCTCAAAAACGGCCTGTAATACAGACGAAGCCACAAGGTAATAATGCTCAACAGTATTATCATTTCAGAATTGTTTTCCTTAACCTAATATTTGTGTTGGCTTTTTTAGCTTCGATTCCACGACCCAAATCCACTTCACATGTGGGGAATGCAGACGATGACTTGTGGGGTTCAATTGCTGCGCCACCCCCAAAAGTGGGTGCAAAGCCTTTGAATGCAAATCCAAGTACTTCCCTTGATAACGACGATCCATGGGCAGCCATTGCAGCACCTCCACCAACCACAAGGGCTAAGCCTTTGTCAGCTGGCCGAGGTCGAGGGTCGAAACCTGCTGCCCCTAAATTGGGGGCTCAGAGGATAAACCGGGCATCATCGACTCAGAAGTTTTGAAAACAGAAACGCAAGAGTTTCATCTAGCTGTTTTATATTACATATTTTATTTGACCTATTAGGTTGAATAGTTGTACATTCATTGAAAATAATATGTATTCAGTATCCTTACTCATTTTTTCATCTAACTTGAAATTGAGAACCGAAAGTACATTTTGTGACATTAATGGAAAATTGCGTGCCCTTTTTTACTTGCATAGGTTACAACAACCACCAACCTGTGGGTGAAACTAACAAATCAAAAACTTAAATGGATTAAAAAAGTAAAACCAAACATGTTTTACTTGAATTCCATGTTTGGACTTTGGGTGAAACTAACAAATTCGAAACTACGATAGTAATCATCTTTTTATGTAGAAAAAAAAATCCCAATCACAGTTGCTTCAGTGTTAATTTAGTTCAACTCCGCTGCATCAGTGTTAATTTAGTTTTCTCAATCATAGACTTAACACATATCAAACATTCGTAGCAAGGAGACCACAGTCACAGCAAAAAACAACCTCACAAAAATAAGTTAAAACAAAAAGCACACGCACATAGCTTTCAATTGTTTCAGCCCACTCACAAACCAAACAAATGTATTGGTCTAGAGGGACGCGTTCTATTCGGTCCTTGTAGAGGGACGCTTGTGTTTTGGCAAAGGAGACCGGACCATTTGGTTCCACTACTAGTCTAAATTGTAAAACTATATTTAAGACATCGAGTGATTCAACAGTGTTAAGATTGCTGATTTATTCACATGTTAAATTGCGTAAGAAGTACTTATTTTCTTAAAGGTCTCAATGGTTCCAAGACATCAAATATAATAAAAACTAATAAACTCACGACAAATTTTACTACCATATATTTGAAGAGAGAAAATAAGATACTTTTTCCGTCTCAAAATTATTGTTATGAGACAAAAATCACAAAGTTTAATAAAATAAGGTTACTCTAATTTTTCAACCACTCAAATAGTATATTCCTTCACTAAATACTCTAGTTTACTTAATAAGAAAAGTGAACAATTATTTTGAGACACCCTGAAAATAAAATATAGAGTATAATTTTAAGACGGAAGGAGTTAGAAAATATGAGATAGGTCATACAGGAAAAAGATAAGTGATGAGACTTGAGAATGGAGCCGGGAAGGGAATTTGTCTTTGGATAGTTTCGGTGATACTTGCAGTCTAAGAAATATAAACATTCAATATAAGTGGGCCGGCTAAAATCGTCATATCATAGATCATTTGGTAAGGCTCGGGGTAATGGTAATCTGATCATCATCTCTACCTAGATTAGATTTTTAGCACATCATTTTATCTTTACCTTTTGGCCGTAATAATTACTACTTAACCAACCATCAAAATCATTTTTTTTAAACAAATTTACAAAGATAATAACAAAAAAAAAATGTACCTAGCAATTCCATTTTTGTAGTTGAATAGTGTGTAGCCTTTGATTTTTTGGTATTAAACACAAACCTTTTGCATTTTTATTTTTGTGTGTATTTTACGATTATTCTATCTTACATTTTTAACCACTCAGTTAACATCGAAGCTAAAATGGTCGTTGTATTTTAACAAAATACAAAAGTTGAAATTTAAAAGATTTGTGTTTTGATATAATAATAATAATAATTTGTGTTTTAAAAGATTTAAAAGATTTGTGGTGATCATATTTTTAGTAGGATTACATTTCTTATAAATTTGAGAGGGTGGAAATCGATTAGTTTCATTCCCACTAATTTCTCAAATCCTATGATTTTCTAATGAAGTGATGTTATAATAAAAATAAAATAATAATAATAATAATAATAATAATAATAATAATAATAATAATAATAATAATAATAATAATAATAATAATAATAATAATAATAATAATAATACAACAAAATGAACAAGTTAGATACATTTTTTGTATTATTATCCCAATTTGATAAATACTAAAACTAAACCTTAAAACACATGAACTTTCTCTCTAATTTTGTGCTTCACCTCCATCACATTTTCGTGTTTAATTCCAGTCAAATGATCACTGGGAGAAAAATAGAACATTATATCATCTTGTTTTTGTTTTTCTTGTTGGAAGTCAAACATTTGTTATTATTGTAGTTCGTACTTCTTTTGCTTCATCTCTTCAGTTCCTTTTGCTTCATCTGGACATACGTATCACTTTTAGTTTATTTGATTGAAAAAAGAGAAGTACTGGTGTTTGCCAATTCTTTCACCAACATCTTCAAAAAAACCTTCATCCCCACCAGATAACGAGGACGCAGATGATGTCGACTTCTTCTTAGCTTTGTCCTTGCCCATTGGTCGAACTTCTCGCATTTCCTCCTCCTCTTCATCTTCATCCACTGTGTTGTTGAGATTAAAACCACCTTGTGTTGACTCTGATGTGTTGAACGAGGTTAAATCCGACGTCTTTGACCGTTTACTTTTACTTTTAGCGCGATTTTTCTCAAATGCAGGAATTTTTACTCTCCTTTTAAAATTCTTCACGCATGATGAAGGTTGAAATGCGTTCCATATGTAGCATGATATTCATCAGTTGATTTTTCAAGGACATATTGATGATGATCACGGAACGTTTGTGGTGATGTAGGATCGTGATACATTTGTAGTTGATACATATTTTGTTGCGATTGAAACATTTGTGGTTGATACATTGTTTGTTGTTTTTATTGTTGTGGAGGCACGAGTGGGTGGTTGTGGTATTGTGGTTCTTGGTATTGTGGTTGTTGTGTTTCACAAACAAAAGTTGGAGCTCGAAAGTGAATCGATGGTGAGTGGTCGAGTTGGAAATTGGAATTGGGTGGTGGGACGTTTTGTTGTTGACGTTGTTTTGGGGGTTGTTTTTAGAGTATTTTAAAACATTTTTGAAGTAGAAGTATAAAAGATGTAATAAGATTTGAATATGTAAAAAAAACGAAAGGGTAAACCGGTATTTACAAGAAAATATAATTTTTCTTTTTTTTTTTTTTAATTAATGCCCAACGGTCATTTTTGGGACCGTTACCCACTTTTCCCATCCTTTTTGTTAGGTAAAGACTTTCAACGAAATATAACCAAAAGGCCAAATATCACCACATTCGCGCACCAAGTATACCCCCGTCATCACCTTCACGCGCCAATATGAACTTTGCGTGTAGTGGGAAGTCACCATAACGCCCGGTCCAATCCCATAGTTAACTATATCTAATTACTACTGTTCTTTCATCAAGTTATATGTTTAGTTAGGAGTTTAAGTATTTATCGAGAAGGGTTTTAAGCATAGTTGTCAGGATACCGATTATGATCTTAAGATCTTACAATTTTACGATATTGCAAAGCAAAAACGATCCGGATCATATATAGGATCTTAGCAAGCTTAAGATCTTATAGGATCCCGATCTTGACCATACGATCTTAAGATCTAATCCGATCCGATCTTACCGTTCTCGGATTACAAACTAAAAACTACAAAGATTTTTTTTTTTTTTTTTTTTTTTTTTTTTAAGAATTCAAAAATAACATATTAATTTTTAAGGCGAAATGAAAAAAAATCATCGAACTTGACACTTTATGTGATTGTGTGTAGCCATTATTTTTTTCTTATTGTATGTCTTGAACTTTCAAATTTCGATCATTATGTGTATTTTGTGACTATTCGCCATGTAAATGACCATTTACCCTTCAAAATTTGAAAAATTAAGGGTAAAATGGTCACAAAATCACACAATAATCGAATATTGAAAGTTCAAGTCACACAATAAGAAAAAAAAAATTTGCTACACACAATTATAAAATGTGTCAATTCATCGATTTTTTTCATTCTTGCCTTTTTAAACATTTAATAATCAATTTAAGATAACATTTCTATGAAACATTCATAGTATTTTGTGTTTATAATGTATAATAATTTGTTGATTTGTATGATATTACAAAAACTATTAGAAATAACATTAGAGTAAGATCTTAAGATCCCAATCCGATCTTACAATCACGATTTTGAAAAAACGAAACGATCCTCGGTAGAATTCCGATCTTAAAATTTTTAGTTTTAAGTTCTAACTACACACCTCCCTCCTATATAAAACAAGATTGTCATATAATTTCTTCCCCCAAAAATCTTAATCAATTGACACGTGTAAACTACTTTTATCTCAACCGTTCCTTCTTTTTGTTTCTGATTTGGGCGGAAGACCTAAATGTAACTCATTCCAAACAATTCAATGTAGGTGAAAAAAACACACACACAATCTCCTCTTCACAAAACCCTAACTGACATAATTAGGAGGATGAATTAATTTCATCAAACATGTGCCGGCAACAGATCCATAAAATCGATTGGTATATAGTTTCAACAACGTATTTCAGCCAATCCATGGATCTACAATATTTGTGGATTTTGGATCTTTGTGTCAATCGAATTAATTCAGGTATTGTGTCCATTTAGATGAAACGATTTTAATTGATTAGATTGTTAATCTTCTTTTTGTATATAAAGGAGTAGATTCATAATATTTATTTTGTTTTTTTTGTTTATTCTATTTTGATCGGATTTCATGTAGATTCATAATGTTATTTTGTTTTTTTGGGTTTATTCTATTTTGATCGGATTTCATGTACACCATGTGTCTGATGAAATGCATAATTAGCAATAACTTGATTTGCTAACCACAAAGTACTGATTGTATACGGAATGTTTGATGAAATTCTTAAATGACAAAGAAAAACATAAAATAGATGCATTTTCAGTGTGATTGATGACTTATGTTGTAGTTAACATCACATTTATGGTCATTCTCTGTTGTGGTGTTTTTCAGGAAATATGGTTGCTTTGTTTGTTGGTTGACAATCGAGTAATTTGCAGCATCTGATTAGCGGAGGATTACAAGATAAGATATGTTCTTTGTGGTAGTTTTTAGACAACGATAGCATTTTTAGTTACATTCATATTTGTTTGAGTTTATCGGCTTATTTGATGAAATGCTTCAATGATAAAGAACAACATCAAATAGATGCATTTTTAGTGTTTTGATGACGTATGTTGTAGTTAACATAACGTTTATGGTCATTCTCTGTTGGTTTGTTTCAGGATAATCAAGGTGCTCTGTTTTGTTCGTTGACAATGGAGTAATTTGCAGCATCTGATTAGCGAAGGATTACAAGATAAGTTATGTTCTTTGTGGAAAATCAGTAAACTTATTTTGTTCAGCTTATTAGTATAGTCTTACCGCATCTAAATAGTCCATAAACTGAAGTTGACAAGCTAATAATCAAATGGATGTGGCTTTTTTTAAATTGTAGTATACCGGTTAACAATCAAATAAGGTGTTCTAACATCCCTAATCCGTATGTTTAAAGTAGTATTTAGAGCACTATTGTTATGCTTTTTGTGTTGTTCAAGTTAGTTGTTTAAAAAATAAGCTTATTGGTGAATTTGTAGCTTATTTTTCAAAGCTTATTAACTTATTACTTTTTACTTATTGATTTTATGAGTCCATAAACTGTGTTCTGCAACCTAATAAGCAAATGGAATTGGCTTTTTTTAATATTGTAGTATACCGGTAACCAATCAAATAAGCTGTTATAACATTCCCAATGCGTATGTGTAAAGTAGTATTTAAATTGATGATCTAAATCGTTCAAGTTTAAAAATAAAATGGTGTTTCTACTTATTGTCACATGTAAGTAGTCTTTGAGTTCGATTTTGGCCTATGCTATTCTCCTTATAATTTGTGTGTCCATATATTTGCTTATAACAAAAAGAACATTTGATTTCTATGTGCATCTCCGAAACCAAAAATGCATGCTTTTTTGTTACAATTCTGTTCACTTTATTCTATATATATCCTAAATGACCATACCTGTTCATGCTATATGTTTTTTAATCCTGTTAAATAAAGTGGAAATTAAAGTTTGTATTCTTTTCACTTATTGTTATCATAATTTTCTATACTTCAAATTTGGAAAATGTGATAAGATAATAGAGGAAGGTTTTAAATTTTATTCAAAATAATTATTGAAAATAACCAACATAATTTATTTTTGCTAAACCTTTTAAAATTTGAATCCTTGCCTTACTTAACATCCTGATTTTTAGCTAAAAGTTTTAAATTTTGATTTTGGAATTACTGAAATTTCTCAATTTGCTTCATTTAACCTAATTCCTACCACTATATATTTCAGTGCATCTTTAACAACTCCTCATTCATCTCTTATAATTTCATCTTTATACAATCATAAGGTATTTGAAATGCCTAATCATAATCAATCATTTATATTTTTGTTTCATCTATTGTTTGAAATATGAATATTCATTATATGATGACATATTTGAAATATATATTAATATTTTGTCATTTGTAGGCAAAACAAATGGATCAACAGATTACTGCTTTGAGTGACATTGACCTTATGCTTGATGATGCAAAAAATTTGGTGAGGGTTGTACGTATATGGAAAGCTCATCCCATCACTAATCCAAATGAAGTTTGGAGTTTAGAAGTACTATTCCAAGATGAACAGGTTATTAACATTACCCTATTCTGTTATTTATTATTTTTGTTTCCATATACTTGAATTTATGCTCTTTTTAAACTTTGTTTATATTTATCCACTTTATTTTCTGTTGATTTGAATCACATATATGGTTGTATAAATAAATATATAGTTGATCTGTATCTCTCCATATTTACATGATATTTCAGGGTAACCGTATTCAAGCTTCTATTAAGAAGGAAAATATGAACAAGTTTCAAGCTATTCTGGATGAAGGTTCCTGCTACAAAGTGGGAAGCTTTGGGGTTGGTGAGAACGAAGGAAAGTTCCCGTTGCTGAGCCACCGTTACAAAATCGGATTCTATAAGAATACGTCTGTGACAAGAGTTGCTCCCTTTGACCAGAATACCCGTGGTTTTAGATTTAAACCATTTCAGAACTTTACGAGAACGCACTTTTCAGAGACTGATATTGTTGGTAATAATTATTGATTATTTGTTTAATTTTTATTCATATTTTTTCGTCTTTCATGATGATAATTTATTTAAATAAGTCCGCATAATAATAGATGAATGGACATTTTTATGCGCTTTAACACATAGCACCTATGTAAATCGCGAGATGTCATTGGGACTATAATATTCATATCCGAACCAATACCGTATGAAAGTTATGGTAATAAAAAATTTAGAAGGACTATCACCTTGGAAGATGTTGAGTAAGACTACTAATTTTGGTTTATACAAAATGATATATTTATAGTTACTTACATGTTTCAATATAATACAGTGGAGTAACTCTGGATTGCTATTTCTTTGACGGATGGGTTGAAAGGTTCAACAGTTTGGCAAAGCAACTAGATAAAATGCGAAATGTTGTAATGATCCTTCAAATTGCAAAAGTCAAATACTTTAATGGTAAAATGTTTTATATAATTTACGGATGTTTCTTTTTAGTAGTTGATTTCATTAAAATTGACTAACGATTATATTCTACTACTGCAGATAAGTCGTCTGTTAGCAATGAGGCATTTGCAACTAAGCTTTATATCAATGATAACATACCAGAGATTAATGTATACAGAAAGATGTAAGTATTTCATTTATAAAACTAATTGTTACAAATAGAATTATAATTGCGACACACTTTGTTCATTTGGCTTGGATCATGAATCACTATGTTTTGTTGTATAGGTATCAAGAAATGGATGGTTATGTGGATAAGAACATCATTTTAAATGTGCTTTCACCATCCAAAAAAGAAATCACTTCTGATGAGTTTTTTGAAAATGGTGTTAGGAAAATGGTTGGGTCTATTCGTGAATCTGAATGCGTAAGTTATCTGTTCTTATTGTTATAGCTGTGAATGTGAATTTTCTATACTAATTTATAAATCATATTATACAGAAAGTTGAATGTATCGTATACGCAAAGATACACAAGGTGCATCGAGAACATGGTTAGTGGTACCTTGCCTGTAAGAAATGTGGCTCTGTGGCCAATGAACCAGAAGAAAATGGTGAATCGTCATCATCAAAAATAAATCCAAGACTAAGACGTATTTTTGCAAAAAGTGCAGAGAGATCAACCATGTGGGACCAAGGTAAAGTTTTGTAATTATTATGCTAAATTGAACAACATATACATACATGTTATTTTTCAGTAAAATACTTATAGTCCCATAATTATATGTTGAATGTTAGGTACAAAGTAATCGTGCGTGTTATTGACGACAGTGGCTCATCATCTCTTTTGTTTTATGAAGATATTATCACTAAGATGATTGACATCCCGTGTTATAAGCTCAAGGCGAAGTATGGAGATCAGGCTGGTGATATCTTTCCATTGTTGGAAAAAAACTGTTGTTCCGCTTTCTGTATTCTTTATATAAAATAACCAACAACAACCATGTTTACCAAGTCAAGATGATTTCAGATGATGAAAATATGATAAAGTTATTTAAACATGGATTCATGAATGAGTTTTTTTTTTTAATTTGTTACAAGTCTACTCTATTCATTTAATTTAGTAAACCTTGATAATGTATAATACATTCTTACCTGATTTATCACAGGAAAATGATGGAGAAATGCAAACTCCGCTTACCCCTGCTGTTACCTCAAGCAAGTTCAATGCTACTGATAACATTCCATTCAACATGGAACACACTCCAGAAGTGAAGAAGGGAGTTGAAAATGAGGAAGTGGTAAGTGGCAGCTCTGGAAAATCAAAGCACACTCCAAAAGTGAATAAAGAATTGGAAAATGCTTAAGTGTTAAGTGGCAGCTCTGGAAAATCAAAGCGTGATGCGATCGTTCTGGATGATTCTGTGCAGGATGATGCATCTGCAAAGAAAATGAAGAATATTGATGTGGTTGAAGTGATCAATGGCAAGGAGGACTGATGCTCATTCTCCTTCACATCTCAGCATCCCAACATATTTTGGCTTATCTTTTATTTCGGCTTATATAAGTTTAGAAGGACTGTCCCAATTTGGTTGAAAATTAGCTTTTTAGATAGCTTGTAGTCTAGATTTAATCTGTTTTAACTTGTTTTGTATTTTGGAATTCATCTGAGTGCTTATTTTTAAGCTACAAAACACCCCTGTAGTCTGTTTTGGGCTTTTGTCCAATTAGCAGACTTGAACCTTTTTCCATTAGCTTATTAGTTTAATTCTTGTTTCCCTTAGCTTATTTTAGGTTCATTTAGAGTACTTTAGATAATTTAGATTAGGATGAAAGTGGGTTTGAAATAGTATATTTAAGATAATTAAATGTTTGTCGTAATAGTATATTTTTTTCGCTTAACGATTAACGCTTTGAAATATATTAATATTTGAAAAAAATGATGAAAGTGGGTTTTTTTAATTGTTAGGATTAATTTTATCCATTAGATCAAATAAAAATGGAAGAAAAATAAAGTGTGAAAATTGATCTCTTGGTATGTAAAAGATCTTTTGTCCTCAAATAATCTTAAATCAATATATAAATGGATTGGGTTTTAAATGTTTTCATATGATATAATTTTCATAAAGTATTAATTATATAATAAAAACAAAAATATTTATGGTCAAAGTTGGATTCAAAAAGTAAAAATGGACTTATATTTTGTTACGGAAGGACTAACTGATATGACAATGCATTGCGGACTAACTGATATCACAAAGATTTATCTATCTCTTGTGAGATGCATCAAAAACGTATGTATCTGCCACTCTAAGTTTTTATGTGAAGTTATGTGTTTCAAGTGGATAATCAACTCATCTCATCGGTGTGAACCTCATACTCCTTACGGATTTCCATTTTCATAGTACTTCATAATATTTGATTCAGTCTTTAGATCATATTAAAGTTCTATTTTCATTTTCCAGTTTAAGGTAAAGGGTTTTCTTGGTATTGCCTGCAATAATTTTGTATCTAACTTTGCAAACGAACAAATTCCCTTACGAATCGGATATTCTATATGTAAGAACGATAAACTCTTTCTGGTTTTTAGCTTTCATAGGCAGTAAACTACTTCACTCTTTAGATTATATCTATCATCCGTTTTTTTTTTCTTTCACATGAAACTCAAAGTTTATTAAGTTGATGTTGCATGCACAGTGCACTCTAGCTATGTGAGTTGATCACCTTTCTCGTTTTTGTAGGGATTACTGTCATACAGTTTTATTTCAATATTTTTTTAAAAATTATTTTCTGTAAATTTAGGATAAATATGTTTGTTTCAGTTTTTAACTATTTATCTTGTCTTTTTGAAGATCTCCTGATCGAGATTAAATTTTGAATTACTTTTTTTGTTAATAATATATAATGATATCTGGGGCGGATTGAGGGTGTGCGGGGTCTTTCGCACAGGGCCTCCATTCTTAAAGGGCCCGTGATTATAGACCCAAATGATGTTTTAATTCGATTTCTTGCATAAAACAGGTAACGTTACGCTAAAACAATGTAAAGATATGAGTTTACAAGAAGATATTGAATGTAAATAAGAATCAAGTTGTTTTAAAAAATCAGAGTGTATGCACGGAAACGACAGGTGAGGAAGATGATGACTTTGGTGTCATATGCATCTTGCCCCAAGAGTTTTAAGTTTTTACATGTTTGGTCCACCTTTTTAGTTTTGTTTCCAAATAGGTAAAAGTTGTTTATAAAATTTATGGCTTTCGAGTTTTGACTTTTCGTGAACATTATTAAAATGGCCAAAACAATCTTTTAAAGGCATCGTCCAATAAAATTAACATTATAAGTTTGATGGCCAAATGTTGAAGACTTTGCTTTTCTCATTTCTTGATATATAAATTGTTGTCGTGTTTACTTTATAGGCAATAATTTTAGAGTTAAAACATACACATTATAGATTGATATGGCACAAGGCACGTAAAATCACGAGATAGTATCCTAGTACAACAACAACAACACTCAAACATGTCTGGGCATGAGATAATCTGCTAGTGAATAGTTATATTTTTTCGTGACCAAAGGCCTATTTAGAAGTTTTCGCACAGGGCCCCCGAAATCAATGGGACGGCCCTGATGATATAGTCTAAGAAATAAAAAGTGATGTATGCATGCATTAATTTAGTCCATTTCTATAAAACAAAAGATGTGTATAATTATAGCCGAGTAATGTAAAACATTACTCATTGTAGACAATTTTACCGCAAAATAAAATTTAATAGCACAATTAAGCATTATCTTGTCGAGAATAGCGATTCTGTAGTGAACTAAAAAATAATTTTTACATTAATGTTGACATTTTGTCTTTCTTTAAGTATTATGACCGTATTATGACCATTTTACCCTTGAAAAATATTTCAAAAAAAAAAAAATCGTAAAAAATTTCAAAATTTTTGGAAAAAATTTCGAAAAAAAATTCAAAAAAATTTTGGAAAAATATTTGAAAATATTCGAAAAGGGTAAAATGGTCATAATACTTAAAGAAAGACAAATGTCAACATTAATGTCTAAAAGAATTATTTTTTAGTTATTTCACAGCGAATCGTCATTCTTCGACAAGTATAGTGCTTTAAAAGGTTATTACCCCGCAAAATAATTACGGATATATGTTTGACTTCATAATATTAGACTGATAATTTAAGGTTGGCTCAATATGTGATATGCACCAATGGTTTCTTTGATCTTATTGCTTTGATAGGCAATAATACTAGATTTGATGATTGACGTGCAGATCCGGTCATATGGGAAAACTTTTTGGAATACTAGCATTTCATGTACTCTTGTCAACCTTTCTGCATACTCTGGTCTTTCCACGTCAACCGAAGGGATTGTTAGGATTGGACTAAAAATTGAAATATGATGAGGCAGTCGTATTGCTTGAACCTAAGTACTGTGAATGATCGTGATTACTTAAGAGCCATAATAAAGAAATATCGCTGATTGCAGATAAGCTTCGTGATCCCCAAGGATCTGATATTGTACCATTGAAGAGCTATATGGGCACTCAATTTTTTGGTGAGATTGGCATTGGCACACCTCCTCAAAAGTTCACTGTAATCTTTGACACCGGCAGTGCCAACTTGTGGATTCCATCTTCAGAATGCTTACTTTCAGTAAGATGTTTTTTCACTTAATATAGGCTAAATGAAACATCAGTGACTGTGAATAAAATGTTGAAGGAAATGAATTATGTCACTCCTGCAGGCATCTTGCTTTCTCCATTCGAAATACAAGTCAAGTGAGTCACTCACCTACAAGAAGAATGGTTAGTGACTTAGCCTTAATGCCATGAATTTATTTTCTAATATGAGGTTGAAACTATTACTGATTAAAATTGGATGACAACAAATAATGTAACTTGGATACAAAATAAAATATCTCATGCAGCTAACTGACCATCCAATTACTTTCTTTTTAATGCATAAACATTGTAGGATATTTCTGTTATGTTCATATATTAACTATGGTGGATTAAACTCGCCATGTTCAGATTTTGACTGATATTCTACAAATATTTGTCACAATTATTGAAGGCAAGCCTGCTGCTATTGATTATCGTAGTGGATCGATATCCGGATACTTTAGTGAAGACAACATCATAGTTGGTGATATAGTGGTAGAGGATCAGGTAAACTTCACTAGCATGTATTTAATTGAAGCATTTTGCACTCAAATCCAACTTGGTAAAAGGTGAATCTAATGAATGTAGATATATGTGATTTGATCAGGAGTTCATTGAGGCAACAAGAGACGTGGGCATGACCTTTTTAGCTGGGAGGTTTGATGGTATCCTTGGGCTTGGATTCAAGGAATTATCTGTTGGTAACGTTGTGCCACTGTGGTATGATTAATATATACTACAATTCTGAATAATGGATAGTTTTTTTGCTTTAGCTATTTTGCTAGCATTCCTATAGTGTTCATCACGCTTACATAAGATAAAAGTGGTGCAAAGAAGGAAGGAACATAAAGCTACAAAGACATACTTTGTGATTTTAATTCGCGTGTCCAATTCCTAATTAAGTCAATTCATTACAAAGATGACATCACTTGTGCAAACGGCATTTTTATTGTTTAAAAGTAGATTCATGTAGTCATGAAGGTTGTTGTCGGGGCATAATTTCTTGTGTAATCAATTTTTTGTACAGGGAAAATATGGTCAATCAACATTTAGTTAAGGAGCGTGTATTTTCCTTATGGCTCAACCAAAAAGGTGAGGAAGCCGAAGGTGGTGAAATCATCTTTGGAGGTGCTGATTCAAATCACTATAAAGGATTGCATACTTACGTTCCAGTAACACAAAAGGGATATTGGCAGGTTTCTCATCTACTCTAAAATATATGTTTGTTCTAAACTAACCAGAATATATTTTATTTAATACTTCTAAATATTAAATATTTTATTTAATATTTCTAAACTAACCAGAATATATATGTGTTATTGTTTGTTAGTTTGATATGGGTGAAGTACTTATCGATGGGAAACCGACTGGTATGCATTTGAAAAACATCATATGTAACCACATGTTGAATTTTGGATTTAGCTTGTTGCTCTATGTGCAGGATTTTGTAAGGATGGCTGTTCAGCAATTGCAGATTCAGGAACTTCATTTATAGCTGGTCCAATGGTAACATCTATAGTTTTATGTTTCTTGATAATTCTATGTTTATTAAATGATAACTGGAAATGTTGAACAGTATTTGTTTTAACTGCTTCAATGTAAGGTGGTTTGTTACTATTGTTAATTTGTTAAGCTTTTAAGTATGTTCGTTGAATTGTAGAGTGTGATCACCGAGATAAATCAAGCCATTGGGGCAAATGGAGTGTTTACCGATTCATGTACGACGGTGGTTAAAGTACTTGGACGACTAATATTCGATATGCTTGCTTTTGGGGTAAAAAACTTCATATCTTTATATTGGAATATATCTGATTAGATGTTGAATTTTCTTACTTCTCTGTGTCACATTATAACAGATTGAACCAAATAAGTTATGCCTCCCGTTTGGAATATGTCTTCTTAGTGAAGATCACAAAGGAAGGTCAGCTTTCATTCATTCAGTCGAATTTTCATATTCCTCTTTCGTTAATTATTTATGAGCATCCACCAAAAGAATTCTAATTTTCAGAATTTCATGTTCTAACCCCATTCAGTGGGTGCAAGGTTGGGATACCTATAAATTAGTTCTAACACCATATTGGCAAATTTGGTATTTTTGTACTAGCTTTCGTACCAATTTACCCATAAACATAAAGACTCTTAAAATCTCATAGTTCGGTAATTCACTATCAACATATACATTTAAACAAATCATTGTAATCTTGGTCTTTTTAAATTGTCTAATTCCACTATCACATATGCCATTTGTAACCTAGATGAAGTAGTAACCATATATTCTTCTAAGGTGACTTTCTCCTTTTGCACCGAGTTCGTATATAACTGTGCACAGTCCACATCGTATGATAAGTCTTGTTTATGAACAAAATGGATGAAACGTTTCTTGTGAAGTTATTACAATTTTATTGTGTAAGGTGATTATATCTTTCTGTACCAAGCATCGGAATAATTCTTGCAATGCTGTATATATGGTCTGCAGTGACGGCATTAAAAGTGTTGTGGATAGGAGTGATGGTGTGTCATCTGGACTTGAAGCAGTCCCACTTTGCATAGTTTGTAAACTGATAGTGCGGGTGATACATAATGGGCTCAAAAGGAACCAGACACGAGAACTTGTTTTAAAGTTGGCCAGCGATGTGAGTATTCTATCTCACTGATTTAGTATTCTTTGGTAAATAATTATTTTTCTTTTTGGGTAACCATGGGTTTCGACCTTTTGGCCGACTAATCTACGGGGTTTGAACACACTGCCACACAGAGTCAAACAGTAAAGCCCTCCCTTTTCAGGAGGTTGGCGTGCTCTTTGAGGTTGTTTCTGCTGTGAATTGAGCTTGAGGCGCTCAGCGCATCTTAGGTGATAGTCAAAGTTGTTTTGCCACTAGGTCACCCTGAGTGGTTTCTTTGGTAAATAATTTGATGTTACTTATAACATGGTGAGCCCAAATTTGCAGGTTTGTCACCTGGTACCAATTCCTTCAGGGGAATCAGCGGGAGAGTTTATGGTTGACTGTGCAAGACTTCCTTCTATGCCCACTGTTTCATTTACAATTGGTGGCAAGGAATTTAAACTTTCACCTGATGAGGTACTATTTATCTTCTTTATAATGCGTTTAGGCCCTAAAATTAGAAGAACTTAAAAGTCAGCTTTCTTGCTTGTTATGGAAGAATTA
The DNA here is from genome assembly GCA_022545495.1 of Chrysanthemum lavandulifolium. Taxonomy (NCBI): domain Eukaryota; kingdom Viridiplantae; phylum Streptophyta; class Magnoliopsida; order Asterales; family Asteraceae; genus Chrysanthemum; species Chrysanthemum lavandulifolium. The sequence goes on from CM040245.1 coordinate 19,031,835, forward strand.
AAAAAAATAAGATAAGGGCTCGTCGTTTAGTGGCGTGTCAAACCTAACTAAAAATAACAAAGGGAGGCTACAACACTAAAATAAAGAACTAATAATAATGGGGTTGTGGCGTATCGACCACTGTAATGTCACCTTTATTTTTAAATTTAAATATCTTTTAATCCGTTTAATTTTTATGATCTAATTTCACCATATTTTTAAAAATTTTGTCTTCTTTAATTCAACATCTATTTTGATATATTTTTATGAGTTTTCTTTAGTAGTCGGGAAGAAGCGGGTTGAAAGAAGCTTACTTGAATTAGTCGTGGTCTGCATTCTTGGCATTCTTGTGCATCCTTCTAGTTCTAACTAACGCATATTATGTTTATTGTCATATTTATTAACAAAAACATAGATTCATACTTGGTTGTGAGTCTTTGATTCTTATTAGTCAAACATATTACATACCTTGGTAACATTTTCTCTATTTGTTTTGCAGTACATTCTTAAGATTGGGGAGGGTGCTGATATGATATGTGTAAGTGGTTTCATTCCACTGGATATTCCTCCACCCCGGGCCCAGCCTGGTATGTCTACCTTTTATTTACTGATAAGGTCGGCTAATAGAGAGATCTATTGTCACTTTCCAAACACAGTTTTTACAGACTTATTTTGATTCCTATGATTCAGGATACTGGGTGATGTCTTTATGCGACGTTACCACACAATATTTGACTACGGAAATCTCAGAGTTGGATTTGCGCAAGCTTCATAAACAAGACATCTAGATTGTGTAGATGTGCTTGTGAGATCAAAATCTAATATCTGTAGACATGTCAAATTAATAAAATACATATGTAACTTTGAATTTTTACGCATTTTTCTCTTTTATTACAAAATAAAGATAAGGTACGTGGAGGTCGATTTTTCTTATCACTGAGATCAGTTCATTGTAAAATTACTAATATATATATATATATATATATATATATATATATATATATATATATATATATATATATATATATATATATATATATATATATATATATATATATATATATATATATATATATATATATATATATATATATATATATATATAGTCCTTTATTTTCGAGCCTACTTTGCTCTGCGAGCCATATTTTACCCTTGGATTAAATTGATCTATGGTTAAGATGGGACAATGGCATTTTGGTTAATAAATGATAGAGGTTTTCCGGGAAACATTTATGTGAGGGTACAAATGGTATTTAACTTTAATACAATCTCAATAACTGCATCCACAAAAATCGAGATTGTATCAAAAATTTCTCCATAACAATCATAACAATCTCATTAGAATCAAATAAAAAACTAACCGGATCATAAAATACTATCCTAAAACATACGATTCTCTCACACATACATTAAAAACCCCCAAATCATCGATCATTCAGAAGCAAGAGATCATCACTGTTTTTTTTTTCAAGAAGCATTTTCTATGACAATGGAAGGTATGATATACTTATTATACAGTAATTTTTTTAATTTAATGATTAGATGTTTACGAATCAAAGCATGTGTGTTTTTTTAATTTTATTTTTGTTACCTTTTTTTATGTTTAAAGCTTGATCATTGAGACCTAATTTAACTGTATATGGTATTGTAATTAAGTCCGATTGATTATTGAAAAAAAGAAAAAAAAAATTGTTAAAAGGAGTAGTATCACATTTATGTTATCTGGTAAAAAGTAGTGTTTGATTTAGAAATAAAAGTAGTGTTTGAGTAACACATGTGTTTGGATATGGGTAAAATAACACAAAAATAACATGGGTGTTTTGATATGTGTAAAGTAGCATGAAACAAGTTAATAATGAGTAAGAGTGGTGTTTGGATATGGGTAAAATATCACAAAAGCAACGTGGGTGTTTTGAAATGGGTAAAGTAGCATGAAACAGATTAATAATGAGTAATGGGGGTGTTTGGATATGAGTAACAGAGATGTTTGTAGATGGCTATAATAGAATAAACCTGATTACATGTCATTTTGTTCATGGGAGAAAGAGTAACAGAGGTGTTTGTAGATGGCTATAAAGGTATTGTTAATTGTAGTGACATTAATGGGTGGAGTAATAGGTTGATGAAATAGTATGGTAAAATGTAAAACAAAGTATCGTTTTAGCATTTTTGGTAATTTTGATTATTAGATTCCGGGGAGAGCAGCGGGAGGAAAGGAAAGGAACAAGTTGTTGAACCCAGATAATTAGACTCGAGTGCGTCATTAGAGGTCTTGAGCAGAGTGTTTGTTTATGTATTAACATTCGGGTAATGTATACATATCGAGGTTTAAGAAAAGTGGAAGGAACAAATGTTATTCAAAAGGCGATGTTGGGAAAGATGTTAAAGGTGCTTCGAGTAGCAATGGTAAGTATTTGTGCATAGATGTAAGTGTTTTTTTTAATAAATGAAAGTGAATATAAAGTATAATGCATAATTGTTTATGGGAAAAATTTTAATTTTTACATGAATGCTTATGTGTGTCCATATATATGTTTGTAATATGTGTTAGTATCCAAACAAGGCATGCGTATCTGTTAATGAAGGTTGTATTAAAATGGTTCTATATGTGACATGTATGTCACAGACGAGAATGCAACCAAATTCGTCAAGCGTGAAAGAGGTGCAATAGTGAAAAGAAAGAAAGTTTATACGAATGGTAAGTGTAACTTGTATTAGTAATTATAAAGATTAGATAAAATATTTACATTTTAAGTGTTTTAAATAAATTGTTTTACTATAGGTGATGAAAAGGAAACAGTTCATAAAGTTGAGAGGAAGAAATGCGAAAGTTTGAAAGTAGAAGGTAGTCGGGAGTATGTGTTCCAGACAAGAACTAGCCCAAAGTGTTGTTCAATGCATTACAGACACTGAGGCCAGTTTAGAAAGCATGCATGGAACGAATGGGGTTTGTAGGTCTATTGGATTTGAAACTAGATGGAATTCCGTCTAAGATAGGCTTTTATGTGGTTGACATGTTTAATCTGGAAAAGATGGAAATCAAACTCAGACACTCATCTATTGTGATTACAAAGCATCTTATTGAAGATATGTTTCATATATGTTTGTTTTCATGTTTTTATATACATACATACAAAACATATATGTTAAGAGAAACATGTATGTTATAAACGGTTCTTATAAAACATATATGTTATGAGAAACATGTATGTTATATACGGTTCTTATAAAACTATACCCACAAACACACATGTATGTTAGAAAAGGTACATATATGTTTCTTCATGTTTTTATCTATATACTAGTATACTACAAAACTATTCCCACAAAACACGCATGTTATTATGGTTTTTTAAAACATTAATATATTGCATTTTAAACATCTACAAAACTATCAAGGTTCTTAACAACAATTTCTTAAACAATTATACCTTTAATATATTCAAAACCCATAATAATGAAGTTTAAAGTTATGCTCACAATTTTTAAACATATATGTTTGTTTTCATGTTTTATCTCTATATATACAAAACATATATGTTAGGAGAAACATGTATGTTATAAACGGTTCTTATAAAACTATACCCACAAAACACACATATATGCTAGAAAAGGTACATATATGTTTTTGTTCATGTTTTTATCTATATACTAGTATACTACAAAACTATTCCCACAAAACATGCATGTTAAGAGAAACATATATGTTATAAAAGGTACTTACAAAACTATACCCACAAAACACACATGTTATGGAAACATTTATGTTACAAAAGGTACTATAAAAATTGTTATAAGAACATATATGCTATAAACTATTTCACATCTTAATAAACAAAAACCATATTCGGTCCTAAATCCAAAAGTAACTCCACAAACACCATAACACATTGTTTTACGCTAATCAAATGAAACAAGCGAAGCGACTAATATATTATTAGTGTTCATAAACCTTTTCATTCAGCGCACGCAAGCTTGACTTTTCTTTTTTACACCAACATTTTACGATTGCATAGCGCAAGCTCGTTCCGGATCTTCTCTTTGTGTAAGTTGCATTCAGAAAGGAGTATACGGGCAGCGTACTTTCTCCTCAACTTGAACAACTGTGTTGTTTGCTTTTTACACTCGGTCAGAGTCCCCACTTCTTGTTGGGCTACCCATGTAATGTTCCATATGGTGCATCACAAATGTACCATAATCGTTAGGCCTGCTATTTGTGTGCCAAACAAATTCATGCCTGGCAACATTAGTTCTCTCCATGGATTTTGCATTCACGTGTTTTACAGATCGCATGTATTCGGCAAAATTTGAGTGCTGCATTCATTAACATTTACATTAAGTATACCAGAATTTATATGCATGGCTTAACTTTTAAATGTACACATTCTAATATATTTACTAAAAATATTTACATACCAGTATTGCAGCGACTCTCAAGTCCACAGTATTGGTCAAATACACCTGTTTAGCAGTCCCGTTTTTATTTCTCACCCTATTGTTATCAAAGTCAGTCACTTCCGGATACTTTAGATTTAAGCACAACACAAATTTGTGATCTCCGTTACTAACTGGTATGAAAGCCTGCAATTTTTATATATAAACCAAACAAATTGGTCACACAAATGTTTTGCCATAAGACTTTATTCACAATACTTTTTAACTAATTTATATTCCAATCGAATACACCGTAACATACATGCAAATGTTGTTCAAAAATTCAAACATTTACTATAAACTCACATTCTGGACCATTCCTGATTTGTTATTGAAATACCTCAATAACAAATTAAAAATTGCCTACTACAAAACCACAAGCACCCTTGTTTACATATCACAGCGAATCCTATATTCTATAATCATGGATCAACACTAGCAGTCATACACAGTGAATCATAGATTCTATAATCATGGATCAACACTAGCATTCATAAAATATATCCATATTAATACACATACACTAATAAATCAATAAAACCATCTTGAATAAAACACATGAAAGTTTAGGGTAAAAAGAAAACACAAAAAAAATAAAATAATAAAATTAATTTACTAAAAGAAGGATTGGTCTTTTTGATGACTGAGGTAGATTACGATACACACACACACACACCGATTCAAACACACACACACACACAATTATACCACCACCACCGCCACCGCGCCCACCACCACCGTCACCGCTGTCAACATCACACCACCACCATTAAAACCGATAAAAAAAACCTAGATTCGGATTTAAATCCAATGATTATGTGACTCACTCGCAATATACTATCAGAAAGATGAAGCAAAAGGAATTATTGAATCAATCGTACCTGACCTAATTTTGCAGATTCACCATTGTTTTTATTAAACACTTTATATTTATGTATAAATTTCAATCTCAGCAACTCGAATAAAGTCCATGAACAAAGAAAAAGAGCAATGAAATCGAACAATAGTAAGTCTATAATTATTAATTGTTCAATATTTATGTTATTTTGTGCATCATTGAGTAAATTATATCATAATCAGTATTTTTGTGAATATGTGTAAAATTAGGTCATTTGTGTAGATAAAATGTGTTTATTAAAATTGCTCACAAGGTTTTTGATAAAATGTCTAAATAAGATTTTATACTTGCGATGGACTAATTTGCAGCATATGTGTTTCAATATTGAATGATATCACATATTGGGGCATCCGTGTGTATGTTTGTAGCATCGATTACACATTAGGGCACCGTTGTATTATTGCATTTGTGTTTGTGGTTATTGCATCGATTGAATGTTTGTATGTTTAGTGCATCGTTGAACATATTAGAGCATCAACGAGTATGATTAGGGCATTAGTAAGTATGATTAGTGCATCGTTAGACATATGAAGGCATCTGTAGGGCATCTATTTGTAAGTTCAGTGCATCGTTGGAAATACTTAGGCCTCTGTCTGGATGTTTAGTGCATCGATGAACACATTAGGGCATGAGTGAGTATGACTAGTGTAGTGCATCAGTGTGTATGTTTAGTGTATCGGTTTGTATGATTAGTGCATCGTTATTCATACTAGGGCATCCATTTGTATGTTTAGTGCAACGCTGAACATATTAGGGCATCAGTGATATGATTAGTGCATCGTTGGACTTATTAAGGTATCAACGTATATGTTTAGTGCATCCATTTACGTTGTTGCATATTTTAAGGCATCAACGTGTATGGTTATCGTATTTCAATTTTTAATAATATAGAGAAGAAAAACAATGTAAAATGACTCATCGCAGGACACATGATCCCTATCACAACTCTACCTTGAAGTGGGTACGCAACTGATGTAGTGACACCAAGAAAAATGGTCGTTCAAGTTGGTTCCATGCAGAAGTGAGGTCTTCTGGGATGGTGTGTGGCCTCGTCTTAAGGCCAAAGGATGGCACTATGAGCAACACACAAACTATACCTTGCAAAAGTTAAAGAATTCTTTGGTTTTCTTCCTCCTGGTGTAGCTAAGTTTTCAAGAAGGGGCTTAGAGAATGGAAGTCAATAATTTGACTCGTTGACAGAGGTCCTGAACACTTTTGCATCAGAACCACGACTTTTAGAAAATAAGGTTGTGCCAAAAGCAAAACAAAGTTCTGAAGATGGACAAGATTTGTTGAAATATACAATTACGGATACTGATATGGCTGGGCTTGTTAAAGTGAAAAAAGTTGGCATGTTTGTCTAATTGTGCTTCTAAACTTGTTAATATTTATAAGCTGATGATGTCTTTATCACCAGAGATAACGGATGACTTGCACTTGGAAGACTTGGATCTCTTTGTATGTAGGTATTATTTCTTACTAATTGAGTAAATCTACATTTCCGTATTATCTTAATTTTTTGTCATGTTTTTGTTTTTGTTGAATCATTTTTTTATAAAACTATATATGGCATGTCTTTAAATTCTTGTAATGATCAACTTATGTCCTAATTGCAGATTCAAGTACTAAATTCTCAAGGATTTGAGGTTATCCTGGTCTCGTCAGGTGCTGTTGGTTATGGTCGACAACGACTTTGATACAGAAAATTAGTCCACATCAGGTATTTGCACTATGCTACTGAAATTGAAACTTTAATTTGCATGGAAATTGGTTATCATTGAACTTATCTTGGTATTCTTAGTTTTTAGAACAAATTTAGCATCTTTTGAGTCAAATGATTGATATTGTTTTACTTGTTTAATTGAGCTCCAAGGCATCAACTACTAGAAGATGTGAATGAAGTATTTTTTTTATCACTTTCTCCTAAAAGAACAATAAGTATTTACTATATATAGCCTTCTCCTTAAGAAGGGCGTGTCTGGTGGGTTGGGTAATGGGTCAAAACAGGTAATCTTAGTGCAGGTCGATAGGATGGAATCCATTTATATGTTTAGTACATCATAGGAACTACTTGGGCATCTGATTGTATGTTTAGTGCATTGATGAACATATTCGAGCATCAATGAGTATGATTAGTGTAGTGTATCGTCAAACATAGTAAGGCATCAATGTATATGTTTAGTGCATCGTTGGAAACACTTAGGCATCTGTTCGTATGTTTAGTGCATCGTTGGAACTACTTGTGCATCTGTTTGTATATTTAGTGCATCGATGAACATATTAGGGAATCTATGAGTATGATTAGTGCACCGAAAAGGTAGATATTAGGGCATCTATAATTATGATTAGTATATTGAAAAGGTAGATATTAGTGCATCCATTTGCATATTTAGAGCATCTGTTTATACACATTCATGGGATTATCGTTTCACCGTATTCCGTTGCTAGAAACTGGTTATCCAAGACACCATATTAATCACTTTCAAAAACTAATTCCAAACACCCTATTAATGATTTTTGTCATAATCAAATTACCTACAATTTTTTTAATTATTAATATTTTGATGCATATGACTATTTAAATTGAAGATCAAATACTTCTTGTATATGAATACATGTTTGCTGGTTCACTAGAAAATCATATATTCGGTAATATTTCCTTCTACTTTACCAACAATTTAAATTTCAGGTCTTTATTACTACACTTTGAAGGTCAAATTTTATAGATGGTTCCCAGAACTAGTTGATCCGCTACTAAAAGAAGACTATGCGGAGAAAAGTCTGAACCAAGCAATGGTGGTTGCAACCATGTGACTAAACGATGTTGCATCAGTTTGGCCATTCATTAGTAACATGGTTACTGCTCTTACTTCCTTGGGGATGGAAATGATATGATAGAATTAATAGATTATCCATCAAAATCATCCTTATCTAGATATTCCTCATATATGAATCAGGAGAAGAAGGCGTCTACTAGTGAATGGAAAAGACAAGCGGTAGAAGCTTTAGAACGGGTTACAAGTTCAAGAACTAGTGTGACAAAATGAATCAGTTATTAGATCTTCATGATTTGATCATTTGAATGCTTTGATACAATTTTGAATATATACACGAACGACATAATGTTACCTTGTGAATTATGGCTATTGGTTCGAGTCGGTATTGAGTGTAAATGTATATATGTTTTCTTAAGTATGCCTTAAGTTTGAATCAAGCTATCATGATCTAACTGCATGCAAACAAAGTCTTTTACATAATCGTTATTTACAACAACTATAACCTTCAATTCAAGGGGGCGTCTAGATTTATGTGTGAAACTGATTATCCTATGGTTATCATAAACGTCACTTGATATAAGTTGACATTCAACAGTCAAGTTTCCTCTTTGTTATAAGCGTAGTCAACTGCGGTTTATTGGAGTCAATCAGAGTGGACACGAATTATACCAAAATCATAGTATGATAAGTGGCCATCAAAACTTGATGAGCCACAACACAAAATTGAGAATTTGTAAAACAATAATGCTAATTAACAATCACTAATCATGAACCATGCGATTGATATTAAGATCTCATCAATAATGTAAAAGCAAACCATTAAAAACATATCATAATGAGGATCGACCTCTGTAACTAAACAATGTAATCGATCAAAATTCATTTATTCTTAAATAGTCCGTGTAGTTCATGTAAATCCTGAACTAAACAAGTGAAAAACTGAACAATATCCTATCAATTGGCATCACACATTTCGAGAATCATACATTGAAGCCTTCAGAACGAAGGCAGAAACGATGAGCTTCAATCCATTTTGAGCAAAGCCGATTCACCATGTTCCACAACACATTCGTCCCTCAGCTTCTTAGTGTCGGGACACGCACAACACATTCATCTATGAAAAACTTAATTGCAATCTGCTGCTATCATTGAGCTTCAATTGGTTCCTTTTTTAAGCTCCATTGAGACTGTAATTACGTTGGGTTCTAGTTGTTGATATTGATGACGACTGCAAGTGGTAAGTGTTGCAGCTACACCATCTGCAAATGCAATCATTTAAGCAAGAACAATATCTTATGGTTAATGCAAACGCCTCTTGAGATAAGTAGACATTTAATTGTCATGTTTCCTCTTTTTATAATTGTTACCCACGGTTACTTGGAGGCAATCGGAGCAGACACAACACAAAGTTTGATAGTTAAATAATAAAAGTAAGTATTCTGATCATGATAAGTGACTAAATTGAGATATTGCGATACCAATTCAAAATCACTAATCATGAGCCATGATGTTATTGATGAGATCCCATCAATATTGTAAAAGAAACCAAAAAAACATATCAAAATGAGGATCACCCTCTGTAAATAAACAATGTAATCAGTCAAAACTCATTTATTTTCAAAATAGTCTATAGTTCATGTAAATCCTGAACTAAAAAGTGAAAATCTGAACACTCTCATGTCAATTGAATCACTGTGTTCGATAATCACCATGCTCCACAATGCATTCATCCCTCGGCTGCTTAGTGTCGGGACACGCACAACAGATTTTTTGGCTTTGTTTCGGATGATGTTGTTACAACTAGTGTTTGGTCAGTTGATGCCTTGGTTAATCCTAAGGTGGAAGATAAGTCTTAGGTTTGTAAACCTCTTTAAAATCCAAACACTCACATTTCTTGTTCACTAAAAAAGTAAGTCGATAAGCACTTGCATATGCAATCCCAAACACCTCTATGTTCCGTAACAGACATATTTACAACAACTAACAGTGCATTTCATGTCTTTCAAAAAAGAAAAATAATATTTTGAAAACCAACAACAGTGCATTTCTTCATCACTAATCTATGTACAATTATTTAAGTCTTGGTTATAACTATGAATAACGCACATTTAGTATATAATCGCAAGTCACGCTACAAATATATAGACCAACTTCATAAAGCAATAATCATGATTTTTTTTAACTTATTCACAAGTTTGATGTACTCATGTAACAAATGATTATATAACATACAAGTAACTTATAATTCAACTAATATAAGTGCATCATAATGTATAATTCAGGGCATCCGTTTGTTATCAACTAGTACATAACTGTTATATAAATCGGCGCATATCAATATCAACATAATCTTAAAAAATCAGTAAAAATATTCTATTGAATAATTCAATAAAGTCAATGATGAAAAATTGGTGCATCACATTTATAAAATATCATTTAAGCATTTTATCAAACATAGAAAGCCTCTCCACTAAAAATTGACAAAAACAATTAGATAAAAGTTGATGCATCGCGATGTAAAATCGATGCATCACGCTTATTAAATTTCATTTAGGCATTTTATCAAACACCTTGTGTGCAGTTTTTGTAAACATGATTCTAAGTCTTTTTTTTCTCAAATTTGCTTCAAATAACTAATGTATACAGTGCATCAGGTCACAAAAACACTTAAAACGATACATCAATGAACAAACATGATGATTACCGAATCAAAATTCATAAAACAAAACCCTAACTAATAATAAACAAATAATCGGTACAAATATCTAAAAAAACATGTATATCAGCACTATTTTTTATCTTTGATAACAAAACTAACAAAATTATAATCGAAAAAGGTTTAAAAACTTACTTTGATCGGCGATTTATGACCTTAGAACAAGATGATTTAGTGAATTTGATAGCAGATCGTGTTTATTGTGTTGATTGTATAGAGATTGTAAGCAATAATCACTGGGAAAAATTTTGAGAAGCGTGATTATGAAGAACCAGAGAAATGAACAAGAGGAAAAAGAAAAAAATGAAAAATTTAGGTATTTTATATGATAGAGTTAAAACTAGAGACGAATTTACAAAACTTACCCTGAAAAGTAACGAAATTAACAAATAGACCCATTGAGTTGGGAGGAAAAAAAAGGAAGGGAAGGGGGGGTGATCTAACGGTTGAGATCAACTTCTCTCACTTTTCTCTTGAAAGGATCCGGTTTTGAGTGAGGGTGATCTAACGGTTGAGATCACTTCATCTCCGGTTTTGAATTGTAATTAGCTATATAACTTTTCTCGAGATCAACTTTTAAACGATCCAATCTCTCTTTTGATATATATATATAAGCATTTATGGTCCTTGTATTATTGAAATTGGCATCATTGGTCCTTATTATAACTTTGGAAAATGGGCGGGTTTAAACCCCTCACTTTGCAAATTACAATAAAGGTCCTTGTGTTATGTTCTACAAACCAAGCGGATCCTATATTAACTCAAGCCCAAAACCAACTCGGACCCAAAACCAAACCAACCAAGTATTTAAAAGAAGAAAACCGCCTGCTTGGCGATGTCTCCCGCCTTGTTAACTCAAAACCGGTGGTTTTCCACTCTCCCTTTCCACTCACCGAACTTATCCCCATTTGTATACCATGTCCCCTCCACCTCCATATCCTCCCAACCCAATTAATGCAAAAGCGCCCAAAGACTTTTGGCGCCAAAAGTAAGATTGATGGTTAGGATGTGTTTGAAAATCCTATGGTGGTGGGATCGACTCGAAGCATGTGGGATATCTAAAAAGTCTATAAAGAGTGAAGGAAGCGAGAGGAGAAAGCGATGAGTGTAGTTTTAGTTTAGTTTATGTCGTTTCATGTAGTTTTCATATTCTAAATGTAATTTTAAGCTTCCAGTACTTTTGTTATCAATTTGGTGTATATTAATCCTTTGTCAATAAGCAATTTCGGTTTAAGTTCCCTTTCAAGTTTATGCAAAAATTCAACTTTATGCAAAATTTCATGATGATGCAAATGTTGTTCTCGGTTGTAGTTAAAGGTTTTAAGCTCATATAAGCTATTGACACGACTTTTAAACTCTTGAAACCTAAAAACCGGTTTATAACAACTCAAAAATTTCCAAAATTACTTAGAAATTAGTTTAAAAAAAAGGTATGGATATGGTGCTAAAGGCGAAGTAAAGTGATGAATGGATTGCTTTTGGGTATAAAGCTTCTTGGGAAGCTATAGGAATTAATTCTGATCCTTGGTTCTCGACTTTTACTTGGAATCTCATTTGTGTAGCAGTTTGATCATTTGGCATTTCAATATTAGAGTTGTTCTTTAACTTAAATTCTGTTTGTTTATGTTTATTGGTCATATTTAATCACAACTAATCAATAAAATAGATAGGTTGTTCTTTTAAATCGTATTTAGAAAAAATCTCATTTTATGATCAAATAGTATAATCATCATTCTTGTGATTTATGTTGTTAGTATTGTTATTTTATGTTTATTAGGTCTTATTACATGATATTACAAGCTTCTTCATTAATTACATGGTCTTAATCTACAAGTTGCTTTGTAAAGTTCCAAAAGCAGGTCCTTTGAAAGGGTGTTTGGATAAGCTGTTTAAGCGAGTTCAAGAGTGTTTGTGTATTGCCTTTACTTGTTTCAAGTCTCATTAGTACCTAATAACTAATCTCGACATTGAAAACCGGTTCTTCTTTGATCAAAGTCAAAATAGATTTTAATCCCATATTATATCTTGTCATTTGATTTTCTTGATCAATGATCATTATTCCATGTTCATTAGTTGTTAGCATAGCTTAATCTAGTCTTAATATAACTTAATACATCTTAATCGGTCCATAGAATCGGTTTAAATCTCATAAAAGTCAAACCTTGATTCAATCAAAAGTCAAAGAGTGCCACAATGCACGGTTGTGGTACCCATTTCACAAGCTCTTAGAGCTTATTAATGGCCTCTAGCTTATTTGTTTTAGCTTTTGAGAAGCTCGTCTAGTGACTCGAGGATCGAGTTTTATTTTGCATTTGTAGCTTATTAGGTGAAACTTTTCGACTTTTTGTTTGTCCCATTTGACTCGGTACACTAAGATTTTACTCGGTGGTTTTCCAATTTTTAAAAGCTCACCAAAAGCTATCTAGTGAACCAAACCATGAGTACTTTAGCTTTTTGAAAAGGTGGCGGTCATCTTGCTTATTCAGGTTTTGTTTTGTTATCTAGCTTATCTAAGTGCTTAAAATTAAGCTTATAGTTGCCTAGTAAAAACAAGAGTGTCACAATGCAATTCGGTTCACTAGTGCTTATTTGGCTTATCACGATGCTTATTTACAATTAAATTGTTTTCTCGATGATCTTATCGACTTATTATAAGTTCCTTTTCTTATTTCCAATTTACTTTGCTCATTTTCTAGCTCATAAGTCAATTAGGCATAACCTTGTGCTTATTTCCTCATTTCTAGTCCACTTTGTGGTAAAAGATTATTGAATCTCAGCTTATTTGTAGTTTTTATAAAAAGTCATAGTTTTATAAAGTGCTTATTTTAGTATTCTTAGCAAATTTGTAAAAGAAAAATCAAGAAAAAAAAATGTTTTGCAAAAAGGGGAGGTCAAGGTTGAACATCGACCTCCCCTTATATGGTGATAGTGGTGTGCACAGCAACCATTGCGCCTTGGGACTTTCTTGGTTTAAGTTTGCAACATCTAATACTTAAGGGTGTGTTCGGTTTAAGCTTATTAACCTTTGCTTATTTTTAACGACTTATTCGTATAATTTGTTGTTCCATTATTTTCATAGGTCCATAAAATCATCTAGTATTTTTACAAAAGTTTCATAATTTTCGAATAGTTTAACTATTTTAAACATTTAATTAGTGTTTTATAGTATTTAATTCATAATAAATAAAATAATTATCTAAAAATATAATTCTTTTTGTAAAATTTTCTTTTATCATATAGTGCGTTATAAAATTAGTTTTACATTCGTAGGCCTTTTATTTCATAAATTTTACGTTTTATCTTCTTTTCCGGCGCCATTTAAGTAAATAACGTTCGTTTTGTTTTAGACCACGTTTTTAGATATTTTGAGTTTCGTTTTAGTTAAAATAGTTTATTTAAGTTATTTTGCTTTATAAAATAGCGTTCATCGATCTGTAAAAATAGTGATAGCGTTTATTTAATATATTTTATCTTTTAATTTTCTTAATTTGCATTTAAGTCATTGTAATTTGTAGATCTTTTCTTTAGGTAATTATCCATTCAAAACCTTCTTGATCACTATCCTTAGTGATCATTCTATCATCGATCAAGTGTTTATACACCAATTCATCCTCCGTGGGACTTAACGACCCGAAATTCCTATATTCCTCGATCTAAATTGCATTAGTGTTTGAGCTGTTTTAAGTGCATTACGGTTAGCCATTCACAAGTGGTTAGCTTGTGTGATTGAACTGTTGTTTAGCGCGATCAAAATTTTGGCGCTTGCTTGCGGAAGTATAGCGTGTTTTAAGCATTCGGATCCATTCTTGCACGTATACCGCCTTTTGTAAACAATTTTCAAAATCAAAAGTTCATTAACACTTTTCCTAAAGTGTTAACAACACCAAAATATTTTCATTCTTTGTTTTACAAAATGTTTATCAAAAATCCAAAATATTCATCTTTACCCTCCTACCCTTTTTGATTCTTTATTCCTTTACCTCTATCCATTTGATTCTAACTTCTTCTATTCTCATGGAATCTCTGAAACTCTGACAGTGCGGGCGAGTTGAAAAACTTCCTACTTTATCACAAATGTCAAAATTCGTGTTGTTAGTAATGATCCATTAATTACTGCGTGAGGAAATAGAGCGAGAAACCGGGGTGACAAAGGACCGGTACTTCCTACGATAATGGAGGTGCTAAATCGTCCAACCTACGGTTATCAAAGATCTAACCCTCGATTGCTCTAAAGCCGTCTAAAATTGATCCTACACTTTCACGATTTACGGTTAAAGCAAACATGCGAAATTTAGACCGGTGACTAGCAAGAATGACTTGCCTAATCTTAGCGTTTCTCAGAACAAAACCGGAGACCATAGCGGAAGTGGTGGAAATTGCTAGCTCTCGAGCACACCACTTGTCCCTCCGGTTTTTCAAAATATTCTTCAAATCTTAATAGTCATTCGGATTACCATGTTGGTTTTGTTGATTCTTTGAATGAACCGTTTCCTTCTCATAACTCTCAAATAGAATCGTTTATTCCTTGTGTGGTTGTGGTGAGCCTCTTTTTGGTTCACCACAGCCATTGATGTGCGATGTGTACAATGTGGTAATGATATTCATAGCAGGGTTGTTTGTTTTGTGGTTCGAGAATTCATTTGATTATGATCCTAATCGAACTCATTTAACGACCCATCAAACTTTTCAACTACCCACCACGACCCGACTTATCTTCATATAATCAACATAGCTTCTTTGTGAATTTTGTGGAGGTCCTCACCAAGGATTTGAGTGTCAATCAGGAAACACGTTTGTCATGAGCAGTTTTCGGTGATGCTCGAAACTTTAGTTATGACCAATATCCATATGATTCACCAATCGAGGCTCAGCAGTTTCTTGTTGTGAGAGCTGTGGAGGTCCCATTTCGACTCGATTGTCGAGCAGGGAATCCATTTCCTTGTAACAATTATGACTATCCATATCACGACCAACCTCCACGGTGCCAAATAACTCAAACTCTCAGCAAACCCGACAAGACACTTATCTAGAGCTTACGGGTCGGTGAAAAGAGCGAGGTTGAGTAAAAGCGACATTCATAATGTTCCAGGTTTTCTTGCGTATATTGTGGGGTCCTCATGATGATTATCAATGTCAACCTTCCGGTTTTGACAAATCTCCACTCCCAATGTCCCGTCATTCAAAATTCATGAAATCCATGGAAGAATTGCTAGGCGAAGAAGCGGTTGCTAAAATAAATTCCCAATTGCTTTTGAAAAATCTATTAGGAATTAATTGCAAAAAGCGACCGGATCTAGCTCTCGATTCGTTTATTCGATAGCGGTGATGATGAGGATACGCGAAGATTCATCAAGTTCATCGGTAGATATTCGGCGGTTGAGATTCATTCTCATGCAGCGCCATCACACAGCTCTACTCACTCTCAAACATGGGGGCGAGCATCTTGACCTTTGTTCACGAAAAGGAATTGGACAAATTCATAAAGTCTAGTGTTGAGGACCTTGTCCCGATCACGAGAGAGTCACATGGAACTTTGACCATATGTGTGATATCCGCTTCCCTCTTGAGTGTTCAAAGATCATTTGAGACTTTCTCCGATTTTAGCGATGATTGTAAATCTTATGGAGACATTGAGAATGTTGAGGCATCACTTTCGCATTTTGATGTTGATCCTCTTTTGAGGGGTTCTTGATGAACTCCTCGCATCATTCCACTTTCATCGGAAAGTGTTTATGATCTCTTTGATTTCAAAGCCAACCTAGGAGAATTGAAAGTCTCCTTTATAATGATGGTTAACTCACTTCTCACCCTAACAGGTCCAATAGAGAATGTTAATCACCTTGTTCACGAGCATTCAAAGCTACTTTCACAATCCTCTATTTGAATTGAATCGAATTCACTTGGTTTCTAACAATCCAATCTTTGATGAGGATAGTGATGAGCCCACAATGGAACAAGAGTTCACAAATTCACTTCATGTGAATGATTCTCTTCTGAGGAGTTCTCCTTTGAACTACGCTCGTATCATATCTACCGGTATGATAACTTCCACTGATCTAGACATAAATGATCTTTGTGTTCGGAGGAAATGTTCTCAACCATGAGAATTTGCTTGATATCAAAATCCCATCCTCCAGCCGAATATGTCTTGATCAAATGAGCTTAAATGATGAATTCATGATCCGAAATCATGAATTCTCATGGATGAAGATGAGTTAGTCATGATTTTCATCATGATTTTCTTTCTTTCTTCACCTATCCGTGGCTTCTCCTGTTCTTCACTCCTTGAGAATGAAGACATTATCTTTGACCCGGCATTTCATGTATCATTTGTAAGCGGTTCTATGTATATCTCATCGGTGTGGAACTTTCACGTATTTCAATGTTTATACAAACATCTTGAATGAAAGTCGATGGAATTATCTCTTCCACTTACTTCCCCATGAACAAATTAATTGAGGTTCGAGTCAAGCTAGCGACTTCGGTAATCAAAAGCATTAGCTAAACATGGGTTTTCACCGTGTGTACCACCTAGTGTGGGGAGATACCCATGTTGTATATAGACCTTAAAAATGAATGAAAATTGTATATATTAAAAGAGAATAATTGTTGTGTTTCTACACTTGGTTAGTAAATGTTATCCTTTTCGTTCTAAGTTTCGGCATAACGACCGGTACTTTGAATATTGAGGACAATATTCATTTCTAAGTGTGGAAGTGCAGCGAATTTGATAATAAATGTACCCTTTTAGTCCACTTTTCCCCAAAATGGTCAAATTATGGCCAAATTTTAAAATTTTTTTAGTGGAAGTACTATGTACTAAACACAACAAATGGTAATCGGGTCACCATGTCTAACCCACATAAGGTGACTAATCCGAGAACAAGCGGCTCTTGGTAAAGATATCTCAAATCCGTTTATGGCTTGCAATTTGCCTAAATTGTATGGTGTTATTCGCCATATCTTTAAACTAGTGAAAAGTTGGCTAGCCATGAAGTTTATGGCTTGTGGTAAAAGCGATTGAAAATCCATAATTGGTAATCGGCTCACAAAGATAATATTGATAATTTATCTAGGGTTGGCTAGTCCAGAAGCAAGCGACCACGGTAAAAACAAATCAAATCCGTTCATAGCTTATGATTTGCTCAAAATCATTTGGTTATCATTGTACCAAGGTTCTTACTTGAATCAAAACAATTGGCTACTCGAGTAATGGCTTTTGGTAAAGAGATTAAAATCCATTATGTTTTCTCGAATCATTGCTAGGGACTAGCATATCTTAGTAATGGGGGATTGATGAGTGTCTAAATACTCGTCGTTTTGTCTTATCTGAGGCTGCAAAATCATCGAAAACACTCAAAATGCATCAAAATGATGAAAATATCACAAATCAGTGTTTTATGTGTTTTAAATGCAAAAGATCAAAATCGGATGAAAAAGCGTATCAAATTTGCAAAATTAGCGGTTTAGTCCCCGTATTACAAAAGTTGTCAAAATCAGTCCACAGTAATTCTAAAACTTGTAAAATGTCATTTAAGGTCCATAGGATTCTAAAGTTGTCAAATCAAACCCTTGAAATGTAAAATTGCAAATTGACAATTTTAGTCCTTTAACTTTGGAAAAATGTCAAAAATAGTCCTTGGTAAGTTTAAAAGTGAAAACTATCAAAAATAAACCTTGTACTATTTATAAATGACAAAATTGGTCCTTATGATAAACATTTGGAAAATTACAAGTTTGGTCCACAGGTTTGAAAATTACATAAATGGTCCTTGGATTTTTAAAAAAAGTGGAAAATAGCCTTTATGGTCCTTGTATTATTGGAAATTGGCATCATTGGTCCTTATTATAACTTTGGAAAATGGACGAGGTTTAAACCCCTCACTGCACAAATTACAATAAAGGTCCTTGTGTTATTATTTCTACAAACCAAGCGGATCCTATATTAACTTTCGAGCCCAAAACCAACTCAGGCCCAAAACCGAACCAACCCGGTGTTTAAAAGCAGAAGAAAACCGCCTACTTGTAGCGATGTCTCCCTCGCCCCTGTTAACTTTCAAAACCGGTGGTTTTCCACACTCTCCCTTTCCACTCACAGACTTATCCCCAGTGTATACCATGTCCCTCCCTCCATATCCTCCCAAACCTAATTAATGCAAAAGCGCCCAAGACTTTTGGCGCCAAAGTAAGATTGATGGTTAGGATGTGTTTGAAATCCTATGGTGGTGGGATCGACTCGAAAGCATGTGGGATATCTAAAAAGTCTATAAAGAGTGAAGGAAAAGCGAGAGGGAGAAAGCGATGGTGTAGTTTTAGTTTAGTTTATGTCGTTTCATGTAGTTTTCATATTCTAAATGTAATTTTAAGCTTCCAAGTACTTTTGTTATCAATTTGATGTATATTAATCCTTTGTCAATAAGCAATTTCGGTTTAAGTTCCACTTCAAGTTTATGCAAAAATTCAACTTTATGCAAAATTTCATGATGATGCAAATGTTGTTCTCGGTTGTAGTTAAAGTTTTAAGCTCATATAAGCTATTGACACGACTTTTAAGCTCTTAGAAACCTAAAAACCGGTTTTACTTAACAACTCAAAATTTCCAAAATTACTTAGAAATTAGTTAAAAAAAAGGTATGGATATGGTGCTAAAGTGAAGTAAAGTGATGAATGGATTGCTTTTGGGTATAAAGCTTCTTGGGAAGCTATAGGAATTGAATTCTGATCCTTGGTTCTCGACTTTTGGGAATCTCATTTGTATAGCGAGTTTGATCATTTTGGCATTTCAATATTAGAGTTGTTCTTTAACTTAAATTCTGTTTGTTTATGTTTATTGGTCATATTTAATCACAACTAATCAATAAAATAGATAGGTTGTGCTTTTAAATTGTATTTAGAAAAAAATCTCATTTTGGTGATCAAAATAGTATAGTCATCATTCTTGTGATTTATGTTGTTAGTATTGTTATTTTATGTTTATTAGGTCTTATTACATGATATTACAAGCTTCTTCATTAATTACATGGTCTTAATCTACAAGTTGCTTTGTAAAGTTCCAAAGCAGGTCCTTTGAAAGGGTGTTTGGATAAACTGTTCAGCGAGTTCAAGAGTGTTTGTGTATTTGCCTTTACTTGTTTCAAGTCTCATTAGTACCTAATAACTAATCTCGACATTGAAAACCGGTTCTTCTTTGATCAAAAGTCAAAATAGATTTTAATCCCATATTATATCTTATCATTTGATTTTCTTGATCAATGATCATTATTCCATGTTCATTAGTTGTTAGCATAGCTTAATCTAGTCTTAATATAACTTAATACATCTTAATCGGTCCATAGAATCGGTTTAAATCTCATAAAGTCAAACCTTGGTTCAATCAAAAAGTCAAAAGTGCCACATGCGGTTGTGGTACCCATTTCACAAGCTCTTAGAGAGCTTATTAATGGCCTCTACTTATTTGTTTTAGCTTTTGAGAAGCTCGTCTAGTGACTCGGATCCAGTTTTATTTTTGCATTTGTAGCTTATTAGGTGAGAAATTGCTCGACTTTTGTTTGTCCCATTTTGACTCGGTACACTAAGATTTTACTCGATGGTTTTCCAATTTTCAAAAGCTCACCAAAAGCTATCTAGTGAACCAAACCATGAGTACTTTAGCTTTTGAAAAGTGAGCGGTCATCTTTATTATTCAGGTTTTGTTTTGTTATCTAGCTTATCTAAGTGCTTAAAATTAAACTTATAGTTGCCTAGTAAAAACAAGAGTGTCTGTGCAATTCGAGTTCACTAGTGCTTATTTGGCTTATCACGGTGCTTATTACAATTAAATTGTTTTCTCGATTAGTCTTATCGACTTATTATAAGTTCCTTTTCTTATTTCCAATTTACTTTGCTCATTTTCTAGCTCATAAGTCAATTAGGCATAACCTTGTGCTTATTTCCTCATTTCTAGTCCTTTGTGGTAAAAGATTAGCTGAATCTCGACTTATTTGTAGTTTTATAAAAGTCATAGTTTTATAAAGTGCTTATTTTAGTATTCTTAGCAAATTTGTAAAGAAAATCAAGAAAAAATGTTTTGCAAAAGGGAGGTCAGGTTCGAACATCGACCTCCCCTTATATGGTGATAGTGGTGTGCACAGCAACCATTGCATGCGGGACTTTCTTGGTTTAAGTTTGCAACATCTAATACTAAGGGTGTGTTCGGTTTAAGCATTAACCTTTGCTTATTTTTTGACTTATTCGTATAATTTGTTGTTCCCATTTATTTTTCATAGGTCCATAAAATCATCTAGTATTTTTACAAAAGTTTCATAATTTTCCGAATAGTTTAACTATTTTTAAACATTTAATTAGTGTTTTATAGTATTTAATTCATAATAAATAAAATAATTATCTAAAAATATAATTCTTTTTGTAAAATTTTCTTTTATCATATAGTCACGTAATAAAATTAGTTTTACATTCGTGAGGCCTTTTATTTCATAAATTTTCGTTTTATCTTATATTCAAGTGCCATTTTAAATAAATAACGTTCGTTTTTGTTTTAGACCACGTTTTTAGATATTTTGAGTTCGTTTTAGTTAAAATAGTTTATTTAAGTTATTTTGCTTTATAAAATAAACGTTCATCGATCTGTAAAAATAGTGATAGCGTTTATTTAATATATTTTATCTTTTAATTTTCTTAATTTGCATTTAAGTCATTTGTAATTTGTAGATCTTTTCTTTAGGTAATTATCCATTCAAAACCTTCTGATCACTATCCTAGTGATCATTCTATCATCGATCAAGTGTTTATACAATTCATCCTCAAGTGGGACTTAACGACCGAAATTCCTATATTCCTCGATCTAAATTGCATTAGTGTTTGAAGCTGTTTTAAGTGCATTACGGTTAGCCATTCACAAGTGGTTAGCTTGTGATTGGACTGTTGTTTAGCACCGATCAATAACATTGAGTTAGCTCAAAAAGCGTACAAAGATTACACTCATAAACTTTTATAGGCGTGTAGCGTGTGTCCCACCACCCACGAAAACCGAGTTAACACAAAATTTATAATCTTACTTATAGACTAGACACATGTACCATGAACTTATATGTACCAAATAACGTACACATATACACTCATACTCCTATGAGTTACACTCACGTACAATATGTTTTACACATTCCGTAGCACAATGTAAAACCAGCGCTTCTAAAAGTGCAAATTTTGCAATATAGTTTATCATAAAACATCATTGACATTTAACAACATATTAGAGACCAAAATGCAAAACCAAAATTCATGTAACACTTTGTTTATCGGTTACATGTCTTAAAGATTATACGATGTAAACAGCAGTTAGAGACCAGCTATGAACCAAAATTCATGTACCGGCAAAACTACAACTTTGTTATAAAACTAAAGAAAGAATAAGTTATTAATAAGCATTATTCATACACAGTACATAAGCATTATCACGATCACTAGATAAATCAACTACACCATCACATCCTCCATCATCTTTAAGCCATAAAATGCAATTAGGGCTTAATATTAATATACTATTACATATTGCAGCATTACAACGTTCGGGGTCAAAGGAAACTTCCTTTTCTTGAGCAAGTTTTTCAACCACCTAGCGGTGAACCTAATCGTTGTAGTGTAGTATTAGGGTAAGCCTCGGGATTGATATCGTTCTCTAGGGGAATAGAAATGCTAGTGAGAAATTACTACGCTAAGGTTGGGGTTGAGGAAGATTATTTTTATCTTTTTATATTTTTAGAGAATTGGAAAGTCGAATCTCGGGGTATTGGATTTGGGGTGGTATTTCTGATTACTCTACTATTATCTAGTCTAATTAACTAAGCTAAAGGGTAGTCTATGTCTAATTGATGTGTGCTCGTATGATGATTAAAAATGTGTCTACCTAGATCTATTACTCCTAGTCATCTTTTAGTGATGGTTGAATTATCACGTCCTTATTCTTAACAGCGTTGTGTCTTAAAGGTGGTAGGGTATGCTTTTCCCTAACTCTTTGAGGATACCTTGAGGTTATTGCCTACAAAATATCTAGGATTTATAAACTAACTCTAAGATTATCTTTGGATTTTTAGCCTACAATAACTCTCGCGATTATAAACTAATGTTCACAAAGATTACTCAAGCATTAAAAACACAACGATGGTCTATTGCAATCCTAAGCCAATTACAATTAAGAAAAGAGACAACCAATCAATATTCAATAACTAAGTTTCATAGATCTAGGCAAACACACAAGTAAATTAATGGGACATGGTAAACATGCAAGCACACACATACAATCGAAGACATAATGAAATCAATGAAGAATATTACTTATCTTGTTGTACAATAGGGTATGAGAACCTAAGATCTTGAAGACAACCAAAATTTTTGTTAGGTTTTACTCCACAATTCTACCTCTTTAAAAGTCGAAAATTGAATTCTATATATAGAGTTACAAGCTGCGGTGACGGCGTCGCTATTTAATTGTGGCGTCGTCGGATCGCCGCCATTAGGGTTTCGTCTTGACCAAGTCTACTTTGTGGCGTCACGTTGGGGTTGTGGCGTCGACTTCATCTTCGGCGTCGTGCGAATACGGATCTAAATGTGCGAGTTGTGGCCCTACTCTTTAAATCGGCCGTCAAGTACAAAATAGCAATTTCGGTTCGGCCGTAGCAATTAGAGGGCGGCGTCGGCCTTTATCTGTGGCGGTCAGGTAGTGCGTTTCCGGCGGCAGGTGTCTTGATCTTGACTTTAGCCATTTTCTTCACATATTAGCCTTTTTGTCCAAATAGCGTCATTCCGACATTTGCCTCGAGACCTAAAAGTGAAAAGAGCGAAATTAGCGATATACGGATATAAAAGTGGTCGATTAAGGGCTTAAATGACCCCTCAAAAGTGTACCTTTTAAATCCTTATCATTACATAAGAACAATAACAAAATACTTTTAGGATCAAAAGCATGGATCACTAGATAAATCAACTACACCATCACATCCTCCATCATCTTTTGCCATTCCAAGATGAGTTAACCTACGGCTCATTCGAACTTCAATATAAAATGCAATTAGGGCTTAATATTAATATACTGTTACACAAGAAAAATAACAAAATACTTTTAGGATCAAAAGCATGGATCACTTACTTGTCAAAATTGAGGGTGAATCACCAATGCCTTCATCATCTTCAACGATTGTCTTTTTATAACCCTAGGTTTGTGGTAGTTGATACGATCGGAATCCCAATTGTGCCGTTTATAATTAGTGATTATATCTTTTGATTTGGGAAGCCAAGAAAGATGCTAATGGCGGCGAGTGTGTGTTTCTTTGACCTAAAGTCAAAGGCAAAGCATTTATTTAGTTCTAGAAAGATACAACTATCCGCTCTTTATTTTTACAATGTGATACATAAGCCCACGATGTTCTAATAATTTACAAGAATGCCATTCATCAAACATTAATCTCATTAATCACATACATAATGATCAAAGCGGTCCATAATGGGTCTTACTTTTAGAACTTTAAGCATGATCTTACAATAACCCCTATATATATATATATATATATATATATATATATATATATATATATATATATATATATATATATATATATATATATATATATATATATATATATATATATATATATATATATATATATATATATATATATATAATGAGATCAATAAAGTAAACTAAAATAAGAAGTGGTGAGAAGTGACCAAAACCGCATTTGAGATGCAACGACTTGCATTAGATGCATTTTATTCATATAGATGCTACATCTTGAGTTTCGAGTTAATTTGATGTATAGATGGTGTAAATTGATTTTCATGATTTTGGCACACATAGAGGAATAAAAAACAAGAGAAATCATGAAATGCATCTAATATACGTATATGCATCTGATTACAAGCTAGAAAACACACTATTGTGAGTTATAATGCATCTAAGATTATAGGGATGCATCTAATTTAGGTCGGTGCATATCGGTTTGCGGTTATAGTTCTTATTCCTTCTTATTTTAAGTAATCTTCTTATTTGATCTAACTCTATATATATATATATATATATATATATATATGGGAGTTCTTTTCGAGAACAAAGAAAGGTCGAGAGCTGCGAGCCAATGACAACCGTCGATTTTTTGAATATTTATTTCTATTATTTAATTCAAAGGGTATAATTGTAAAGACACTTTTTAAATTATTTTTGATTTTAAATTAATTCCCGTTTTGCAAATCCCTAAATTTAAGGAATTCTTTTTTTTTTTTTTTTTTTTTTTTTTTTATTTTTCAAAAGTCGGTGTTTTTCGATGTTTTGCTTAAATAGATAATTGCATATATGTTTTATTATACATTCTTTAAACTTTCAAACTTAAAACCAAAAACATAAAAAGTAATACACATGTGACCCTTAGATATGTGACAAACCAAGAAAATAAATATTATACTCAAAATGTGATATCAAATGAAATAATTGATGACGAATTTATTGTTTTACAACACTAGATACAAGTATAAAAACATCAGTATACTTTTTTTTTGCAAGATTGCACCTTAAGTATATGTATATCTAACATCATAAAAATAAAAATACAGTACTTGATAATCACTAACACAAGCGGATTGATTTTGCGTATGCATGCACATGTATTTCTCTAAGTTAGACACTCCTACTAGCCTTGTATCGAGACCACTCATACGCACTTGTGTGTACATGTGTATCAAACTTCTATTTTTATGTATGTAGATGTCATTCGTGGTCAACATTTTTTGAAGGCGGACATATACGCAAACTCGTTGTCAACATTTTGAGAAGTTGAACATATGTGCACGCTCGTTCTCAACTTTTTCAAAAGGCGGACATATGTGCGCACTCTTTGTCGTTAACTTTTTTTGACTTTAGCAAATCACACCTGATACATATAAAAAAGTATAAAAATTAGCAAGAAATCAATTTTATACTAACTTTGAAATACATATTCACACAACTGTAAAAAGCACAATTGATTTTATATGAACCCTCGTTGTTGTCAACATTTTGAGAAGTAGAACATATGTGCGCTTGCACCTTTCATTGATTTTATACCAATCATAAAACACGCAATCTTCAAGTACACATATGCACAACCATTAATAACGAGAATTGAGGACAACGTTACACCAAAAACTCAAAAGCGGACAGAGTCGAGAAGCATTGCAAATATAGGGGATTATAATAATTCCATAACACGCACCCTGCGAGTTAATGATTCTAACACTACAATAAGGATACAAACTTAAATGGATTACAAATAAATTCAACAATCTTAACATCTCATTCTACATGAACTAGCAAAATAATCCAAGTTTGAAACACAAAACACAAGTGCACACTTATTACGTCAAACGTGTACAACGAACATTAAATTACACTAACAAAGAAACCAACTTTCGCTTATGCAAATTCCATGAGACAACAAATTAAGTATATTTGGTCATATATGGTAGGCTATAGGCGATATTTGGTCCTTTAGCCGTATAACTATACACTAAAAACTTTCATACATAATAACACCAAGGAACCACCTGTAATTCAGATTATTATTTAAAAGGAGACAACTCATTGTAATAGCATGTCCTATTAGACTTGTAGAAAACTATGTACATCATTTATATTCTTGTACAACATTTGTCCCCAACTAACACAAATGTAATTATATTTAATCAGGAATGACCCCATAAAGGAATACGTATAAACTACTAACCACTCTGATTCTAATGAATTGAGCACATGTATTCCTTGGTTGATATCATCACCATAATATTTTTTTAAAATGACTACCATAACAAAGCTTAGATAATGTGTGTTTTTCAAGCTAACATAGCACAATTTACAGCAAAAAAAGTAAATGAAAAGAACCTTTTAGACGTTCATACGTTTCACCAACATTTTTCTGTCATCCTTCTTTCTTCGCCAATTGTGACCATCTTCGAGAAAAATGAAGGACCCTATAGTTAAATAAGGAACAAAGAGCCACCTGTTAAAAAATTAAATCAACAAGTATCAGCATAGCCTACGCACTGACACAAATATTTACGATAATGAACATAAAACAAAGAATTACTTGGTGGCATTTGAGGCGGTTTGTAGTTTAGCTGTGTTTCCTCATAATCACGCGGTATAAAAAACACCATTCGTTCTAGTCAGCCATTGTTGTTCTCTAGTAGACAAATTTTTTTGGGCGCCTTTCCGTTCTGTAATATAAAAGATAGCTATAATTTGTTAATCAAAAATTACAAAATTTATCTAAGAATGACATATAATAGAACTTGCAAAATAACAATGCTAAGTGCTCATATAAAATGAAAGAACATGATAATTTAATGAGTAATCAACTATAAAACACATATCGCATCAAAGTGCTCATAGACATCATTCATTTTCCTTTATTTTACATCAACCTCAAAACACATATGCACTTCCTTTCATTTATTAAAATACATATACGAAAAATATCAAATTCACCGATTAAAAAACACATATCACTTTCTCAATAACACATATGTACACTCATTTTATTAATTTTGTATTAGCCATAAAACATATATGCATTTCAAGAAGGAATGTACTGACCGTTGTGAGCTAACCGGAAACAACGAAGGCCATTGCTCCACTAATTTCGGTCTATTTTTCTGTGAGATCATGACTCCAAGTGAAGGAATGACTTACCGCCAACTTTTCCCTAAAAGTGAACGAATAAATAAGACATCAATAACGGTTAATTCAATCAAGAATCATCTAAACCTTTTAGTATCAGTATGTCATTCAAACCAACATGCTAAAAACAAAACTACTAATCAGATTTTATGAAGAAAATGATTAAACAAAAAGAAATACCTACTCACCGGAGACATCACGAACACCAAAACCATAACAACAAGCGACGATATGCAACCACCAAATCGAGAACGGTTTCAAATAGGTGGTTTTAACCTGAAACTCATTCCATCCCACTAATCAAGGACGGTTTCAAATAGGATGGTTAAAAAAAAACCAGATTCAAATTAAAGAAAGGATTCAGATCGTAATCGTCTTAGATCATATAGGTATACTTTTGGTTTCGGATCAAAACCAAAACAATTCATATCGAGTAAAAAAAAAAAGATCGAAAGTAAAAAAGAAAAATAAAAAAAGAAAAAGAAATCACGTTAATCTTCTTAGATCATAGTTAGCCTTCTTTTTCGTTTCTAGATCCAAAGCCAAAAATAATTCAGTCGACATCATCAATATTTATTCTACGCCATCTCTAAATCGTCGTTACTGTAAACAAATGAAATGCTAATTCTACACCATTTCCAAACGTAATCTTCTTTATTGATTTGGCTGGGAAAAAAAATTAGCATCATCTTCTCTATTAAATTTAAGTTTAGAGAGAAATGGATGAGAAAGAATATAATAGAGAAATGGATGAGAAAGGATGAAAGGTGCGGCAGTTTTGGGGAGAGAGAATTAGATTAGGTTTTGATAATTTTTAACATAAAATAAGGAGTTGTAATTCTGTTTGCCCATAACCATTTACATAACTTTACTTGATCTTTCACATATTTACGATATGCCACAAGTAATAATATCCATTGATCAAAAATGAATGGCTTAGATCGGTTCCTGATTCTCGACCTTTTCTTGGTTACGAAAATAACCTACACTATATATATATATATATATATATATATATATATATATATATATATACTAGTTTTGAAGCCCTTGATAGGCGGCATGTTTCTCAATTATTTGTTTGTTGTTCTCATAAAAATACCAAGTATGCATAATGATGAACCAACACTAATATCCTACACATCGCACTCGAGTGCCCGTAGATTCGTGTTACAAACAATAGACACATAAGTTATATGAAGCTCACTAAAATATATACATTATGCCAAAGAATACGTGTTTGTAAAATTTGTGAAAGAATACAAAGGAGTTTGTAGTGATAATTACAAACCAACATGGTAAAGAAATAAGCCTACGATGCATATAAATACAACTTTCACTTCCTCTTGTCTCACGATTAACTACACAACACACACAAAAACATAAAATTCATTAAAGGTTTTGAACCTACAACACCTACACAACTCCATGGAAGAAAGACTTAATCGAGAGAAGAAATGAATATTCACTAATCGACAATGTTTCTTTACTTTGGGAAAGCGTATCAATTAAGTGTGCCAAGAACACGGTGTATCTTGAGCATCGATCGATTCAATGATTAAAAATATATATTTTAGTTATAATAAATAAACCATCGAAGGATAAAAAGCTTCTTTGCTTTAAACAACAAAACCTTTTCTTTTACCTAAACTAACAAAACCCTTTTGTCATTTCATTTTCGCCACGCTTGAAATTTGTGTTAATTTAAGTTATATATTCGTTCGTACAAAACATATTATGATTTGAAAGTTTTAAGTTTAATTAAAAGTTAGTGGTGTGATTGATGTTGTTAAGTTTTGATAAGACAACAAATTTGAGTTATAAACTATGTTGGTATTACAAGTGTGTGGTCGAGTTATTTCACCTTAGTATTCACATTAGCTATATAGTCTTCATCCTTACTTCCATTTTCAAGCTGCCCTCAAATGCTTATTTTAGTTTGTAGTTTCAAAAGCTTGTATACACAATGAAATGGTATCTTTATATTGTACATTCATTAGAAGTTTGATTTATATCATCTTTAGTCTTAGTTTACTAATGATAAAAATATTAACATATTTAATAAAAGGAACCTTGCAATCACACAAAATTTAATGATGTTAGATTTTATAGTTTATGTGAAAATCGATTTTACATAGAAAGTCACGCTTAGCTATTCATATCTAAAATTAACTTGATAAGGATAAAATATTTTATTGATTTCATTTTCATATTGTATTGCTATAATTCAAATAGGCAATCCTAATTTCTAAACACTTTGTAATAAGTGTTTATTGTTTATATTAGAGATTAACTAACGAGAATAGAAACAAGCGAAAACAACAAAAACTTAATGGTGAATTTTGCTCATGGGGTTATTACTATAAAAATAAGTAATCCCAAATAGCCTATAAGTGTTTTTGTACCCGTATAATAATTATATTATGATTACATATTATTACATGTAAAACTTGATAGTAAGAGTATAACCTTAATTAGGAAAGGTGCAATTTATACATATTTATCCGGATCTTACTTAGATCACTTCATTGAGAATGAATGCTTTTAGTAAGTAGATCAACACATAAAATAGGAACTTGATGACACCATAATGAGCAACCTTGTCGGTACCTATTATATCATCCTAGTAAAGACATTTTCCTTGAGCGAAGGTTG
This sequence comes from Chrysanthemum lavandulifolium, assembly GCA_022545495.1. Lineage (NCBI taxonomy): Eukaryota > Viridiplantae > Streptophyta > Magnoliopsida > Asterales > Asteraceae > Chrysanthemum > Chrysanthemum lavandulifolium. The sequence continues at coordinate 19,061,993 of CM040245.1, forward strand.
CTCCAAGATTCATCGCATGAAAGCCTTTTATTTAAGATATGAAAAGTAATGATACTACTGACGAAGCTACCTAAGGTTTCTAAACTGGTACACTTTTAAAATGATATATGCTTGTATATTATTAGCATACCGTTTTACCTCAACGCTCCAACATTTGTTTCTCTTTTTCTTTTACACTAATATCACAAAGTATTACGATAGTATATTAAATATGATTACAAAAACTATCTTGAAAAATTAATCAATTATTTTGATAAAACAATCTAGAAGGCGATGAATAATTGAATACACTTTTGGGATCTTTTATGAAGCATGTTGCCTTTGTAGCCTATTTTACCTTTTACATCCGTTTCAATGAAATGTGAATTTAATTGACAAGTTCTATGTAAATGGGTTATTAATGCCATCTCACACAAAACCTAACGAATATTTATACAATGTGAGAAGTCTTGTTTAATGATATATGCGTCTTAAAGATTTAATCAAAGATTTATTAGGTTGAGAGCTTACTTGCCGAGAAGACAAACTTGGCAGGAGGAAGTTCGACTTCATGAACATCAATGAGATGTGATGGTTCTTTGGGTGAGCCCTTTTAGAAGGTCTTAAAGCGTCAACTCACTTTCAATTTTAAGCCAGCGGTATGATCCGGGCAAAAACGGACTCTTCACTCCTCGTACCCGCGGAAATTTTGTGTCTCCGTGGGTGCCTTGAGCAGCCGGTGTCATTCCATGGCTGATTTTAAACCATTGAGCGGATGAATTATAGTCTAGATTCCAGCTCTCGACCTCCACTTTTAGTTACGCTATTTTGAATTTGATAACCTCGTCTTGCATTTCGATAAGCGTGTATTTCGATTAGCCTTGACTTAACGCCTTAGCTCTGCAAGCGCCCAATTAGCCTTTGTATTTTTTGTCTCTTGATGTGCGATAAGTTGACCTTGCAATTGCAATGTGTTGTGCTATGCAACATGCATTTGTAATTCTTCCTCCAACATTCTCTCCGCGGTCACGGTCTCACGGTTGTTTCTCTTAGGACTCCAGTTGTCCACTTATTTGCCATTAGTGTCATTAGGTAGCTCCTGCGCAGTGATACGAAGTGGCGGCCTGTGAGAACACCGCAACACTTCCTGCAATGGTTTACCAAGACAAACCAACGACTCAATTACTTGGTATAATTGTCCCCGATGTAGGTGCTAAAGCACTAAATCCGATGGCGATTCTTTGGAGCGACTAAACTGTACAGAACAACAAGGTAGTAAAATACCATGTCCCGTTTCTGGATGACATTAAAGAGCACAAAAGACTTCATAAAATGAGATATCATACCCCAACCAATGCGTAATCATCCAATACCCAAAGTCGCAAACTGGACCATCCAGTTTATTAAATGATAATGTAAGTTCTAGGAAATGAAGTGCCTTGAGAGCTTGTTCCCGTATTAAGCTAAGTTTTGTGACCCAGCCGTTGTAGAAAAATATCTAAATCAGCGGATTAGTAAGTACATGCTCAAACAGATACTGATCGGTATAACCAACGATGGTAAGCAATTTGAATTTGACATTCAGAGTTTTTAGTATATTAATAGGCATTTATTTAAATTGGTTCCCAAACATCCCATAATATTCCAAACTTTTTACTCAAATTAATAAGTCAAACTTCTTTTTACTCAAATAAATAAGTCAACTCAATATTTTATAGCTTTTAGTTTGAATATTTTATGTTGGATACTGGTATGCCAGAAGTCTAAAGAAAGATTCATAACTATTTATCTTTCAAGCTTACGAATCTCGGCCACGATGAGTTACGAAGAAAGGCTGGTATAAGGCACATTCTTGCTTATAGAACACATCAAAGGTTTCTCATTTATCGATGTGAGACAAAAGTTTTGTACACAATCTTTGTAAAAAAATGCGTATATAATCCGGTAGTTATATTCCAAAAGTAGTACTAATTAACAAACATGGAAAAGAAGTATGGTAAGTGGTGGTTGTAATCTTTGATATTTCAACTACCCAATCATGCAACAGAGCATGAAGCGGTTATCTGAGATAATTAGTTTCATAAAACAAAACAAACACCCCATGCCTTAAGATTTAGCAAGGGTAGTATTGTATAACACTCGTTTACACTTACATGTGTCTCTTTGAAGCCTACCGTGTTGTTTCTTGAAAATGGTATTCCTTTTTCTTTCTCCAACATGTTTCAATTTTTTACGGTGTGAGTTAGCTCCACAGTCTTTCCCTCGATAGAAGCGTTTACATTATTTCAACTATTTATACTCTCAAAGTTTTCATGATAAATAAAAAGATCATGACTTTTGCGTGCATATGCATCATATTCATTTTCACCGAGCGAAACCAAACCATTTTAATCCATTTGATGTCAAACCATGTTGACAACCGCAAAAGCGACGCGATTAGCCGAGCATCATAACCTTTGCTCGTTTCTTAGATTTCTTTATTATCTTAGGTATATCGCGGACAAAGGCTGAAGAAGGCGATATAAAGCAGTCGATTTCCTTCCATAAGCGAGCATTTTCACCTCTTCATTTACTTTTCTTCAACATCAACATTGGATTCAATAGGCGCTTGGTGGTATCGATGGACTTGCGGTTCTTATTACATCCTTGGTCCTCCTTTCAATGCCCATTGACATGTACATCCTTGGTCCTCGCATGACACAAAACCTGGATCGACCAAGTGAACTAATGTTATGGAATCAAGTGGCGAGAATAGTAATTTTTGATTTTTAACTTAGTAATTTTTCATTTGTAAGTGGCTAAGCGCAATGTACATATTTAATATTTCCAATGTTCCATCTTTCTTCCCTATTAAAAAGCGAAGGAGTAACAACCATTATCCCATGATATAAGCGGCATGAAAAAATTTGTGAAGATGAATATTATCCTAGTAAACTATATCTATCTATACATCGATACAATATAGCCATGTTACATTGTTGAGTTCATCATATAAAAACGTTGTAAATAAAAATTGATTCACAAAGTTGATGAGAAAATAACATTTACCACTACTACTCGGATTAGAGATGACAATATAATACAATAAGGGTAAAAAATAAGATAAAAGCATGAAAATCTTACTTGATGAGACAACAAAAATGCATAAGGACTATTATGGCATCACGGGGCGATAAAAGAAAGATGAGATAACTATGTTATATCAATCCCATTATTTGCAATAAAAAATTTAGTACTAACATTTTTCACAAAACAACAATACAAAATAAATGAACAATAACTTTACTTTCGGTGAAAGGAATCAATTCATATTTAGAGGAAAGTAAGCCGAAAGCCATATATTCTCAAGGGTAACTACTCAAAATTCGGTGTATGCAACATGCTAGTGTAGCTTGGATCGGCTAGGCGGCTCTTTGCCTTCTAGCCGCTGGAAAAAAAATTATTGATTAATTCTTCTTCAAATCTTTAATTTACATGTTATGAGTTAGGATGTCGTTAGTAGGAGATTACGTGCGGTATGTACATTCTTCAATAAACTCGCTTGTAGGTGAGGGTCACGAATACCATTATGTACGCTTTAAGCTGCGAAACTCCATACCTACATACATCATTAGTAAACGTATCACTTTTACAAAGAACATGCATAGACATTAAAGAAGAATTGTTGTAAGGAAAAATGCTAATGCAAATTCAATGTCGGTAGTCCTCGTCCGGCTCTATTTTCATCATAACAGATCATATGGTCATTGTTCGTTCATGAAAAACAATCATAATACACAAATTTAGAAATAAGAAAACACATTATATGTCTAACATTCATCTGTGTTTGGTAGCAACATCATAAAATGCTCACCTAGCCTCTCCCTCAACTCATCGTGGGATGCCTGACACTCAGCGTGAGCGCTCTTGGATTACATCTCATTAACAACTCCCCGTCTCATAACTCCAAGTAATTTGTATGGGCGGGACATCAATAGTCAGTGTCTCCAATATTGGCAATCACGATATCTTCATTCTTGATTATTAGCGATGGCGAACTATATAGTCCGAGGAGAATTCTTGTTGGAAATCAAATCAAAGAAATAAGCAAAATTAGCGACAACATTATTAAAATCATATTAAAACATTATTAAAAGATGTTATCACAAAACATATTAAAAATCATTAAAACCCTAAAATTGTGATGAAGTTTTCTTCATCTGAGAGAGTTTGATTAGGGTTTTTTTTTTTGGAAATATCGTATGATTTTTTGTATATATATTTAAGGAAAAGATATGGATAAAAAGTTTTAAAAAGATAATTACTTAATATAATTTTGTAGATAAATTGTATTTAGTGTAGGATTCCAATATAATTATAGTCATTTATAAATTATAACATGCGACGTAATTATCAAAATAACTTTGTTCTTTTAAGTGGTAACACACATTGGTATTTATTAAAATGACCAAGGTTCAATCGCTTACATGGGTCATTTTATAAAAAATTCAAAAATAATTACTAAAAAACAAATTCACAAAAATAATTCTTAAAAATCCGAAATTTAAATAAACTCTAAATAAATTAAAAATTAGTGTAGTTCAACAAATGCTTATGTGGCATGAAATTGATTATTTGGCGTTGAGTGGCATTAATGCTAAATCATGCTTGTTGTATATTTATATATATATATATATATATATATATATATATATATATATATATATATATATATATATATATATATATATATATATATATATATATATATAGGAATATATTAGCTTTCTGAATTTATTGTAACCAATTGACTTCTGATTTTGTGTTTATATAACATGGGTCCTTGATTTTTGCTAGTGTATTTTTATGAAGGATTGTGGCCAATTGGCTACAAAAATGTATGTAATTATCCCTATATATATATATATATATATATATATATATATATATATATATATATATATATATATATATATATATATATATATATATATATATATATATATATATATATATATATATAGTAGGATCTAATGAGATCGCAAATTAAAATAAGAAGTGGTGAAAGTCATGGCCTTGTGGTTGAGATCTGAATCTGACACGCATAGATCGATCGTTCTGACCAGTATAGATACCCTTTGAGTTTTGAAAGTTATTTTAAAGAGTAAATGGAAATTAATTATGATGATTTTGACACGTATGAAACAAAATAAAAGAGAAATCATGAAATGCATCTAATATGCGTACATGCATTTGATTAAAAGCTATAAAACACATTATGATGCATTTAAGATTATAGAGATGCATCTAATTTAAGTCGGTGCATCTCGAATATGTGGTTATAGTTACTTCTCATCATTCTTAATTTAAATCGGTGCATCTCGGATATGTAGTTATAGTTACCACCCCACCCCCGCCGAAAAAAAAATCGAAAATTTTTTTTCGAATTTTTTTTATGATTTTTCTTTCTGGCAAGAATTTTTTTGCATGTCGCGGTTATAAATGTTGCGGCATGTTATAAGTTCTTGCACCCGCACCCCAGGAGATAGGCCCGCCCGCCTCCTCGTAGAAAAAAAATCGAAAATTTTTATCAAAAAAAAACCACTTTTTATTTTTCTTAAAACCAACTTTTTTAGTACTTTTTTATATAAAAGCCGACAGGTCTACTCAGATGAAATTTTGGCTTATCTTTTATAAGCCCTAATTTTCCGGCTTATTTTGAGACTTGTCGGCTTTTATAAGTTTATCATATCATAATAAACTTATATAAAGCCGAAAATTCTTAAAATAAGTCGCAAAATCGAAGCTTATAAAAAATAAACCCAGATCAGCTTATGTTAAATAAGTTTAGGGGTGGCAATGGAATCGGTTTGGGCTCGGTATGCCCCATGCGGCGGCGGCAACCACCGGCCTTTGTGGTCGGACATGGCTCGGTTTGACGACACGGCTGCAAACTTTGCCTATTTGGTATGGAAGAGGGCGGCGATTATCTAATGGTTGCACATTAAAAAAAAAAAAAAAAAAAAAAAAATCCTCTTATAAATATACACATAATAACCAATTTCAATTCACATTTTATTCCAACTCTCTTTCTTTTACACAAACAATCAACTACAACAATATAAAAAAATGTCTTCATCCTCTCTCTGCATGGAGGGCGAGTTAGTTTTCCCCGCGAGTCTTCCGAACTATTGTTATCGCGCGTGTAGTACCTATCAACCTTTTAGCCGTGAACGATTCCATTGAAGACACGAGAAGCTCAAACACTCACCGAAACCGCTGGTCCTCACCCGCTTTCGTGAAGAAGCATTACAAACTCTAATAAGGTGACTATTTACGTCGGCGACCAAAGTTTCCAACCATGTTTTTTGTGATAGATTCGAATGAATAAAAGCTTGTTTTAAATTGTTGGTGATGTTGAGCGAGTTTGAATGGTTTCAATTGGGCCAAGAGCGAGAGAGAAAAAGGTTTCACGCATTACAAAATGCGCATCGGTCATTGACTCATAGCGGGTGAGAACATCCGGATAGATTTGATGACTATTTAAACATGGCACGAAACGTCGGGTTAATCTTCTCGTATTTATTTTTAAAATTTGGTTTTTTTATAAAGTTATCGTCTTTTTAATATTAAATATTTTGTAGGAATGCCTTGATAATTTTTGCCATCACGATAATTGAATTATATGGTCGAGAGTTCTTCACGTGGTAGGCATTATGTACGTTGCACGGTTATTCGAAGCGTGAAGCAAAAACATCACATTCCCGGAATGCTTGGTAGCATTGATTGTGTACATTCGTTTGGCGAAATTGTCCTGAAACGTTGAAAGGCCAATATAAGAGGTGATCACCAATACCACGACTATTATGCTTGGGCCGTCGGCAAATGATTTAATGGTTGGCATTCGTTTTTGGTCTTCCGGTCAAACAACGACATCAATGTTTTGAATCAATCTCCATTTGTATCTTCTTGAAAGCGAAATGGGCGGCGCAGTAAACAATTTATTTTCTAAATGGACGGAACTTTACTGACGTGGATATTATCTTCCGATGGAATCTATCCTACGTATTCACCGTTTGTTAAAGCATATAAGTATCCCAATGCAAGAAGGAAAGAGATTCAAGAACTACAAGAGTGCAGAAGAAGGATGTCGAGCGAGCTTTTGGGCGTCTTAAGGGAAAATGGATGATTCTGGATCGTCCTCTCCCGGGCTATGTTGGTCGAAAAGATTCGACTCTCGGTTTATCGTGTAATACTATGATTTTAAAAGACGACGAGATGGCAATATCACCGGTTCATATTTATGACGACAATGTACTACAGTAAGCATACCTGGATAACTAGTTATTTTCTAATTTTGTTTTAATTATTAATGAAATATTGTGTTTTTATTAAATTGTTTAATATAATTATGAATATAAAAAATAAAAAAATAAAATTAGGTGAGGTATGAAATTATGGTTGTTACTAGAAAAGTATGGTGAGGTATGAGTGAAAGTGAAATAATATTATTGGTGGGTGATAAGAAATGATTGAGGTATGAAATCATGGTAGAAATTCCCATAACAAATAAGACTTTAAAGTCTTTGGTAGAGAAATTGAGAGAGAAGAAATGAAGTAAGAATAGAATCTCGGAGAATAGAAATCGTTAGAATTTTGATTCGAGTCCCAATGTTTAGTATAATGAAACTTGGCAGAAATGAAAAAAAATTATTTAAATTATTTAAAAATATATATATTTTTTAATTTATTTTTAAAATTTATGTACTTTCTTTAAAAAAATTTATTTTTAAAAATGTATTTATTAAAAAACTTGTTTTTAAATATTTTAAAATGTATTTATTTAAAAAAACTTATTTTTTAAAAAAATTTAAATTATTTTTAACTTTTTTAAAATTATATTTAAAAATGTATTAAAAAACATGTTTTTTTAAATATTTATTGAAAATATATTTATTTAAAACTTGTTTTAAAAAAAATATATTTTTAAAATGTATTTATTTAAAAAAACTTATTTTAAAAAATAATTTAAAAAATATATTTTTTTAAAAATATATTTTTTAACTTTTAAATGTAAAAAAAAAAAAAAAAAAAAAAAAAACATTTTCGAAAAAATTAATCTATTCTCCAATTTACTCCATGAAATTAATGGAAATGAAATTACTTAAATTACATTCTTTCACTCTCTCCATTTGTCATCACGAGAATTCTCATTTCTCTCCAGCTCTCAAATTCTCAACAATCTGTGTCTTGAGAAATAAAATTAGATTCAGTTCTCTCCAGTTCTCCTCACAAAACGCTTTCCTATAATATGCTTAACTTGATGAAAATAAAGAATTGGAACAAAAAGTCAGAGACATTAAAGGGTAGGGGTTAGGTAGAAAAGTTGTGAGCAACAACTACATAAGTTTGTACATGAGTCATGACGAACACGTGTGAGTAACGAGGAAGCACCTCAACGGCTTATAGTACGCCACGTATGAATTCTAAATCTCAGCTCAGACGGTCGTGATCATCATCCAATTCTTAACTTTTTTACTTCCCCTTTAAGACTTTACAACATCCATTTATAATAAATCTCCTTCACACTTTGACTTCTGCAAGCTTTTGCAAATAGATCTCCTCTCATTTCCTATCCTAGCTGCTATTTTAAGTAAGTCCTTAACATTTTTGTTTCATGCTTATGAAGTATAGTAAGTAGTATACTATGTCTATGTTCATGCAAATATGTGTTCATCAACTTGTTTACTATATTGGGTCAAAATGGGTCGGTTGGGACTTTTTCACCACAAATTAAATCCTTCAGTGTTACAACCATGTTGCGATTAGTAACTTTGCTATTTTGAGAATTATTTGGCTTTTCTAAACTGTACACTCAAGGTAATATTATCGAAGTTGGATAACTTTTATGGTTCTAGCCAGTGTTATGAATCCCGGGTTGACGCGGCCGGTTCAGCCGGTTGAACCGGTCTGACCCAAAAAAGCAGAAACATGGCCTCTATGCTGATTTTGACAGCAAAAATAGAGTTGATAATGCAGCAGAAAAATGGTAGTTTGAACTTTGGACATGTGTATAAGCTGTTAGGTTTTTTTTGCATAAACCCGGTTCAATCGGTTGAACCGGTTCCGGCCCAAAAAACCAGAAACATGGTTGATTTGTATGCTGTTTTTTACAGCAATGATAGTGTTAATAATAGCAGCAAAAATTGGTAGTTTGCTCATGTGTATAAGCTGTTAGCTTTTTTCATAAAACCTGGTTGACCCGGCCGGGTCGATCACGAACCAGTTTTCAAAACATTACGTCTAACTCAACTCAAAGAGTTCCTTTTCGAAGGAAGTAAGAAAGTTGCAAAATTTTGGAAACACTTTTGCTTACTAACTTCTGTTTAATTTGTGTTCAGATTCACTCTTTAGGCCGAGTTCGACTTAGAGAATATACGAAGATGAATCATGGACGGCCCCTCCTCCATATCATGAGCATAGTAATCCTTTGGTGACACTTTGTTGTTGCCCATATGTGATGGTCACTTCAATACTTGGCGGTTGCCTCTCTTGTCTTTTGCCCCGCTTCTTCACTGCTTTGGAATGGATCGTCATCATCCTCATCACCACCTCCTCCCTCCACATCATCGTCGTTGGTAGTTGATCTATGGATCGACCTGTATGCCTCTGATTCTCATGGCTAATTTGGTAGACGTTGATGTTGTTTCTTTATTGTTTTAGGCTTTCAAATGGTGATGTGTTTAGTAATCGTTACGTGTAGCATATATGGGTAGTTTTTACCCAAACTGTTGTGTAATGGAATCTTTGTTGTATGTTAATGGTGATACTATTAAACATTGTGTTATCAGTTACTTGACTTCTATGTCGAAGTTATTGGGTTGGTGCATGTGAACCTTACATTTTGGAGCTTATAACATGATCCCTAGCAACTTGTTTAGAGCATATGTTTTTTTTTAACGGCGATTTGTGTTGTAAAACTAGCAAACGACTGATGATTTAGGCAATGGTGAGATTTTAAATCGAGGCAGTTTGAGCTTAGATACCAGTAAACGCAAACCATTTTGCTTGAACGACTTTGTGTGAGCCATGTAACCCGAAAACACAAACAATACTCGACCGAAAACTTTGATGACCGAAAAAGGAAAACTTTTTATCTTTTATGTCATGATTTGGATAGAAGTTCAGCTCAATGCTACTTAAGTATATTAGAAGTTCTGCCTGCATGATTATTAGATGTTGTTAGTTTAATCTTTTGGCTGTTTTTAGCTAATGCCCAAGTAACTTAGGCAAACCTTCAAAAACGATATAGAAACCAGCTCAAACCGAAAACCAAACTGGTGTTGAAGAGAGACCGAAGACCTAAAAATAAAACAGATAACCAAATTACCAAACCATTTATGAATGGAAATAGAATGATTTGATATTTTGAAATCCAAACTTTTATAGCACAGGTTTATTTGTACACAAAAACATATCCCTACGGAGGTTACCTGCGCTGATTCCGGGCTATCATAAAAGGATAGTCGTCATGGGATTAGTCGGCTCGTAATGTCGAGTTATAAAATCAGAGAAAAAATAAATAAAAAGTACAAATAAAAAAATAAAATCTTTGTTTGTCACTTACGTTTGACATAGTTGATGGTTTTGGTTAGATTTTGTTTTGGGCCGAAACCTATATCTGTAAAGCTTCCCAAGTGGCATTGTATGAACATTGTAGTTACAACATGGTTTGAGACTTGAGATTTGCTATAAAAAATAATAATAAAAAAAAAAAGAAAAAAAAATGGTTGAGATCGTTTATTTTGGTTGTAGGATATTTAAATTTTTGCCAAATATGGTATTACATGTGAATGAATATCATCATATATTTAGTTTTAGTGGTGATTCACATTTTTAATGACTCTGGATATACCGAAATTTTGAAATCAAAAGGAATGATTTTTGTAGTAATGCTCAATTTATTACCCAAAAAATTCAAAATTGGCGAGAACAATGTGCTATCAAATATGGATATCAAACACTTGACGCTGCAAAAAGCGAAGAAACATAAAGAAAATTGCAACATAGCTACACCGAGTCAGGAAAACAAGTTAACAGGTTAGTGAACATCTAACGATTAATTTAAAACCATACTAAAAACGAACAAAAGAGACTTCTATTCTTCATACAAAATGAAAAAACCCAAACAAACATAAACGGAAAAATGCTAGCCCTAACACATGATATATGTGACCCCGATCTTCGTTCAGATCAATTTTCGCATTTCGTAAGTTGATGTCTCAGCTTCTTCACATCGGCTAACTTCAGTGGTTTCAGCATGAACGTTTCTGCCCCCTTTTCTAAGCATCTGTGGTACATTCAAATTTAAGAACGTTAAATTTAAAATTCTATATAAAACATGAAATAAAAAAAAATACTAGCTTACACAAGGAAAAAAAAACCTACTCGTTAATTCGAGTTGGGATATTTTCTGATGACATTATAACAACTGGAACTTCCTTGAAAATGAAGATTCCTGCTTACAATGCCAATGAAATTCCATTAGTAAAATAAACAAAACATATATTATTTTGCTCATCTAGAAAAACATTTGATTGTGCTTTGTCGTAGAAGAATAGTCGGGACCAATATGATCGGATGAATAAAATCTTTGAGCAATAATCTGGAAACACATTTGAGGGCCAAGGTGTATTTAAGATGCATTCGGGGAAAACTCGGTGTTTCTATTATATTCACATCGAAAAAAAATCATGGGGGTTAAAGAACTATAGTCCATGTTTGTCATGGTCTAAAGTCTAAACGAATAATAGCCAAATATATTTTGCTATTTTTTTTAAGCGGTATAATTATCTCGCGATATCCAATCACGGCAATCGATGTATGTCACTAAAGGAGTTGAACCCAAAGCAATTGGTAGAGAAGATTACCGCATGGCGTGAGATATGATTGAGGCGAAACTTTTAGTTATATATGTTTACTATTCATTACTTTTGTATAACCAATCTGAATCCTCGAGACATGCATATGATATATACATTCGAAGAAATTAAAATGTATTTTTACAAAAACAAATTATTCACCTTGATTTTCTGAAGAAGCTCACCCGTCATTCCTGGCATGCAATAATCTGTAATTATCATGTTTACCTTTGTGCCCTGTAAATAAGTATGCAACAATTTCTACTTTAGCATAAAAGTTTACATTTCTTTTTACAACCATTTTTGTAAAACATGCATAAAAAACTGATAATTAACAAAATAACAAAGGTAAATGCCTAAATGGGATCTATACATATATGTATAAAATTGTTTAGTACTTACCTTGCCATTAAAACCATTTTGTTGATGATTATCTCAACCCCAAATACTCCAATGCTCTCATCCCATTTTCTGCTGTAGTCACTATTAAAACAACAACAAAATATAAGTGTTGTACATCAACAACAACAGCAGTAGCAAACCCAATCAGGCCAGCAGGATACTGGAGCGAATGTAGACAGATCTACCCCTACCCTACCCAGGATATACCCGGAGTAGGAAAATATAAGTAAGTTGTGCATGATTTAAATAACTATGAATTAAAACCAAAATAACCCTTAAATGTATGTGTTTTTTTACCTCTACATGAAGAGCTTTTGAGCAACCTTTCAACAAGTTTACGATCAACAAGGTTATCATCAACAGCAAGAACATGAGGCACATCATCTTCATAACACTCCATTGACAAGTACTAGTTTTCAAAGAAGAATATATTTTGAAATGATGTAAATGTGACATATGAGCATTAACACTATATAGGTGTATAAATATAGTTGTAGAAAGAGAAAATATTAGTAGTATTAAAGATAGGAAATCAAATGCAAGAGTCACAAATATTTCGTGATCTTCATTTGTTTCTATCGATTCGATGCATGCAGTCCCACACATAAACGAATCGACTCATATTATTGGGTACCCATATTATTCTCTTTTTATTTCTATTATTTTTCTCTCTATAATAAATCAAATCAAATATGAGATACCCTCTCTGAAATCTATTGTGTTGAATATTAAGCAAGAACTTACCATCCTCGCTACATCGCCTTTTTATCCGACCACCGACGATTTAATACTTGCCACAATTCTGACCGAGATTTTTTTTTTTTTTTTTAATTCAAATATTTTTAACAACAAATGTAAATTCATTAAAAATAAATAAAAACATTACAATATATTAAAAATAAAACGATACGAAATACATAATACATAAATCCTAAATCTTAAACTTAATCGAATACTCCTCGCTCGTAATCATAATGAGGGAGGTATATAATCCCGAGAGAGACAAAGCCTCGCTCACCGAGACCTCGCATCATCTTTGCTTCACCCGATAACAATCGATTGTGCGGAGTGTTGTTACTCCTTGAACACACCGCCACAACATCAATAATTTCAATATCTCGGCGGCCTCCTTCTAAATTTCGATCACACCTTTTCGCTCAGTTGTTGATGCTGCAGAACTCAGTAGCTCATCTCAACTTCTCCGCCTCCCCTCAAACAATTGGATGACGATATAGCGTATTTTCGAGTCTCATCACGCACAGCGCTGATTTTGAACGACGCTTGCATATCTTAGCGGAACGCGAGGCCTGCAGTTTCATAATCTGCGTAGTTAATGAATTTCAAACAATTGTTTGAAATTGTCGCTTAAAAGTCCTGCTTGAGCCAAGATTTATAGGATGTAAAAGTGGTAAAGTTTATTTTTTATTTATTTTTTATATATATATATATTTTTAATATCAAACGGTCAAATAGGTTGGAATAATCAAATTGCATGCATTTAGCCTCGGTTGGATCTTCAACTAGGTTAGCATCTTGAGCACCACCGACCGGCACACCTTCTCTCCACAATGGCACAACCGAAGCTTTCCTGCTGACCTCTCCCCAACCGATCCCATTGTGTCTAGCCTTATACACATTTTTTCCGATCGCTTCAAATTAATCAACCACTTTTAAAATAATATTAAATTTAAATCAAATTTATATTATAAAAAGTAACATACTACACTTATTAGAACAGTTAACATATTTTAAAGTATGAAAATCAAAAGTTTACACTAATATGTATGCACCAATGGTGGCAAATTTTCCCACTTTTATGGTAGAAGATTTATGAATATTTTTACACTTTAGTATGGGGTTTTAAACAATTCTTCACACCCAAGTGTGATGATTTTGATTTTGAAAGAACCTTAACGCGCTTAAGTGTGATGATTTTAATTTTGAAATAATTATTTAGACTTTTAAGTGAATTTGAAATTCTTCACACTTTTAAGTGCGAGATATTGAAACAATTATTCACACTCTTGTGTGAATATTTTTAAAAAGTTCACGATTCATAAAATGTGTAAAACGCAGTAGAAACGATAAATTGTTATAGTTACCATATTACCATCATTTGAGGTCAACAACATAAACCGTAAAGAATTTATTAGTTAAAGAAATTATCGTCAAAGAAAAAGTAGAGAAGAAAACTGTATGGTGATGTTTTTAAACTGGTTATTTAACAATTATTTCAAACATGTAGAGTAAGAGTCAATATCTCAAAGCTCTTACATCCAATTATAAAGCGATTATAGCCTTATAACGTGACTCTGACTTGACACCACAAATCACATCGCTATAAGTCATTGCGCCAAAATTATCACCAAGTTATATAGCTTTTTAATGGGTTGGCGTGAGGACCAAGATTTTTTTTTGAACATTTATCAGACGGCCAGCCTTTACTCACCCATACATGACATCCAATCAGAGATATCATGGACCATGACCAACACCGACGGAGCCTGTGAACTGCGAGGGAAAACTCTAACTAAGAAATTCTAGCCGGACTACACTTAATTTAGAAAACCTTGCCCCATCAAGATTCGAACTCAAAGCCAAACCCATCACATGAGGACTTCGATACTGCTGGGGTATTACCCTTGGTTAAGGACCGAAGATGTTCTATAATTATTTGGGTAAAGGGAACTTTAATGATGGAAAGATGATATTTTAGTTAAGTTATAATTTTGAGTTACAGAAGAAAAATGAGATGTCAACATCTTTTCCTTATGCCTCAGCCTCACATAAGTATTTATGAGAATGAGTATCAAGTTGGATGATTACTTGCCTGTAGCAAAAGATTTTATTTGAACCTGTTTCTTTTCCAATGAGGTAGTATTAATTCCAAAACTGATCCTAGTAAATCCATTTTCAACAACTCTAGATTCAGATTCATATCCACTTTTATGTAGGAGTAATATTGCTTGGCTATTTATAGTTTTAAATCATATCAAATCCCTACTTGTCATTATTAGTTTGAGAGTAATTGCAATATCTTCAATCAATTCTGTATTTTGTGTTCTCTTTGTTTTTTCCGAATTTCCTTGGTAAGATAAAGTTAGAAATACCAAAGATCATGTACTTGAGGATATTATTTTCTTAAAGGGTAATTGTAGTTATTTACTAAGGTTTTAAGATCGGATTTTACTAATGATTGTTTTTATTTTGCAAAATCATAATCGTAAGATCGAATCAAATCCCAAGATCTTATTACAATGTAATTTTTTATAGTTTTGTAATATTATTCAAATCTATAAATTATTATAAATCATTAACACAAAATTATATAAATGTTTCATGAAAAATGTTTTAAATATATGGAATATTTAAGAAGATTAACATGGTTTTTATATTCTATACAATATGATCCATAACTTTTAGTTTTAGTTTGTGATGAGAAAGTAAGATCGGATCGATTAGATTTTAAGATCATATGGTCAAGATCGATCTCGGCTGCATCCTACATGGGATCCGGATCGTTGGCTTTAGAAGATCGTAAAATCAAGATCCCAAGTCAAAATCGTGAACTTAACAACTAGCAATGTTTTTAAAGTTGACCCTTGTGTTCAACTAATCGAACCAAAAACTCGTTAGAGACTGTGTGGGAGTAGGTTTGAGAACCGATTGAATCATGGGTTTTATTGATCCAAAGTTGACCCGTTAAATAAACCCGATCGGGTCATAACTTTTTTTTTAATATTAAATATTTTCAGGAGAATGCCTTGATAATTTTTGCCATGCGATAATTGAATTATATGGTCGAGAGCTTCACGTGGGTCGACACCCATGACGCTGCACGGCTATTCGAGGCGCATTTAAGAAAAAACATCACATTCCCGGAATGCTTGGTAGCATTGATTGTACACATTCGTTTGGCGAATTGTCCTCCAGACGTTGAAAGGCCAATATAAGAGAAGTGATCACCAATACCCAACTATTATGCTCGAAGCCGCCGCCCAAATGATTTAATGGATTTGGCATTCGCTTTTGGTCTTCCTTGCAAACAACGACATCAATGTTTTGAATCAATCTCCATTGTATTCATCGAGCGAAATGGAACGCCAAACAATTTATTTTCTAAATGGACGAACTTTACAAACGTGATATTATCTTACCATGGAATCTATCCTACGATTCACCGCTTGTTAAAGCATATAAGTATCCCAATCGACCCAAGGAAAAGAGATTCAAGGAGCCTACAAGAGTCCCAAGTAAAGGATGTCGAACGAGCTTTTGGGCGCCTTAAGGGAAAATGGATGATTCTATCTGTTCTTCCCGCCATGTTGGTCTAAAAGATTCGACCTCGCTTATACGCAGTAATACTATGATTTTAAAAGACTATTTGTATGGCAATATCACCGCTCATATTTATGACGACAATGTACTACAAGAAGCATACCGGATAACTAGTTATTTTCTAATTTTGTTTTAATTATTAATGAAATATTGTGTTTTTATTAAATTGTTTAATATAATTATGAATATAAAAATAAAAAATAAAATTAGGTGAGGTATGAAATTGGTCATTACATTAGAAAAGTATGGTGGCGTATATGATGAAAGTGAAATAATATTATCAATGATAAGAAATGATCGGCGATGAAATCACGACCGAGAGCGTCCTTAACCAAATAAGACTTTGTTAAGGCTTTGGTAGAAATCAGAAAAGAAACGAAGTAATGTAATCTCGCAGAATAGAAATCAAGTAGAATTTTGTTCAATTCTAATGTTTTGTGAACAACAGACTGACCTTAAACGAAAAAAAAAATTATTTAAATTATTTAAAAAATATATATATTTTTTAATTTATTTTTAAAATTTATGTACTTTCTTTAAAAAAAATTATTTTTAAAATGTATTTATTTAAAAACTTGTTTTTTTAAATATTTTAAAATGTATTTATTTAAAAAAACTTATTTTTTAAAAAAATTTAAATTATTTTTAACTTTTTTAAAATTATATTTTAAAATGTATTAAAAAAACATGTTTTTTTAAATATTTATTGAAAATATATTTATTTAAAACTTGTTTTAAAAAAAATATATTTTTAAAAATGTATTTATTTAAAAAACTTATTTTAAAAAATAATTTAAAAAAATATATTTTTTAAAAATATATTTTTTAACTTTTTAAATGTAAAAAAAAAAAAAAAAAAAAAAAAATTTTTTCAAAAAAATTAATCTATTTCTCCAATTTCTCCACAAAATTAATTTAAATGGCGCTACTTAAATTACACTACTCAACTCTCTCCATTCATTCACCAAGAGAATTCTCATTTCTCCGCCTCCATTTCTCCCACCAAACACGCTGATAAATAAAATTGGGATCCGGCTTCTTCCATTCTCACCAAACACACCCTTATAGTATGCTTAACTTGATGAAAATAAAGAATTGGAACAAAAAGTCAGAGACATTAAAAGGGTAGGGGTTAGGTAGAAAAGTTGTGAGCAACAACTACATAAGTTTGTACATGAGTCATGACGAACACGTGTGAGTAACGAGGAAGCACCTCAACGGCTTATAGTACGCCACGTATGAATTCTAAATCTCAGCTCAGACGGTCGTGATCATCATCCAATTTTAACTTTTTACTTCCCTTTAAGACTTTACAACATCCATTTATAATAAATCTCTTCACACTTTGACTTCTGCAAGCTTTTGCAAATAGATCTCTCTCATTTCCTATCCTAGCTGCTATTTTAAGTAAGTCCTTAACATTTTTGTTTCATGCTTATGAAGTATAGTAAGTAGTATACTATGTCTATGTTCATGCAAATATGTGTTCATCAACTTGTTTACTATATTGGGTCAAAATGGGTCGGTTGGGACTTTTTCACCACAAATTAAATCCTTCAGTGTTACAACCATGTTGCGATTAGTAACTTTGCTATTTTGAGAATTATTTGGCTTTTCTAAACTGTACACTCAAGGTAATATTATCGAAGTTGGATAACTTTTATGGTTCTAGCCAGTGTTATGAATCCGGGTTGACGCGGCCGGTTCAGCTGGTTGAACCGGTCTGACCCAAAAAGCAGAAACATGGCCTCTATGCTGATTTTGACAGCAAAAATAGAGTTGATAATGCAGCAGAAAAATGGTAGTTTGAACTTTGGACATGTGTATAAGCTGTTAGGTTTTTTTTGCATAAACCCGGTTCAATCGGTTGAACCGGTTCCGGCCCAAAAAACCAGAAACATGGTTGATTTGTATGCTGTTTTTTACAGCAATGATAGTGTTAATAATAGCAGCAAAAAATTGGTAGTTTGCTCATGTGTATAAGCTGTTAGCTTTTTTTCATAAAACCTGGTTGACCCGGCCGGGTCGATCACAGACCCGGTTTTCAAAACATTACGTCTAACTCAACTCAAAAGAGTTCCTTTTCGAAGGGAAGTAAGAAAGTTGCAAAATTTTGGGAAACACTTTTGCTTACTAACTTCTGTTTAATTTGTGTTCAGATTCACTCTTTAGGCCGAGTTCGACTTAGAGAATATACGAAGATGAATCATGGACGTGGCCCCCCTCCTCCATATCATGAGCATAGTAATCCTTTGGTGACACTTTGTTGTTGCCCATGTATGATGGTCACTTCAATACTTGGCGGTTGCCTCTCTTGTCTTTGCGCCCCGCTTCTTCACTGCTTTGGAATGGATCGTCATCATCCTCATCACCCACCTCCTCCCCCTCCACATCATCGTCGTTGGTAGTTGATCTATGGATCGACCTGTATGCCTCTGATTCTCATGGCTAATTTGGTAGACGTTGATGTTGTTTCTTTATTGTTTTAGGCTTTCAAATGGTGATGTGTTTAGTAATCGTTACGTGTAGCATATATGGGTAGTTTTTCGCCCAAACTGTTGTGTAATGGAATCTTTGTTGTATGTTAATGGTGATACTATTAAACATTGTGTTATCAGTTACTTGACTTCTATGTCGAAGTTATTGGGTTGGTGCATGTGAACCTTACATTTTGGAGCTTATAACATGATCCCTAGCAACTTGTTTAGAGCATATGTTTTTTTTTAACGGCGATTTGTGTTGTAAAACTAGCAAACGACTGATGATTTAGGCAATGGTGAGATTTTAAATCGAGGCAGTTTGAGCTTAGATACCAGTAAACGCAAACCATTTTGCTTGAACGACTTTGTGTGAGCCATGTAACCCAAAACACAAACAATACTGACCGAAAACTTTGATGACCGAAAAGGAAAACTTTTATCTTTTATGTCATGATTTGGATAGAAGTTCAGCTCAATGCTACTAAGTATATTAGAAGTTCTGCCTGCATGATTATTAGATGTTGTTAGTTTAATCTTTGGCTGTTTTAGCTAATGCCCAAGTAACTTAGGCAAACCTTCAAAACGATATAGAAACCAGCTCAAACCGAAAACCAAACTGGTGTTGAAGAGAGACCAAGACCTAAAAATAAAACAGATAACCAAATTACCAAACCATTTATGAATGGAAATAGAATGATTTGATATTTTGAAATCCAAACTTTTATAGCACAGGTTTATTTGTACATAAAACATATCCCTACGGAGGTTACTCATACGATTCCGGCTATCATAAAAGGATAATACATGGACAATACCAGAATGCCGAAATATAAAATCAGAGAAAAATAAATAAAAAGTACAAATAAAAAAATAAAATCTTTGTTTGTCACTTACGTTTGACATAGTTGATGGTTTTGGTTAGATTTTGTTTTGGGCCGAAACCTATATCTGTAAAGCTGCCCAAGTGGCATTGTATGAACATTGTAGTTACAACATGGTTGAGACTTGAGATTTGCTATAAAAAAAATAATAATAAAAAAAAAAAAGAAAAAAAAAAATGGTTGAGATCGTTTATTTTTGGTTGTAGGATATTTAAATTTTTTGCCAAATATGGTATTACATGTGAATGAATATCATCATATATTTAGTTTTAGTGGTGATTCACATTTTAATGACTCTGGATATACCGAAATTTTGAAATCAAAGGAATGATTTTGTAGTAATGCTCAATTTATTACCCAAAAATTCAAAATTGGCGAGAACAATGTGCTATCAAATATGGATATCAAACACTTGACGCTGCAAAAGCGAAGAAACATAAAGAAAATTGCAACATAGCTACACCGAGTCAGGAAAACAAGTTAACAGGTTAGTGAACATCTAACGATTAATTTAAAACCATACTAAAACGAACAAAAGAGACTTCTATTCTTCATACAAAATGAAAACCCAAACAAACATAAACGGAAAAATGCTAGCCCTAACACATGATATATGTGACCCCGATCTTCGCTCAGATCAATTTTCGTGATTTAAAGTTGATGTCTCAGCTTCTTCACATCGGCTAACTTCAGTGGTTTCAGCATGAACGTTTCTGCCCCTTTTCTAAGCATCTGTGGTACATCCAAATTTAAGAACGTTAAATTTAAAATTCTATATAAAACATGAAATAAAAAAATACTAAGCTTACACAAGAGAAGAAAACCTACTCGTTAATTCGAGTTGGGATATTTTCTGATGACATTATAACAACTGGAACTTCCTTGAAAATGAAGATTCCTGCTTACAATTGCCAATGAAATTCCATTAGTAAAATAAACAAAACATATATTATTTTGCTCATCTAGAAAACATTTGATTGTGCTTGTCATCAGGAACGGAGTCGTGACCAATATGATCGGATGAATAAAATCTTTGAACCGTAATACCTAAAACACATTTCAAAGCGACCGGGTATTTAAGATGATTCGTGAAAATCATTGCTTTTTATAAAACTAACACTACATCGAAAATCCATGGGTTCCCTGAACCCCAGCCCGGCCCATGTTTGTCATGGTCTAAAGTCTAAACGAATAATAGCCAAAATATATTTGCTTGCTATTTTTTAAAACTAACTAATTATCTCACAATATCCAATCACAAACAACTTATATGCATTAAACAGGATTGAACCTGCAAACAATTGGTAGAGAAGATTCTCACACAACAGATATGATTGAGACACAAGACTTTTAGTTATATATGTTTACTATTCATTACTTTTTGTATAACCAATCTGAACTCGAGACATGCATATGATATATACATTCGAAGAAATTAAAATGTATTTTTACAAAAACAAATTATTCATTTTGATTTTCTGAAGAAGCTCATAACCCGTCATTCCTGGCATGCAATAATCTGTAATTATCATGTTTACCTTTGTGCCCTGTAAATAAGTATGCAACAATTTCTACTTTAGCATAAAAGTTTACATTTTTTTACAACCATTTTTGTAAAACATGCATAAAAACTGATAATTAACAAAATAACAAAGGTAAATGCCTAAATGGGATCTATACATATATGTATAAAATTGTTTAGTACTTACCTTGCCATTAAAACCATTTTGTTGATGATTATCTCAACCCCAAATACTCCAATGCTCTCATCCCATTTTCTGCTGTAGTCACTATTACAAAACAACAACAAAATATAAGTAAGTTGTACATCAACAACAACAGCAAAGTAGCAAACCCAACCATGCTGGCAGGATACTGGAGCAGAATGTAGATTCATTCTACCCTACCCCAGGATATACCCGGGAGTAGGAAAATATAAGTAAGTTGTGCATGATTTAAATAACTATGAATTAAAACCAAAATAACCCTTAAATGTGTATGTGTTTTTTTTACCTCTACATGAAGAGCTTTTGAGCAACCTTTCAACAAGTTTACGATCAACAAGGTTATCATCAACAGCAAGAACATGAGGCACATCATCTTCATAACACTCCATTGACAAGTACTAGTTTTTCAAAGAAGAATATATTTTGAAATGATGTAAATGTGACATATGAGCATTAACACTATATAGGTGTATAAATATAGTTGTAGAAAGAGAAAAATATTAGTAGTATTAAAGATAGGAAATCAAATGCAAGAGTCACAAATATTTCGTGATCTTCATTTTGTTTCTATCGATTCGATGCATGCAGTCCCCACACATAAACGAATCGACTCATATTATTGGGTACCCATATTATTCTCTTTTTATTTCTATTATTTTTCTCTCTATAATAAATCAAATCAAATATGAGATACCTTCTCTCTGAAATCTATTAGCTGAATGATACTAGCAAGAACTTAGCTCATCCTCGCTACATCGCCTTTTTATCCGACCACCGACGACGACCTACTTGCCATTAAATTACTGACCGAGATTTTTTTTTTTTTTTTTTAATTCAAATATTTTAACAACAAATGTAAAATTCATTAAAAATAAATAAAAACATTACAATATATTAAAATAAAACGATACGAAATACATAATACATAAATCCTAAATCTTAAATCCTAATCCGAATACTCCGCTCTCGTAATCATACGAGGGAGGATATAATCCCGAGAGAGACAAAGCCCTCGCTCACCGAGATTCCTCGCATCATCATCTTGCTCACCCGATACCCAATCGACTTTGTGCTGTTGTTCGTTACCCTTGAACACACCGCCACAACATCAATAATTTCGCCATCTCGGCTCCTCCTTCGTAAATTTCTCGATCACACCTTTCGCTCAGTTGTTGATGCTCGTTGCAACTCTTGTAGCTTTCATCATCTCGCAACTTCTCCGCCCTCCCTCGCTCAAACAATTGGATGACGCGATAATAGCGTATTTTCGAGTCTCATCGTCACAGCGCTGATTTTGAACGACGCTTGCATATCTTAGCGGAACGCGAGACTGCAGTTCCATAATAATCTCGCGAAAGAGAAGTGTGAATTTGAAGTTGAATCAGTTTCAAATTGTCGCTTAAAAGTCTGCTTGAGTCAAGATTTATAGGATGTAAAAGTGGTAAGTTTTTATTTTTTATTTATTTTTTATATATATATATATTTTTTAATATCAAACGGTCAAATAGGTTGGAATAATCAAAATTGCATGCATTTAGCCTCTGTTGGATCTTCGAACTAGGTTAGCATCTTGAGCACCACCGACCGGCACGACCTTCTCCACAATGGCACAACCGAAGCTTTCTCTGCTGACCTCTCCCCAACCGATCCCATCGTTGTCTAGCCTTATACACATTTTTTTCCGATCGTTTCAAATTAATCAACCACTTTTAAAATAAATATTAAATTTAAATCAAATTTACACTATTATAAAAAGTAACATATTGACACTTATTAGAACATGTTAACATATTTTAAAGTATGAAAATCAAAAGTTTACACTAATATGTATGTGCACCAATTGGTGGCAAATTTTCCCACTTTTATGTGAGAAGATTTATGAATATTTTTACACTTTAGTATGGGGTTTTAAACAATTCTTCACACCAAGTGTGATGATTTTGATTTTGAAAGAACTCTAACGCGCTTAAGTGTGATGATTTTAATTTTGAAATAATTATTTAGACTTTTATGTGAATTGAAATTCTTCACACTTTTAAGTGCGAGGATATTGAAACAATTATTCACACTCTAAGTGTGAATATTTTTAAAAAAGTTCACGATTCATAAAATGTGTAAAAACGCAGAAACGACAAATTTGTTATAGTTACCATATTACCATCATTTGAGGTCAACAATACAAACCGTAAAGAATTTATTAGTTAAGAAAATTATCGTTCAAAAAGAAGAAAGAAAACCTGTAATGGTGATGTTTTTTAAACTGTGTTTTTTGTATTAACAATTATTTCAAACATGTAGAGTAAGAGTCAATATCTCAAAGACTCAGACATCCAATTATAAAGCGATTATAGCCTTATAACGTGACTCTATGACTTGACACCACAAATCACATCGCGTTATAAGTCATTGCGCCAAAATTATCAGCCAAGTTATATAGCTTTTTAATGGGTTAAGTGAGGACCAAGATTTTTTTTTGAACATTTAACGGACTGGCCAGCCTTTACCTCACCCATGATGACATCCAATCGGCAGATATCATGGATTATGACCAACAATGACGGAGCCCGAACTGCGGAGGAAAACCCTCAACTAAGAAATTCAAAGGCACTACACTTAATTTAGAAAACCTTGCCCCATCAAGATTCGAACTCGTGGGCAGGCCAAACCCATCACATGAGGACTTCGAGATACTGCTGGGGTATTACCCTTTGGTTAAGGACCGAAGATGTTCTATAATTATTTGGGTAAAAGGAACTTTAATGATGGAAAGATGATATTTTAGTTGTTATAATTTTGAGTTACAGAAGAAAGAAATGAGATGTCAACATCTTTTCCTTATGCCTCAGCCTCACATAAGTATTTATGAGAATGAGTATCAAGTTGGATGATTACTTGCCTGTAGCAAAAGATTTTATTTGAACCTGTTTCTTTTCCAATGAGGTAGTATTAATTCCAAAACTGATCCTAGTAAATCCATTTTCAACAACTCTAGATTCAGATTCATATCCACTTTTATGTAGGAGTAATATTGCTTGGCTATTTATAGCTTTAAATCATATCAAATCCCCTACTTGTCATTATTAGTTTGAGAGTAATTGCAATATCTTCATTCAATCAACTTCGTATTTTGTGTTCTCTTTGTTTTTTTCCGAATTTCCTTGGTAAGATAAAGTTAGAAATACCAAAGATCATGTACTTGAGGATATTATTTTCTTAAAGGGTAATTGTAGTGCTATTTACTAAGGTTTTAAGATCGGGATTTTACTAATGATTGTTTTTTTATTTTTGCAAAATCATAATCGTAAGATCGAATCGAAATCCCAAGATCTTATTACAATGTAATTTTTTTTATAGTTTTTGTAATATTATTCAAATCTATAAATTATTATAAATCATTAACACAAAATTATATAAATGTTTCATGAAAATGTTGTTTTAAATTATGAATATGGAATATTTAAGAAGATTAACATGGTTTTTATATTCTATACAATATGATCCATAACTTTTAGTTTTCTAGTTTGTGATGCGAGAAAAGTAAGATCGGATCGTATTAGATTTTAAGATCATATGGTCAAGATCGATCTTGACAGATCCCACATGGGATCCGGATCGTTTTGCTTTGAAGATCGTAAAATCAAAGATCCCAAGTTCAAAATCGTGAACTTAACAACTAGCAATGTTTTTAAAAGTTGACCCTTGTTTCAACTAATCGAACCAAAAACGGTTAGAGACCAGTTGGAGTAGGTTTGAGAACCGATTGAATCATGGTTTTACGTTGATCCAAAGGACCCGGTTAAATAAACCCGATCGGGTCATAACTTTCGTCCTTTTATTCTTTGCTTTAAACAACAAAACCTTTTCTTTTACCTAAACTAACAAAACCCTTTTGTCATTTCATTTTCGCCACGCTTGAAATTTGTGTTAATTTAAGTTATATATTCGTTCGTACAAAACATATTATGATTTGGAAAGTTTTAAGTTTAATTAAAAGTTAAAGTGGTGTGATTGATGTTGTTAAGTTTTGATAAGACAACAAATTTGAGTTATAAACTATGTTGGTATTACAAGTGTGTGGTCGAAGTTATTTCACCTTGGTTAGTATTCACATTAGCTATATAGTCTTCATCCTTACTTCCATTTTCAAGCTGCCCTCAAATGCTTATTTTTAGTTTGTAGTTTCGTAGTTTATCGATAGCAAATTAGCATTTAGGTGGTGGCAACCTCCCTCACCATCCTTCACCATCCCTCACTATCCACCAATAACATTCTTCCAACTCATCTCCATCCTTCACCATCCTTCACCATAGATTTTTAGTGGCAACCATGTATCCCTAGCCTCACCATCCTTCACCATCTATTATTTATTATTCTTATAAAAACGCTCGCTTTTTTGCTTAGCCCGATTCGAGCTTCTTACCACTGCAACATGAGCCCGCCGATCCTCGATGGTGGCGGCGGTAGCCGCTGGCTAGGCCAACCCGCCTCACCCCAAGCCGCTGCCACCACCCTTAGTCTTAATCTCATGTGTGGGAGGTAACAACTTTTGTGTTTGTTGTCAAGTCATTGTTCTCTAGGATGTCTTCTTGCATCCTTCAATTGTATCATCTTTTGGATCTCTTGTGATTCATTTCTATACAACATTTTTTGCCAAAAAAAAAAGAAAAAACTATGTTGGTATTATAATTGTTTGATATAAAAAGTTAATTAATAAAGATAGGATTCTCGAAACATCTCAATATAGCATGTCAAATAAAACTATAAATCTATTGTAAACTAGAATTATGAATTGATTGTTTTTGCATTTTTTTTATATTGTTGACATGAAAATAAAATACAAATGGGGTATTTGGCTAAGCTTATGTATTGGGTTATGCTTATGCTTATGTTGTAAGCGGTTTATGGCTTATATATCATGAGCTCATAAGCTCTTGTTAAGTGTTTGGCTTAATTTATCATAATTAATAAAGTTGAATGATAAAAAAAAATACATCAACATTAACTGGGAGTAAATATTGATAGTATATAATTATTTTTATATAATGTCCTATATAAGTCTACCCCTCCTCAAATAAGTCTTAAAGTTTGGGCTTATCAAAACCCCATTATATAAGTTCATAAGCTCACTCATACCAGCTTAGCCAAACACTTAGTTTAAGCTAGGGCTGAGCACAAACCCGAGAAAACCGAGCAGAACCGACCATATTCGTTTCAGTTTCGGTTCGGTTCGACCCAAAACCGAGAAAAGACACACATAAACCATATAAACCGAACCCAACCGAATGACACAAAACCGAACTGAACCGACCATATTCGATTTGGTTTCGGTTCTATACATTAATGGTTTTCGGTTTCGGGTCAGTTCGGTTTTCGTCGGTTCGGTTCGACTTCAGAACGATGCTTAGCCCTAGTTTATGCTTATTTAACACATATAAGCTAATAGGCTCATAAACCATCATATAATCTTACCCCAAACACCCCCTAAAACGAACAAAATCATCTTATTTTTATAGGTTCAGTTGAATTCAAGATCGAAGTCGGGTAAAGACCTATCGAATATGTTATGAAACAAGGAAGGCTACCCCTGGGTAAAAGTACTAATCCGCTCATCTACTTACTACCTAACTAAGAGAATGGTATTTACCGAGAAAGTAGTACGAGGAGCTAGATTGTTGTTGTCTTCTTTTGGCAGGTGGGATAGGGAAACCGTGAGGACCGAACTTTCACTTTCTTACTTGAACTCATAGCTCTTTCTTTTTCTTTGAGAGTTGTATGTAACTACAATTTTTATGGGTCGGGAAATCTCCTAAATTACAAGAGAGGAAGATAGAGTTAGCATTGATTGGGAAGGAACTAGCAATCCATTTAAGAGGAGTATACATGTGTATAGAACTGGTTAGACCTGATGGTTGAACCGGTTAAACCGATGAGCTGATGACTGGATCGGTTCAATTAAAAAAACTGGGTTTTAAAACATTGCTATTTAGCTTTCTAATCAAAATGAAACTACTCTACGGTGAAACAGAAATATTTGAACAATGGGAAAATATGTAAAGCTTTTAGACCGCATTATGGTCATCAAACATATCATCGCTACATCATCGCTCAACACATCACTAAACTCTCACTTTTGGGTGCTATGGTGACAACCCGTACTTTCGTGTCATTTCTAAACAATTTTGCTTCGCTATTTCAACATTTATCGAACTTGGTTTATTTGTTCCAAATTGCAACCTTTATGGTTTAGCGGCGAATTCATGATCGTAATATCACGTACATTTCATATGGACTAATTTTAGTCTACATTTCATTTACATCATTTGCATCACGTTAGTTCATTCATGACATTTCATTTCACATTTATCGCGTAATTTTATATTAAATAAACGTTATCGCTGAGTTATTATTTTGTATAATTAATCCGTTATTTTCAAAATGATCCCGATGTATTTTTAAACTTACATTTAGTTTATAAAACTATATTTTTAGTTTTCCTAGCTTTCAAATTTATTTGGTATATAAATCGTTAAAATTATATTATTACGTCGTTTTTTTAAAATTATACGAAAACTATTTTATCACTCAAATTTCACAAGGAATGTATTTTTACAATTTTTATTATCTCATTACATTCTATTTTTATCTATTAAAAACTTACTTGTACCAAAAATTTCCATTTACCTATACTTGTACATTTTCTTACACATTTACTACACTTTCTCACAAATTATATACAAGTAAATGTTTACATTATACATTTAATAAAAAAAAAATAAAAATATCTTGAGATTCATCCCCCCAAATCCGGCCTATGGGGGGTGATAAGTCTTTGAGTTGGTAAAAGTTTCATATATAACTATATTTGCACTCAAACATTTATTTACACACATACTTCTCAATTATTCAAGCAATCAAAGTTTTCCTCTCTTGTTTTTACTCTCAAAACCGGCCAACAAGAAGAAGAAGTAGAAATCATCCAAAAATTTTCAAGTAAAGTTATATCAATCTAGAATAACACTCTTTATTAGGTTTTGAAATAAAAACCAAGAGTGTTTAGGTTTAACCTTGTTACTTACACCTCATCATATTAACTAGTAAGCATGTTTCTTTCATTTTTCATGTTCCTTTTCATTTCATATGTATCTTTTCATTTTTGGAGCAAGTATGCATGATATGTGATTTATACCATTTTCATGATTTTAAGAAGTTTATATATATTTATGGTCATCCTATAATTATCCCCATGGTATTCTTGGTCTTGATGGTGATTAGGAACCCATGACACCCTAAGAAGGTGTATGGTAGGATTAGATTAGCTTTGGAGTTGATTTGAAGGGATTAGAATAGGTTTTGTCCGAGAAAAACTATTTTCGATAACTATAATTTATGTTCTGTCCTTGTTTCATTTTTCTCGAAAACCGATGTTGGTACGAAACTTTGGCCTTGATATTTAGAAAATATACTTTAAAACGAATCCGTGGTCGCTTGAACGGATAAAACGGAGTTATAACGAAGAAGTTATGGATTTTTAAAGTTTGACGATTTAAATAAATAGTTTTCAAATTTCAAAGATGCGCTTTTAGTTTGTTCGGTCAAAACGAGCCTTAAGCTTCACAAATTATTTCGACTTGTCAAAATATATTAGTATACTTTGATACGGTTAAGGACATATTATACGAGAAAACGGATTTGAAACGACAAAGATATGCACGCTTTTATAAAGCTTGTCGAACTATTATTTTCCTAAAACTATATTATTTTTACGCTACAAGTGTTACATTAGTCAGAACGACCATGTTTGCGCAGCTTTTAACCATGATGTGAAACTTTTGAACGAATTATCTTCTAGTAAAATCAAGTTCACCGGCCATATTTTTCAAAACGACAAGCGCTTTGTATAGCGGAGTTGTAGTAAATTAATTATCGATGTTCAAACTCTACGAAACTCATTTTCTCGCACAACAATTAGCCAAAATCACTATCTTTAACCCTTATTATCTTTATGTTCGAGACCTTTGGACGAAAACTTCGAACTGAAACTTCTAGATATCGATACAAACTTTCCAAACCGCCGAGCTCGTTTCTAACGATCGACTTAACACCATTTTACGACTAGTTTTCCAAAGCCATTTTTGTTAATTTCAAGAAAATTTCGACGACATTGTTTTACGATTTAAAAGTGAAAATTTCACCAAAATCATTATTAAACCATTGTAGGATGACATTTTGACGTAAAACTTGAAAGTGATTTTTGATTGGTCAAGACGCCAAACGAGTATTTTTCGACGATAAGTAATATTTTCAAACTCGCAAATGGTATAAATGACATACTAAATGCATAATATTACATTGCAACTCATGACATATCATATCATTCGTAATAGGTCCCGGCTGACGATTACATTATACCTCGTGTACTCACTTTGCCATTATTCCGCTACCAAGCGAGTTTCATACCTTGCTTTTACCTGCTTTCATGACTGCTTTTGGGAGATGCATGCTTAACTATTTTTCACAAGTACTTTAAACTATTACGGACACCGCTAGTTTTCATAGCCCTACTTTACTTGTTTTCATAACTGCTTTGGGGAGATACGCTTAACTAGTTTTCACAAGTACTTTAGATTTTAAGACTAAATTCTATCATGATCACTATTGTTTTAAAACCGAATGTTGTACTATATCAATTGTTCTTGTTTGCGCTACGGTTCTACGTCAGATAACGCTCTAAATCGCTTGACCATCGATAAATTGAGTTAGGTGCTATTGATTATGTGCTACGGTTCTACGTCGTATAACGTTCTAAATCAGTTGACTACTGATATATATTGATTCGAGTACTATTGATTATGTGCTATTGTTCTACGTCGAGTTAAGTACTATTGATATTGTGCTATTGTTCTACGTCGAGTTAGGTACTATTGTGAATTCATTTGACATCATGCACTTGAACATTAACTCTACATATTCTGGCAGTGGGTTGTGAACACACGTTGCAAGTTTTGTATATGACTTGAACTTAGTGGATTTACAATGCCTTTGCTACATAAACGATTTTGAAAGTCTTTACATTTCAACGATTACAATGCCTTCACCAGATAAACGATTTTTTTTAAAGGCTTTACATTTCAACACAAACTCTATGAACTCACTCAACCTTCGGCTGACACTTTTAAAGACGTTTTATCTCGTGATTCTCACGATTCACTTCACAGATGATTGGGCACATCATGGAGTCGCGATGACGACGCTGCCTCACTCGGGTTTTACGTGATTTTAAAACATCGTCAATTGTAACAAACTTATTTCCGCACAGTTGATTTACATTCTACCTACTAGAACTCGATTATTTTATTAAATCAAACGACGATTTTCCAAACGACACTTTGCGTCGCTCAATATAACTCGCTGATTGTGATGCTATGACAATCAATCCCCACGAATTCCATTCCACAAAATATGAATTCAAAATGACATACAGAATACCTCACTTTATACAAACGATCTCACAATATATCTCACACACAATCACAAGCAAACAAAAAAACCATTAAGAACATACCACCGAACAAGTGCAAAAAACTACCCCATGAGGCATTGTCTTAGACTCTTATGATGCATACGCACGGTAGTCACCATCACCAGATGGTCGACCACTACCACATTATTCGGCCTTAGTTATCACATAGTCATTATGGGTGTTATCCACTTAGGATGACACAAAATGTCCACCATGCCTTTTTTGAAGTCATTTTCGGTATCAAGAGTCACTTTCATCCCAATAACCTGCTTTAGGTTGTATTTGGGCGTGCAACGGTGCATGTTCTTTTTTTGGTTGGTCCAACTTTAGTGTTATGAGTGTATACGTAAAGTGTGTTAGGTATTACTATTTTTGTTGTCGCGATGACGTTTAGTAAAATGACACCAATTTTTCATAACACTATACATATAGGTCTTATATGTCATCTAGTTTTTGTCTTTCCTATAAACGCATTGTATAGTATATTGTCAACCAACATGATCTTTTTAGAAAAAAGTATATAAACGAAATAAATAAAATTGATAATATCAATTATACAATAATCTTAGTAAAATGATAAAAGCATTTTATTTTATTTTTTATATATGTATAAGAATACCATATAGTCCGTATTGTAAATTTATAATCGGATAGAGCTCTTACATGTTTCTTCCTAACATGTTTTTCTTCTACAATATTAAGCTCCTTTTGCCTGTCAAAAGAAAATTACACTTATAATATTTGGAGTAAATTACACCGTCGTCTCCACAGATACGCCGACTTACTGAGTTGAGCCCTTTCACCAAAAAGCATCATCCATCCTTAATTCCCAAACCTTATACACCGTTAGTCCTCCATCCAAACGGGCTACACTAACTGGCGTTAGTCTCCCAAATCTTGAGGGTATTTCAGTCATTTCCATTCCATACTAGTTTCCCGCCTAATTCTACACACCATATAAATCAGATCTACCCCTTTATTTCCTAACCCTAATTTTCCCTTCTCTCTTTCATTAAAACCACCAATCAAAACCTACCCATTAATCAAAAATGGTGAGATGTCATTGTGGTGCGCAAGCAGTGGTGAGAACATCATGGACTAACACAAACCTGTGTCAAGGTTTTGGGGATGTTGCGATTCATTGATTGGGTCAATTTCAATGTGTCATCGATCTACTTTAATCATTCCCGGACCGCTGAGATCATTGAACAATAATCGAGCACAATTTCAAGTGGTCATGGAAGATAGAGCAAGGATCAAGAAGTACCTTTATCCGCATGGGTTTTTTTTTTTTTTTTTTTTTTGTATTTTGTTTAGGTGAATGAAGTCAATGGGTTGTATTGAAGATGGATAGTGTTTAGGTGTTGTAATGATGTCGGGGTTGTAAGGATGATTGTCACTCGCTTTTGTTATCTTTGAATGAATATAAGTTAGATTTGGTTTTGTTTTGTGTTGCATATACTCGGACATTGGTTATTAGTTTGTATTAAAGATGATATTGTTTAGGTGTTTGTTTGATGGTTATGTTTGTGTTTTGTCAAAATAAGCCAACCGATATACACTTAAACATGTACCAATTGACCACATCTCGACCCATTACACTTAAACATGAACCAACATCTAAAGTCAAAGTTACCCAATATCTAAAGTCAGCGACCCATTACCATTACTAAACCGAACTCGACCCATTACACTTAAATATAAACCATATACTAAACCGAACCGACCCATTACACGAAATATAAACCATATACCAAAACTAAAGCGCCCATTACCATAAACATCCAAAAGAGTTTAACATCCAAGTTTCCAAGGCATATATGCCATAAACATCCAAAAGAGCTTAACATACATCGCTTAAAGACATAAACCTAAGTTTCAAAGACATACACAAATAACCATAAACCTAATTTTCATAGATATACATTAACCAAGATTGACAACTTTCTTCCTTGTTGAGTCTTTCTTCTTAGACCCTTCATCCACCGCATTCCTTCCCTTTATCGCCAAAGATTTCGCTATATCAAAAGTCAAACAACAAGAGTAAGTCAAACCGAGTTAACCAAACTCAAACAATAAACTTAAGTAATACAACCAAGAACCATTAACCTTTTGGGATCTGTGATGGAGTTCCAAAGACATCATCTTCACCGTGTTCTTGCTTTCTTCTTAGTACCAGCTTGGGACCGCGACTTCTTGGACCAAGGTAACTCCTTTTGTTGTCCTTTTGTTCCACATGTGTCACATGTCACGCCTTATGCTCCTTGTCGCCTTCCCACTCTCGACCATATTGACCACATCTTTCTCTGCCTTAGACTTTCCTCTCTTCCTTGGTCTTCCTACTTGTACTGATGATTTGGTGGTAGCGAGTAGTAGGTACATTACACTTAGGCCAAAATATTCTACCTCTAATAGGCTTGATTATGTATGAGTATACTTTCTTCCAAGTTTCCAACCTATAACACGGGTGTACCCATTCCTCCGTAAGCTAACTGCTTGATCGTTAAGTGTCATGTTCCGCCATGGCCACAAGATGTTTGCAAGTGGATCCCTCAATTCCTACTTC
This sequence comes from Chrysanthemum lavandulifolium, assembly GCA_022545495.1. Lineage (NCBI taxonomy): Eukaryota > Viridiplantae > Streptophyta > Magnoliopsida > Asterales > Asteraceae > Chrysanthemum > Chrysanthemum lavandulifolium. The sequence continues at coordinate 19,095,786 of CM040245.1, forward strand.
CTACAAGTACAAGACTTCGCTTACATCGACTACACATCGGTCATGAAATGGACCACTTACCCGGTAATAGACTCCTCCCCAAATGATCTGTACTTAGTTGCCTCATCACAACTCATCTTCAAAAGCTTGGCGGTGGGTGTGAGTGGACCATCACATCTATCAATCATCTTATTCACATTTACAATCCTCTTCATCAGATATGATCTAGTAAACTCCAATGTACCAATGATCTAGTAAACTCCATTTCGTAAGTCTTACGTGCAAATTTTTACCGATTACTCTAAAAATTGATTGGAAATTTAAGATTGATCAAAAGATTTGGTGTGAGAATATTACGGGATTGTGAGTGAAGTGACATGGTAGATAGAGGATTAAATGCTTAGTGGGGTTCGAAATGACATAAATACCCTCAAGATTTAGGAGACTAACGCCGCTTAGTGTAGCCGTTGGATGGAGGACTAACGGTGTATAAGGTTTGATAATTAAGGATGGACGGTAAACCTTTTTTGGTCAAAGGACTCAACTTGTAAGTCAACGTATACCATAAGGACGAACGGTGTAATTTACTCAAATATTTGAGTACTAATATTATTTTGGGAAAAAATATACTGGATCTGTAAATTTAAGCTATGATCGCATTTAAAAATTCAAATAAAGTATTCCCTCCAAAATGATGTAAAGCCATAAAGAGGCGAGCGGAGAAGTTATTATTTTACATGCTCAATTTATTGTTGTAGGGTTCTCGATCACTCTATTTATGCTATAAATTTTTTTAATAAATAATATTTTCTCATTTGTGTTGGTTTTAGTTTAGTAACAGGAAATCAAATGTGGGTACAGAAGTTTGGTGCACACTAGGCTAAACATAATTGTTATCATCATCATCACTTTTCTACTTTAATTGTTACATAAAATATTTATTTTAAAATCAATTACCAATACATACCATATACACTATCACTTTACTAAAACATACTCAATATTTTCTTTCTCAAATATGTCCATTTTGGTGCGCATGGTTTGCGTTTGGGCACCAAATCATAAAGTATCATTATACACCGAATGTGGTGCGGAGGGAAAGAAAAACAATGTATTTTGGTGCTCATGAAAAGATTTTGGGCACCATATCATTAATGTTTGGTGCGAATGGAGGTGTTTTGGGCACCAAAAATCTTTGTTTAATATTTGGTGCGCAGGGAGGTGTTTTAGGCACCAAAATATAAGTGACATTCTCATTGGTTCAAAAATAAGTCCTGCTTTGTTTAATATATGGTGCGAAAGTTTGGTGCGTGGGCACAAAAATGACCAAAATGTTTATACGATCCAAATACATCCTTTTATGAAAATACCCTAGTAATACGACCATTTATCCAAATCACTCTTTATTTTATACAAACATAGCTCATACACACTCACCACTTTCTCTCTTTCTTTTCCTTTGTCGCGTGAAAGTTTTTTTTTTTTTTTTTTTATCGTATAAGACAGCTTATATCATATTTATATTTTTAAATACTTATGCAGAATATGTGCAAATAAAAAGAGGTAGCAAATCACCTCTTAGTTTTAAGGTATCACATCATAAATTACTATGGCTTGCACCCTAGCTTTGCAATAACAACCTTAACATGGCCATAACAAGGTGGAGTGTTGAGTTACCCGTATGTTTTATAGCAAAAATATTGTTCTCAACCGGCTAGGAATTCGAGATGAAAGATCTTGGACCCGCGATCAAGATTATAGGGATGCAAATTCACCGAGATAGAGTTAGCGAGAAAATCTGTTTTCACGTAAAAGTTATGTGAAGAAAATCTTGCAAAGGTTTAGTATGCAAGATTGTAAGCCAATAACAACCCCGTTTCCTACTAATGTCAAGTTATCCTCTAAGATGAGTCCTAGCAGTGAAGAAGAGAGGATGGAGATTTCTCGAGTACCGTATGCATCAGCAGTGAGAAGTTTAATGTTCGCGATGATTTGTACAAGACCAAACATTGCACATGCAGTGGGAGTAGTGAGTCGATACATGGTGGAACCCGTAGAGAGCATTGGGAAGTTGTGAAGAGGATCTTTAGATATCTTAAAGGAACCTCGATGTTGCATTATGTTATGGGAATCGGGTTTAACTGCAAGGATATGTTGATTCGATTATGCGGTGATCTTGACTAAGTAAATCAACCATCGGGTATGTGTTTACACTTTCCGCGTAACGATGTCGGGTTTCAAAATCGCAGTCGGTTGTCGCTATGTCAACGACGGAAGCAATTATGTTGCAACCGCCGTTAACAAAGAAGCGGTATGGTTCAAGATGTTGTTGAAGAGCTTGGGCACGAACAAGAGAAATTACTCTATTTTGTGACAATCAGAGCGCCTTGTATCCGGCAAGGAACCGACATTTCATTCAAAGACAAAGCATATACGAGTTCAAGATTACCGCTCGTGAGAAAGTGGAAGAAGGAACCGTGGATATGCGTAAAATTCATACCGATGATAACGTGATGATTATTTGAAGAAAGCAATCAACAAAGGACAAGTTTATATGGTGCCGATCCTCACGCGGTCTAGCGGAAACGTAAGCAACATGAAAGTGCAAGGAAGGATAACAATGTGAAGATCGATTTAGCTTCAATCGGATCTTCAAGTGGGAGATTGTTAACAGATACATTGTATCTCAATGTGGAATCTTTTTGCAAGTTGTATGCAAGTTGATATAGGGAGGTCATGGATGATGTCAAGATGGTCATTTGAAGCTTATAAAAGGCAATGATGCTTGCTCAATTTTTGCATCTCATTCCAACGAATACAAAAGTGTTCTTGGTCTCATTCTTTCTCTTAGTCTTTGAGTTAATTAAGAGAGTTTGTAATATCTCCTAATACAAGAGATATAAGTGTTTATCCTTATAATTAGAGAGAATGTGTAACTTATAGTTTTCATCATAGTGAAACGTATCTTTCTTTGCCCATGGTTTTTACCCTATTGGGGTTTTCAAGGTTATATCCGTGTGTCATCTTTTATTATATTTCATATTTTAGTTGTGGGTTTGCTTCAGTCCGGTGTCATTTTTCTCAACAGTCACTCACAATGAACCTCCAACCATCTTGTCGCATGATAATTTCTTGCTATTTGCTCAATTTGCTATCATTGGAGGTTGCCTAAATGAAAAAATCACTAATTTGAATCCATTGCACGTACCATCGACAAGGGATTAATATGCTAGCTATTTTCAAGAATATAATCTGCATAGTCAAGAAATTCAAATTCGCCATGACACATTAATTTGATTTCAAATTAAACTTGTGAGTTCTCTTAAAGGCCATCATCATCATAATCGCTTGAGCATTGCTCAAAAGGTATCACTTTCCTGTCGCAAAGTTGCAAAAACGTGAATTAATCGCTCGACCTTTTTAGCTTGTAATCGCTCAGGCGAGATTAATCGTCGTAAAGGTTGGTGGCCGATAAGGTGGCGATTAATCGTTTTTTTTTTTTTTTTTTTGGAACACAAGGTTACCGCAAACGCTCAGCTTAACTGCTCAAGGATGGCTTGTGAAAAACAAGTCATGGGTTCAATATCAATCGGCTAAAATTCACCGAAACAAATGTTCATTGCTTAAGACTTAAGACCAAGTCTTTAAAAAAGGGTCAACGACAAAAAATTACACGATGTAAAGATTTTTCAATGATTAAACCATGTGGAGTACTCTTTAGCGCCTAATTATCTACAACTACACATTTTTATTTATCGGGTACCAAATAATACACTTTCACACTAATTCATGTAAATACTATTATACCACTATAAATACTCATCATTTTGCATAGATAGTCAAGAAATGCGTTGTTTTTATTAAATTGTTAGACCACTAAGAATAGTGAAAAACACGCCATTAGGTTTTATGTATACCATTAATGTCGCCAACACCATACCGTCTAAAATACCAAACTTGTGTCAAAGGATTTTGAGCACTCGATCAACTCATGCCAAATGCAACTTTTGTGTCATTCATTTTTTTTTTTTTTGTTTTTTTTTTTTTTTTTTTGTATTGTAAGTAAGTGGATATTTTAGGGGATATTTTATGAGACCCAATAATATGTTAGTGGTGTATTATGAGAGACGGCTACCGAAATGACATACAAATAACGTGTTATTGGCATCTTTTGTGCTCTTAGACAAAAAGAGGAGTAACATTTAAGGCTTTGGTTTGTTGCTAGGAATCACAATGGGTATTGGATTTGGTATGGGGTAGAATGATAATTGATATGAAAAAATGTATCATTACGATTGTTTATGTTTGGTTGATAAAATATGGATTGAAAAGTGTATAGATATTTGAATTTTGTAGTGGAAAGAGAGGCCCACGGAATGGATTTCATAGACACCAAATCATGTGTAATGAATCTGCGACTACGATATACCCATTTCATTATTGAGCTCACAAACAAACACCTTTAATCACTTTCATAGTTAGAGTCATCGGTATAATAACGCCAACCTCATGTTAACCTTTAACTTCCGAAAGCGTTGCCGCTACCCACAAAAGTCCACGTTAACCTTGCGTTAAAGGTTGCACGTTAGAGAAATAACGTGCGTTACTTGGCATCGTTTTATATATATATATATATATAATCCGGATCGATTTAGAAGGTTTTTATTTTGAGAAGGTTTTCAAAAACGATAGATTTTTAACTTTGATTCACGTTTTCAAGCCGTAAAACTCATTTTAATGTGATTAAACTTCAAAATGTGTAAAAAATTTGAATCAATGTCAAAATCTCGATTTTGCAATATATGTAGAATACTAAATCGCTTATACAAATTTAATGAATCATCATCATAACTCGATTTTAACAATGTTTTGTGAATCAAATTTAGATTTATAGATTCGATTCACCATAAATGATGTTTACTTGTGAATCAAATCAAAACATGAATCAATTTGCTCAAACGAAGATTTCTCAATCTTCTCAAAATAAAACCTTCTCAATGGAACCGAGCATATATATATATATATATATATATATATATATATATATATATATATATATATATATATATATATATATATATATATATATAAAGAAAAAAAAATCACTTTACACCCCTAACGACTAGTAGCCATTGAGGTTTAAAAAATTCATTTTAAACCCCCGCTTCAAACGGCTACTTTTATTTTATTTAAAAAAATCAAAACATTTTTTACCACTATAAATACCCAACTAAAACACCATTTTTTTCACACTTCCATAATTCAAATTCAAGTTTATATACTTCCTCTCACACTTTCATAATTCAAATTCAAGTTCATTCACAATGGATCCTAATCAAATTGATGAATTACCTCAAAGAATGGTCGACGCTGATGACGAAACCGACTTGAATTTATGGCGGCAGTCGAAAGTATCAACAACAGTTGGAACAAGAAGCATCTCAACCTCTCGTAACTCGTACCCATATATATCGTGAACATGAGATTGCGAAGAACGCCTCAGCGTAACGACTATTTCGCTCAAGGTTGTAAGTATTCAAACCGACTTTCGTGAAGATTTCGATGGCCGGAAACTATTTCGCAAATAGACGAAGGTATTGAATCTTATACTTCCAAAATATTCCAGATCATTTTAATTTCTTTAGGCAATCACCCGATTATGCGGGTCAAATGAGTTTAAGTGTTCTTATGAAGTGTCGTCGCCATATACGCCAATTGGCGTCGACACACCTCACCCGATGCAGCTTGATGAATACTTGCAAATGGGTGAGCGTGCCAGCGTGATTGTCTTGATAATTTTAACAAACATTATTGATTTGTTTATATCGGAGTATTTAAGAAACCAACTTGGGCCGACATTCAAAATATTTATCAACGACATGAAGAGTGTCATGGTTTTCCGAATGCTTGGTAGCATTGATTATATGCATTGGGAATGGAGAAATTGTCCTGGCTTGGCAAGGGGCACTTTGGTAGGGTGATAAAAATACCCAACAATTATGCTCGTCGTTGTTTCTCAAGATTTATGGATTTGACATGCATTTTTGGGATGACGGGGTGAATAACGATATTAATGTTTTAGACAACCTCCGTTATTCGACTACATTCTTTCGACGATGCCCCAAGAGCCCCTTATATGGTCGATGGAACTAGGTATGAGCAGTGTATTACTTGGTCGACGGAATTTACCCACAATGGCAACTTTCATCAAATCCTTCTCGCCAACAACCGACAAAAACATATTTACTTTAAAAGGAAACAAGAAAGTGCCCGAAAGGATATCGAACGTGCTTTTGGTGTGCTTGAGGACATCGGGTTATAATACAACAACCGCGCATCAAATGGAAATTGTCAAGATACGAGAATCATGTATTCTTGAATTATTTTGCATAACATGATTATAAAAGATCAAAATTTGCATTACGTGTATAACGAAATGTGGGTGGATCCGTCAAGACGTCGAGGCAAAGAAGGGTCGAAATATGTGATACTCACCGTCGTGAAGCGAAAAGAAATACGCGACCGGAAACGATACCCAAATCTAAATGGACCTTATAGAGCGTGTTTGGCGAATAATCTCGAACGACAACAACAACAATAAGAGCGATGATGATGAATAAGTCTTTCTATGTTTGTTTTTTTTTTTTTCGTTGTAATTTTTTAGTTATTTGATATTTCGTGTTGTAATATGTTTAAGTTAAGTTATGTTTTTTAATAAACGAAGTGTGTTTTAGTTTAGGGGTTGAATTTGAAAATATTTGAGTTAATGTTTAACTTTAACGTTATGATAATGAGTATTTTTTAGTGAAGTTAAGATAAACGTTAAAAGGACGCATACCGACGCGACGAAAGCTTAAAGTTTAACTTAAAGTCATTATACTCCCGCTTTTATAATCTCATTCCAATAATGAGATAACAAACGCACCCTTAAAGTAAGAGTTATTTCTTATACAAACTTATTGGAGATATGGTACAACTTATTCGAGACAGGGATCCAAAGTCAGGTAAGTATGCCACTTGATCTTTGTATGCATTCCCAAAAGTGGTCCTAAGACCATCGAATTTTGTATTTTATGTTTTAATTTATAGGATTTATAGATGGTATATTAAATTAAAGGTATCACAAATTTATAACACTCCCAATATAGAAACATGTGCTTGTAATAGTATCCTGGTATCAGATCTTCGATATCATCAATCATGTGTAGCTTCAAGCCTCGCTAGACATATATATTTCAATTCATGAAAATCATACTATCAGAACTTGTAAGAAATGATATGTTCTTTTAATCATTTTTCCTATTTTATCTTTCTAGCTAATAGCGATATAGTGCAAGTTCATGTCTCGCAAAAAGTAGAATATATTTCTTTCATGAAAATTACACTATTAATGATTTTTTTTTCTCTTTTTTTTTTTTTTTAATTTATGAAATGATATGTTGTAGCAATTGTATTTCATAGTTCATCTTTACAGAGACGAAACCAAGACACAAAACGATCAAAACAGACTTAAGATAAAATTTAAACAACACTACAAACACAATTTTAAGGATCATATGCATTTAAAAATAAAAAATAAAAATTAACATTACGCCACAAAATTCATTGACGTCTCGAGACCCCGACACAACCCTGCTCGCACTACATCTTTATAGCGATAAGGTCATCTCCAACTATTTCTTCCATAAATCATCAAATCTAAAGGTTAAAAGAGCGTCATTTATAATCATTCATCGTTATAAAACAATTATCTCTAGTCATATCCTCCAAACTTTAACTTCAAATATATTTATATTAAATTAATTGAAAAGTATCAACTAATGGTTCGATAAGAAATCAAAAGATATAAAAAGTAATAATAATATTTTTGGATGATGAATAAGTGATCCTCCAAATATGAAGGATTTTGAGTAGTGCTTTAAATTTTCTCCATATCTGAAGCATAAATAGAAATGTGTTTGATATTCGATTCTTCAAATATAAAAAAATTATAATTCACATACCATGGTTGGAGAGGGGTGAGATCAATAAAGATCGCATAAAAATTAAAGATCAAATGAATCAATCTCAACCATTTATTTTTGATCAAATTAATTAAATTCACTTTCACCCTTATATTTAAAAGTTAAATATCTCACAAACCGTTAATAGGTAGATAAAACTATGTGACAATTCGTATTTTTCAGGTCATTCTCAAAACATTATTCATGCTTCATTATTTATCATTTATCGCGAACCAGGTTTCTGACGTCAAATTCACGTAACCATAATGGTTTAGCGTGAATTCACGATCATATCATCGAGGTCATTTCATATAGTAAGTTTAGTCTACATTTCATTAACATTATTATCATCATATTAGTTCATGCGTGGTTTCGATATTACATTAAACGTTTAATTTTATATTAAATAAACGTTATCGCGTAAGTAATTATTTTGAACAATTGATCCGTTACTTCCAAAAAGTATCCCGATATATTTTTATATTCATATTAAGTTTATAAAAATAATATTACGAGTTTACCCAGTGTTATAAATTTATTTTGTATATAAATTGTTAAATTTATATAATTATATGCTTTTCTTAAATATTACACGATTATTATTATTTCACTCAAATTTTTGCAAGAAATGTATTTTATAATTTTATTGACCTCAATATATTTTATCTTGACCGTGAAAATTATTTTTTAGTTAATGCTACCCTATATACTCAAAAGTGACTACAACTTACCACTTAACTTAAATTAATTTCACAAAATCTTACACTTATTCTTTTAAAAAAAAAATAAAAAGAGAATATTAACCCCTTCATCGACGAGGGGATGAGTCATGAGATTTTGTAAAATATCTCTAGTATACTTTAACCAAATTCATTTCATTTCACTTCATTTTTCAAGAAAGAAAATAAAAAGATCTCTTGCTCTCTTCCTTTCCAAAATTCGGCAGCCACAAGACCAAGAAGAAGGAAACTTCAAAATTTTTCTAAGACAAGATTTTAATACACACTAGTATCACTTGTTGCATAGGTTTTGCAATAAAAACCTCAAGTGATTAGGAAAAACCCATCGTCCTTAAACCTCATCATATCACTAGTAAGCATTCATATCCATGTTTTTATTTCACATTCATTGTTATGGTCATATCATTTTATTTGAGAAACATGCAAGTTATGTGATGTTTATACCACTTTTTAAGGTTTTTAAGTGTTAAATATATATAATCCATCCTATAATTACTCCTTGTTATATATATAATTTTTGGTGATGTCTAGGAACCCATGACACCCTAAGAAGGTGTATGGTAGGATTCGAATAGTCTTGGAGTTGTTTTGAATGGGTTAGAATAGGTTTGGCGAGAAAAACTCATTTCGACAAGTTTGGAAAAGGGTCTGTCCTTATTTTAAAAATCTGGAAAATCCGACAAGAAGCAAAATATTTTGGGCTAGATATTTGGAAAATATACTTTAAAACGAAACGTGGCGCTTGAACGGATTAAACGGAGCTATAACGAAGAAGTTATGAATTTTTCAAGTTGGCGAAAACTATAAATTTCGGAAATTTCAAAGAAACAATATCTATTTTGTAATGAGTCAAAAATGAAGCTTGGACGTTGTAAATTATGTCGACTTGTCAAAAATATGTTAGTATACTTTGATACAAAGCTAAGGACCTTTAAAACGTAGGAAACGGATTTGTAACGATTAAATTATACATCGCCATAAAAGTTGTCAGAACTTTATTATATAAGAAAACTAAATATTATTTCTAATAGGCAAGTTTTACGGCAAAAACTAGTTACCAAGTTAAAGGTGTTTTTAACATTGAATTAGAACTTTTATAAAAGATGTCTTCTAGTAAAAGTGAAATCGCCAAGTATACTTTCCAAAATGTCCGATCGTTTGTTTAGCGGAGTTATAATGAATTAATTACGGTCGCTAAACTTTGCCGAAAACCATCCTTAAACTATATTTTGGACTAAAAGTACCATACTTAACCTCTATTTTCTTTATGTTCGAGATCTCTAGGATGAAAACTTAAACACTAAAACTTTGAGATAATCATACGAGCTTCCCAAAACCGTTGAGTTCGTTTCCTAACATTCGACGTACACCATTTTACGACTAGCTTTTAGAGGTCGTTTAGTCACTTTCATGAAATTTTCAATGATATTATTTTACTACTAAAAGTTATAATTTCACAATAAATCACTAAACGACTATCGTAGGAGGTTGTTTCAACGTAAATACTTGTAAAGTATTTTATAAAATGACGATATGTTGTAAACATATATTTCGACGATAAACATTATCTTCAAAAATTCACAAGTGGTATAAATATCATCTGAATTGCATGCATAACATTACATCATAACTTATTATGTATCATATCATTCATAATAGGTCAAGTTTAGAGATTCACGTTACATTTCGGTGTACTCACTTTTGCCATCGCATCATTGTCCAAGTGAGTTTTCATAGCCCCACTTTCAATTGTTTTGTACTATTTTGGGGGAGATACATGCTTAATTATTTTTCACAAGTACTTTAGATTTTAAGGATAATTTCTATCATGATCACCATTGTTTCAAAACTGAATGTTGTACTATATTAATTGTTCTTGTTTGTTTGGTATAGTTCTACGTCGTATAATGTTCTAAATCAGTTGACTACTGATATATTGAGTCATGTACTATCGATTATGTGCTATAGTTCTACATCGTATAATGTTCTAAATCAGATGACTACTGATAAATTAAGTCATGTGCTATTGATTATGTGTTATTTGTCCTATGTCGAGTTAGGTACTATTGTGAATTCATTTGACATCTTGTGATTTAGCATAAACTATACATATTTTGGCGTTGGATTGAAACACACGGTTTGCAAGTTTTGTATGGGCGGAACTTGAACCGAGTGGATTTACAATGCCTTTGTTTATAAACGATTTTGAAAGGCTTTACATTTCAATTCAAACTCTATGAACTCACTCAACCTTTGTGTTGACACTTTTAGCATGTTTTATCTCAGGTATCTAAGTCATTCACTTCATGGCATACATATGGGCTTATCATAGAGTCGCGATGACGACGCGTCTCACTTGGGTTTCATATACTTTAAAACATCGTTTGGATTGTATCAAATTTGTTTCCGCACAAGTTGATTTTCATTTGGGACCTATACTTTGTAAACTCGATTGTTTTATTAAATCAAACGATGTATTTTCCAAACGACACTTTAGGTCGCTCAATATAACCGTGATTGTGATGCTATGACAACAATCCCGTGAATTTCATTCACGCAAAATGTAATTTGGGGTGTGACAAACTAATTATACCATTAGCACAATAATACAATTATATTTCTATAGAGATCCAATATTGTATACTTTCGTCAAAATTATTTTTTATCGTTTTTATGTGTTTCGATATATTACATTATAAATGAAAATTTTAAAATACTCTTTTGTGTTAACACAATCCCTAAACTACAAACCCTAAACCCTAAAAACCCTAAGCTCTAAACCTTAAAACCCCAACCCCTAAAACCCTAAACCCTAAAACCATTAACCTCTAAAACCTTAAACCCCTAAAACCCTAAACCCCTAAAACCCAACCGCTAAACCAAAAAAAACCTAAACTCTATCTCTAAATCGAAGAAACTTAAACCTTTAACCCATAAAAGCTTAACCCAAAAAGTCAAACCCCAAACCCTAAACACCTAAACCCTAACCGTAAACCCTAAACCCACAAAAAAGTCGGAAAAAAAAATTCGTCAAAATTATATGATGTGGGATATCAAATTAAAGGTAATTTTATGCTGAGAATGATATCAAATTAAATGATTTGTAAGATATTTAGTTTTTAAAATGAAGGTGAAAATTTATTTTATTGTTTTGATGAAAAAATGAATAGTTGAAAATGGTTTATTTCATATTTAGTTTTTCTTCCGGTTGAGATGGCCAAAGATGATATACATCAAATCTACCTTTTCTTTCTTTAGATTTTATACTTTTTTGTTGGTTTACGACTTTTCGAAATATTTTATAGTATGACAAGCATATAACAATGTTCATACCTTACTTTGTTCTTAATTATTAATGAAATTATAGTTTAACAAAAATAAAATAAAAATAATAATAATAAAAAAAATGTTAATGTCACTTGATAAGGTCATAATTATGGGTGTTTGGTCTAAAAGAAAAGCTAATTTATACCGATATAACAAAGTGTCATGATAATAAGTAAGGTCGCATTTACTACTAATCTTAAAACCAAATCATTTTCCGGGCGCGTATGCACAGCGAGACGGTACCAAGCACATATATATAACCCTTATATATTTGCAACTTGATTACAAATCATATAAGTTTGTTTCCAAAATAGTAGTGTTAGGAATTGGAAATTCCATAAGGAAGTATCGGTCACCCCAATTATTGTTTAGCATATCTTAGCTCGTAGACTTTACGTTATTTAGTAGTTATTAGCTAGTTATTAGTTAGTTTATTAGTTTAGAGCAACACCGTGGAGGAAGGACGGGTCTTACCCACCGTATCGCTCGATCCACAAATTGGCTGAAGGGTGTTTAGTTTGTAACTATAAATACCCCTTCCATCATTGAAAGGGTGAAGCTTTAATCTAACCTTGCATTTTGTGTTTTAGTTTCTCTCTCAAGAACTTCCTCTCATCTCCTTCACTCTCTAAACATGACACACTTGTTTAACCATCTCCTAGACCACCCGAATCATCAAACAACATAAAATATACGATCCTACAAGTAGCAAAGAGCTACTATGATATATAATTAAGAAGATATCCGTGGAAGAAAAATTTGAAATGAAAAGAATGACAAGAAATTTCAACCACAAACTTTAAAAGAGAAAAAAAAACTTAATGGGAGATGCATGCACATTTGTAGATGCATCTCAAATATGCAACTGTAATTTTTTTTCTCACCGATCTCATTTTAATTTCATTTCTCATTTAATCCTAACTCTTATATAATTGTACATTTATACATATTTTAGAGATAATCCTACTGATTTTTTTCCCTTCTCCCATCAAATTGTCTTTTATGTTTTCATTAAATTATCTAATACTTTATAAAAAGCGAAAATTATGAAGGCCTGCAGAGACCATCGTGTCTGCAGAGGACCTCTTTTGCTATATCAAAAGGCCACCCATTTCGCTACCAACCGGTGGAGAAATGCTTAAAGGACACGTGTCGCTACCCCTTAAAATAACGTGCGTAATTAAAAAAAAAAAAAAAAAAAAAAAAAAAAAAAAGCATCTCACATATATTTGGTAGAAGCATCTCACATATATTTGGTAGAGAATATGACACAGTGGGACACCAAATGACATAAAGTTGAAAAAGCAACCATTTCACATATACTTGGTAGCGAAATGCTCTCTCCTCAAATGTAATAAAAGATTATTTTATTCAAGGATATGCCACCGTCTGTTTTATTCAAGGATTGATTTTTCACATATACACAACTAGGGTCAGTGGTTTTTTCTTGATAGTGTTGTAAGTCAGAATCGATTTTAGTATAACAAAACCATTGGGTCAGGTTTTGTGGTATAAGTTTTACATTGTGAGCTATTATTGTTATGACCATTTACAAAGATTGATTTAATTAATATTACATCATATTAAACATTTGAATTAAGTTTTTAAATAAAATATAAAAGAAAATAAAATTTATGGTGAGTGGGGCTCAAAAGGCATGTTATGAGTGAAGGGTATTTTGGTGTGTGAGTGTTAAAAGTGTGAATCTTTGAGATGGCTACCGGAGCCAAGACCGAAACAAGATTTTGGCATGCCATGGTACCCATGGTCTAAGAGATGAGAGCAAGAAAGCACACAACATGTGATGCTTACATATTTATAGGATTAACCTGAGCAAAATAAATATAGGTGCATGAACAAGATTAACAAGATTATAAAATAGTTGTAATGAAAGTGATTGGGAGAACATAATTTATGCCATAATTTTTGACATAAATTTTTTGTACACGATGATACCAATGTAATGAACTTAATTTTTGACATAAATTTTATTGTTATAAAATGTAATTTAATTTTGTTATAAAATGTAATGAACTTATTTTTGTGTTTATGATGGTGTATAAAGTTAGAGATGTCACGAAAAAACAAAATGTATCGATATTGTCATTATAAAAAGCGTTATGTTATTATTGCCTCATATACTTGTAAATTTGTTACTTTAAACTATTTTTATACAAAACACATGCTCAAATAATGTCTATTCAATACAAACATCACTTGTAAAATTCAAATACATAGATGCACTGACATCACTTGGATAATTGAGAATGAAAAGCATGATGCACGTAAAAACAAAACATACTACTAGTTGTTAACTAGTCACATCGACTTCTACCTTATTAAAAACCAAACCGATTAAACCAACTATTTGAACTCGCATTTGTTGATCATCTAGATGTTGAGAGTTGTGTTGTTTGGAAGTGTATTGTTGATACACTTGAGGCCGGTATTGAAGATCATTTTCAGTGGTTGCGTTTGGTTTTGCTTGAGATAGGTTGAAATCTTGTTGTGTGTTATGTTGATCATATGTTTGTGATGTGTGTGTGTTTCGATATATTGTTGAGATGGGTATGGGTTGTGGTGGTAAGTTTGTGAAGCGTATTGGTTTGTGTGGTACGTGTTGTCACCATATGGTTGCCAAAATGGTTGATTAGTGTATGTGTTTTGGCCAAATGGTTGCCATGAGAATTGATTGTTTCCCATAAAAGTTTGATCGAACGGGTGATGTTGGTCATAAAAAGGTGCAGTGTCATGTTGCTCATTAGTTGGAAATTCCCCTTGCTTTTGTTTACCCTTGCGGTTAGGTGGATCTGGGACAAATGATTTTTTGCAATTCTGACGGTTATGCCCCGCTTGTTTGCACCTGCTACAGTGTATAGTTCTTGGCTCTTCTCCTTGAGATAGTATACGGTCTGTGTTTTTCGGGACGACTGGGTTGAGGTTGTCCATTGTTGGAGGAGTAAGAGGATGTATATGGCTTGGATACTCCCATTCGTTAAAATTTCCAACAAATTGAATTGACTCGCATAGGTTGCTTGATATTTTCCTTTTGAATCGACCATGTACGTATTGCACATAACTGTTAGGTTCAAAAACCTTGTAACAGCAATAACGTGACCACAAGGTATCCCGGAAATTTGCCATTTCCTACATTCACATTCACCGGTCGTAAAGTTCACCTCACGGTTATATTGGCCATCATAAACTTGATACCGAAATTGAGTAATTCCGTGTACAACCCAACTGACGCTTTTCATTCTTCTTTTCTCCACCTTATGCGTTGCCCAATCTGTGATGTCGTACTTCATTTTTGCTACACAAAAAATGCAAAAATTAAATTAATTAACTTATCTAATATATTTTTCAAAATGATTATCGAGTACGTTATGTTTTAAACAATAAATACCGCAGCTTCCCGACGCTTAAAATACCACTTTTGAACCATACTGCACGCGTGTCGGTCAACATCATATCGGTAGCTTTACGATAATACAAGACATGCATTAACAGATCGTTAGATGTACAATAATTGTAACGTCTCACGTGGCAATGTGCTCGAGACCGGCCTAGGATCACCTCCATTAGCTTTTGGTGTGCTTCGGGTTGTCTGACCAGGAGTATGTTCATTTGTCGTTGCCACTCATCCGGAGTATACGCTTTGCATATGCCCCAAGATAGACCTTTAACTTTATTGCTTTTCAAGGAAAGGTTCATCATTAGATGTCGACAACAAATACCATAAGGGGTACGTCAAGTCTATCGGTGTCGGTCTTGTTTTGATACTAAAGAACGTCTCGGTGTTCACACCAAAACCACATAACCATTACCTTAACATCACTTTGAAAACATTGTTGAGGTTTACCACAAGGATACCGCTTATCGTTGATGTTTAAATTGGAGTTTCGCTTTTAATTTGTATCATGTTTATCTTGTATTTCTTTATGTTTTAATTAACCCATCTCGCTAGACTTTCGCTTTTAATTTGTATCATCTTTATCTTGTATTTTTTATGTATTTATTTAACCCATCTCTGCTTTTCATTTAACTCATCTACAAAACTTTAGTTATCGACTTGTCAAATATCTTGTGATATGTAACATACACAAACTTTCATTAGATAAAATATATATACAAACGGTTGAAACTACATATACAAATGGTCAACTAATCATATCTACATCCGCTAGTATTCATCAACCATAGATGAAAATACATATACAAACGGTCAACTAATCATATCCACACTCGCTAGTATTCTCACAACGGGTATTATAAAAATGATGAGCCATAACAAATCTAAAGTCCCTAAAATAATCTGCAGGGTTACTAATAACCGTGGTGGGATCCTACATACAAAATCGATGCATAAGCCAACATACAACTACTCCACAATCCCTACCATTTGATTGTCATGCGGAGCGAGAAACCATTTTGAATCATTATAAGAGAATGAGAAGTTAAATGTGGCCGTCCGTGTACGCGAAAATATCCTTGAGTCAGAACTTTCATTTAAGACTTTAGTCCATCCAACAAGATGTCGTCGCAACTTACCCGACCTACTCTTATTATACATCGAGTCGAAAATGTAAATATGAGAAATCGAAGATCTACGACACCTAGAACCCGATGGTTGCCTTCGGCATGGAACGGCATATACACCTACAAAGATAAAATCATTAGCTTACATACAATTAAATAGCTTATTAAAATACTAAACGATTAAAATCATTAAACAAAATACTTACCACTTGTACCTCATCCGGGATGGGTACGGACTTGTCCTCCCACTTATCGCTCCTCGTAATGCACTATCCGTCACAAGTAAGAAGAGAGAAGTGCCTGGAGCATACGATGCAAGTGTTGATTTCGCTACTGTCCAGGGAGCACCATTTGGCCTCTGACGAATTAGAAGCTCAGTCCATGCATTCATATGCTAATTCATATCAAAAAAATATTAAAATTATTTATAAGCATTCTATAAAAAAAACTATTCAAATACATTATAAACATGTAATAATAAACTTACATCGTCTGTAAGCCAACCATTACTTGGGACCTTGGAACAAAAAGGGAGCAATTCACGCCAAAAAATTGTCTCACACGCAAAACCCTTCACATGACAGTCCAGGTATATGGGTTTAGGGTTCCTCAGGAAAGTATTTAAGTCTTCATATACTGTACGACTAACCTAAATAGCCAAAAGTAATATCAATAATAAGTTGTTAATCATTGTTAAATTTCAAGATTATTCACGTCGTTTTATGATTACCTTAGCAGGGTCAACGTTATAAAATGAAATGTACTCTCCGGTATAATTTTCCCGTAAAAACTCAACTCTATCCCTCTCTTCTTCATCATCATCGACCCTATCGTCTTCTTCATCAATAGCTTTTCCAAGATCTAACGGGCTAATATTTGATGAAATGACATTATCCATAAGCCTACCATCCCGTTTATTGGGAATAGGAGTCGTCCGCAAAACGTCAAGCGGCCGCATAAATAACGGCTGGACGAACATCTCTTTTCTCGATTAATAGCACCCTAACACGGAACAAATATACATGCAACTATTATAGTAGAAAAATGAAATAAAGATATATACTTATGTGGGTTATAAATTTACCGGCAACACACGATTAGCTATGGGGGGGGGGTGCGATGCACTAGCTTGTTGCGCATTGTTACCCGACCACGGAACAAATCCTTGTTGTGGCATAGGCGTCCTAGAGTGCGGCGTCGGCTGGTCGTATACGTGCGTGCCCACCTGTGGCGACTGGTGGTGAGACACCCCCTCAAAGAAAGAACTATCGGGGGGTAGAAACCCCCATCTCCTCGACCGACCTCACCAAATACCTACATACAATATTGTAATGTTTAGTACTTTTAAACAAATTAATAAACTATATACATGCTGGTAAACCTACTGTAGCTCGGGTTCCAATTACTTCGGTTCTAGCCGTGAAACCCTAAATACAATATTATAATGTTTAGTAATTTTTAAAACAAATGATTAGCAACAAAAAAATATGCAAATAAAACATACATGCGCGTTCGGGTTCCAATTACTTCCAGTTCCAGCCGGCCCGAAACCCTAAATACAATATTATAATGTTTAGTAATTTTTAAAACAAATGATTAGCAACAAAAAAATATGCAAATAAAACATACATGCGCGTTCGGGTTCCAATTACTTCCAGTTCCAGCCGGCGCGAAACCCTAAATACAATATTATAATGTTTAGTAATTTTTAAAACAAATGATTAGCAACAAAAAAATATGCAAATAAAACATACATGCTGCTCGGGTTCCAATTACTTCCAGGTTCAAAGGCGCGAAACCCTTAATTCAATATTATAATGTTTAGTAATTTTAAAACAAATAAGTAGCAACAAAAGCGATACAAATAAAACATACCGCGTCGGGAAACCACTAAATCCACTAAAGAAACCAAATATTTTTGGAACATTGTGTCGTGTTCTTAATCTTGGCGACTGAGCCTTTGTCAAATCCTCTAGTTCCGTCAAATGACGATAAACGATTGGAACATCGTCACGGCTATATTGGTCCGAAAGTGGGGGTATTGGTGGTGGTTCAATACTACGCCTCAAAAATGCCATGCTATCACGGAACCAACCCTTTTCGGACTCATATGCATCGGTACAAGTCTTAATGTAGGTTCCGCTACCTAAAATTTATATAACAACAAATACGAATATTGTTATGAATCACTAAAACCGAATGGCATGATTAAATAACAACTCACCAATAAACTATCCGGTAACAACGTTTAAATGGCGCTTGTAACGCCATGCACACACTCTCGGATGGAGCTCGTGACGATTAAAAATCTAGTGTCGTGTCTAGATAAGTCTCCAAAATCCACGTCTATAAAAAATAATTGGTTAATTACTTTAACATTATATATATACATAAACAACAAAAACTAAAATATATATATATATATATATATATATATATATATATATATATATATATATATATATATATATATATATATATATATATATATATATACATACCTTAAAGGCCCATGTAAAGCCGATCGTGAATACTTAGGGTTCTTTACCTTCACCGTCGAGTCGCGGTGGTGGTGGCTTCACAAAAAAAGCTTGAAGCCGTGAATCTACTGCACCAACTAACTGACTGTACAATGTCGGCCACACGTATGAACCCCAAGGATATATGTTCCAAGCATCAAGATTATCTACTAAAGCCATGCACCATGGGGGAACTACGTACTTAACCTCGTGGCCTAACAACACCATCTCCAACAACCCTAGCAAACTGACACGAACGGCATCGATATCGACAAGCTTATCAAAGGCATCGCTAGAAATAAATTCATTCAACACTCCAACAGTTATCGAACATCCATCATAACGTGAGTCAAAAACACGTCTCCTAAGAGGAGTAGGTTGATCTTTATATTTGTCTTGAAAATCAACACCAAATCTCAAGCTAGTTACTAAACAAAACTCTCTACCAAATCTCAACTCAAAATCTCCTACACGATACCTCAATGGAGCGACTTACGTGTCTCCGGTTGAGGTTCAAGTTGACATAAACTCATGTAATGTAATAAAATACATGACTCTCGCATTTGTTCTATGTCAAACATCCATCCAAACACGTCTCGCCTAAACAATACTTCCTTATTGGTATTCGCAAATTTTTTTTAGGTAATGAACCAATCTAAGCTTACTTCTACATGTAAGGTCAACGGCAAAATCCTAAAATAACAATTAATAACAGTATATATTATTAACTACACAATAAGCATAAAACACAAAATAATGATATCGGAAGAAAAATAAATATTTACCGGAACAACAAGTGCCATATTAACAAACAAACACGTTAACACCTACCCACTACCACCACCGAACCACCCAAGAATGAGAACCACAGCCTGTCGTGCCACCACCAACTGCCGGCAGCACCACCAACAGCACCACCAACTGCCTTCACCACCTACACCACCACCACCAACTGCCTTCAACACCAACACCAACACCACCAAATGCCTTCACCACCAACACCAACACAACAAGCAGCCCCCAAAAAAAAAAAGCAAATTTTTTTCAACTTTCGGAAGGGAGAAACGAACACAAAAACACACTCCTATCACTCGAAATGAAGATCAAGAATCAAACTCTAATATTTGGATAGTAAAGATCGAATAGTCATTTCAAAATCGATTCAGTGTTCAATTTTGCTCCTTCCCTAGTGAAGAGAGCATTTCGCTACCAATTATATGTGAAATGGTTGTTTTCAACTTTTGTCGTAGGTGTCCCATCGTGTCATATTTCTACCAAATATATGTGAGATGCTTTTTGTGTCCCATCGTGTCATATTCTCTACCAAATATATGTGAGATACTTTTTTTATTTTTATTTTTAATTACGCACGTTATTTTAAGGGGTAGCGACGTGTCCTTTAAGATTTCTCCACCATTAGTAGCGAAATGGGTGGCACTTTTGATATAGCAAAAAGAGGTCTTCTGCAGACACAGATGGTGCTGCAGGCCTTCATGATAATTTTCGCTTATAAAATTGTTGCATATTCCATTATATGACAAAATTGAAGTTATAAGCTTTAACCACCCACCAATATCAAACAAGATTGCACAGTGACTCTTTTTCTTGAAGAGCAATGCTAGGAAGAATATCTGACCACCAAGAAACATATATGACACGTAACACAAAGCCAAATCTGAAATCTAAATGGGCCAAAATCTTTATATTTTATAAAAAGAATTTGTAGTATTTTTTTTAGTTAGAAAAATCTGTTGGATGGAGATCCACATAAAATGATTGGGAAAGTGGTGGGCTTACATGAAACATGGGGATGGGGTGTGTCTCACTTTCCTTTAGATCTTACATTGATGCTTGGGATTCATATTATCCACTTCCCACATGGGTGCTGTCTCCCCTCAGGTGTGGTGATACCAGGTAAATAACACCCCATACTTACATAAAGATATTTGAATAAAAGATTTCGGGTCAACGAACCCAAACCATTTCGGCTTTCCATCCAACCTGCCTGATCAAACCATTGTGCATGCCGAGTAACTGTTCTCGACTAATAATAGCGGAACATAAGCTTAAGTCAAAACTGCCCGCTGATTTAAAATGCATATTGTTTGTACAAAAACAATTTCTGGTAACCGTACAATTTTCTGCCTAATATGAAAAGTAAGTACCAAATTAAACACATGATACGATGATCATCATCATATGATATGAGAATCCTCGTCATCATTTGACGCTGCCATTGGGTATGGTAGATGTGCATGGTCCAGCAGATGTCATAAATGGGACTCCTTTGAATGTAGCCACACCTTTGTCATCGGTGAAAAGATTCTGTACCCATGAAAAATTAAATGTTACTAGTAATACATGCACGGGTATATCACGAATGATGGAGGCGTTTTTAATCAATATGCATATGCAAAGACATAAAGACATAGCTACATAATCAAGTATAATAAACAAACAAATTAACCCAAAGAGGGTGAGACCTCTTCAGGCTAAGATTTACGTTTAGGCGTCAAATGGTTTAGCATTTGGACCAAAATATCAAGTGTTGGTACTCCGTTTAAAAATAAGATTTATGTTTAGAATTCTATGGTCAAACTAGTTATTTAAAATTTTCAGCACCAATATCATATTATTCTTTGTCGTGTTTTTAGCAAAGTCACTTTTAACTTGCATTCATTATATACAAGGGTTTTGAGCAGTCATAAATTTTCCTCAAAAATGTTGAAAATTGACAGAATATCCGAAAGTTGATTTTAAGGTCCAAAAGAACATATTTTGACGATGAATGGAGTTATATGACTGATATAGGATTGTGCTTCTATTGTGCAATGAGAACATTCATCAAACATGATTACCGGTGTTATCTTGTCAAGTTGTTTCTTCTTTGGGTTTAAAACGTCCTCTGGCTTCCCTTCATAACTGTATAGAGACATTGGCATCAGTGTTTGATTTAGCCCATTAATAGACAATTACACTTGATAAAAGAGAAAATACACAAGCACAGCAATATTAGCATACGTAAGTAAAGCTAAAGAAAGGGTTTAAAAACATCACATACCCAGCAAATGTAACACACTCGCCGATTTTGGCTCCTTCTGGAACAATCAAAGGCTCTACAGCTGTGTGGTCTGCATTTGAAGCGCAAAGCACCTGAAGATAGCAAAAAATTAAGTTGGCTAAAAAGTTACTGTGGATCTCACTGCATCCACAGAAAATTTTATATAATTCAAGTATGAACATTATATAGTTCATAGATTTAAAACTGAGTAAAAAGGCGTGTGGGTGGGGAAAGAGTTGCTACCAGTCCTTCTGAAACCACGTCTCTTAACTTTCCTGGCTTCACATTTGTAATTAATGCTACAAGACGGTTCTGCAAGGTCAATTAGGATGAAAACAACCATTAGAAACTTGGCATCTTGCGATTAAGTTCAATACAGCATTGGTCTTGTAAAGTAATGGATTAAAATGGATGAATAGACACAGAAGATGAAATAATTATTCATACCGTCAAATCCTCTGGACTGCAAAACTTTGCTAGACCACTGACCACCTGCCGTACTTTTCCTTCACCAACATCTATCTCCTCGACCAATAAACTGGATCATGCACGTGAAGATACAGAGCAAAGTCAATGACAACGATACACACTAGATGTGACAATTCCAACCAGTTACTTATAAATAGGTTGGTTGCTGTTGTGTTTTGACATATGATTACGTTGACAGGTTAAAAGGCGCCAAAAATTATTCTTAAGGTATACGAATACCTACAATATTCTTATTCAAAGAGTTAGATTATTATTGCATATATATTGGCTTTAACTTTTTACAATCATATATATTGCATTAAAGCATAAATTAGTCGCAAAAAATCTAACAATTGAGAAAAAGTGCTTTCATGTTAACCCAACCTGTGCGGCCCGTTTCATCCTATACTAAATAGTGACTTGTTTCAACCTGAACTCCCAAACCCGCACAAGATACCACCTCTTACCAATAACAGATGTTATGTAGAACAAAAGGTATCTTAATAGTTGTTAATAACATAGCACGAGGATTCTTTAACCGATAAAGTTTAGAGGGGTTATACAAATGGAAAACAAGCAAGTTACCTGTCAGCTGATGGATGTTTGGACGCCTTACGAATAAGCCCAATTTGAATCTTTAATAAAGTGACACTCAATTCTGCATCTTTGTTATCTGGTACCTTTTCAGGCAATTTCTTCTCTGTGGCAGATTCTGCATTTCCAGTTGTTGCCTGTTTCTTTGACTTCAAGAAACAAAAATGTACATTTACTACAAATACAAAAATAATCCCAACTAGTAGCATAACATTCAAAGCTAACTATAATCACAGCAGCAGAATCCAGAATAAAATAACGTTTGACAGCACCAACAACAAAACGGATGGATATTGTTATCAAATCTAGTGCGTGTCAAGTTTACTATTAATATAGTCTTGGATACTAAGTTCGCCAATACTTTAAATTTGCTATACTTGTCACAAAGTTTAATATGGTGATAAATTATTTTTCAGAAGGCCTTAAAATCACAACCACCTTTCAGAGAAAATGTAGCTCTGTCTGGAATGAATAGAGCATAACAGAAAAGCTAAAACCGATAGTTTAATCATTTTACTGCAACTTTTAATCCGCTTGCATCTAAAAAATAATAAAAGACTCTAGTTTACTTATCCGCTTTAAGAAATCGACAGTTTTCAAAACAGTTGGTTTTAATGCTTTTCAAGCTTTCTTTTCTTGAATCATCTCTGAAGATGCCACTTCATAAAACCAGTAATGAACAACAGCAGAAAACATTCAAAAGTATAAAATCAAAATTCTCGTGCATCAGAGTCTACAAAGATCATACCACGTCAGATTTTTCTCATCAGTCCCGGACTTTGTTGCTTTTGCATTTGGGGCAGCCTTTTTCGTATCCGGATCGGCCTTTTTGAACTTGGCATAGATTCCACCCATGGCCATGACTGAAACAAAAGCAGAAACTAACTTTCAGAGGCATGGATATGATAAAAGTGCTTTGCATGCGGTTTATAGCCCAGAAAGCACACCCATCCCTTCAAGGTCTTGAAAGATTAAGGACATGTAAATTAGATGATTACATAGCAGTATAGCACAAACTCAAATAACTTATTTTGAACCTACTGAATAACAAAAATCATCCAGTGCCATGATTGAGTGATGCTATGCAGGCAACAAATTAACATAAATATGTGACCGACATAACTAAATATGGATAGACTATATTATCAGCCTTGTAATTATGTTTCGGCAGGATCTATCTGAGATGTTAATATGATTAACCCATAATATGCCTCCCGTAACCTACATCAAAAGTTGAATGTTTTGCGCAAGCAAAATTCAGAATAGATAAGTCTTCATAGAATGTACCACTATGATCCAAAAGGATAACTATTTCTGAGTGTAACTAGAGTTAACAACAAAAGTTGACAGAGAATAAGTCATACTGTGCTTATAAATTACTTGCTAGACACAGCTGAATATATAAACATGTTAACGTACTTTCTACTACTTCCTCAAACTGATCTAAGAATCTAGATGTGCCAAAATGATTGCTCGGGTTAGTAGGTTTACAATAAGTAATTCTCATACCAGTCTAAACTGGCCAGGTCGTAGTTGATTGACCTCACTTTTTTTTTTTTTAAAAGCTACTGTAGTTTCTTTAAACACTCGGCGTTTGATATAAGTGAAAAAAACAAATATCAGTTCCATTTCCATAACAATAAAATACTTTTAACGAAGTGATTAAAGATGTTAAATGCATTAAATACACTTTAGGCGGCTATTGACCATTTTCCTTTCAAACCTGTAAGTATAAATCAATAACCAGAATGAGTCCATGCAGAAGCAAATGGGTCGACATTGCCACTCCTATAGAAAACTTAACACACAGAAGAACCTAAACTACCACCTTCAGGGTCTTAAGAACTCATCTACCACAGAGCCTAGAGGTAGGGTAGCAAACATGCATATGCTTGAGCCTGTTGCCCTATTTAGAATCTCCCTGAAGAAAGTGATGCACTTAGATCAACTAGTACTTTTTAATTCAGCACAGATAGAATCGAGATTATAAATGAGCATATGACACAGTTCATCAGTAAAACTTTATATAGATTCTACTCACTGGAGGATTAAAAATTGTTTTTTCCAGCTCAATCCATTTGAATAGCTCTCCTAAGTCATGGGTGCTCTGCAAGATGAAGCAAAATAAATCAGTTCAAAGGAAAAGAAGGGGAAGGATGTAAGTGTCTCCCCTTGGAGATACAAGGAAGAAGCAAAAAAAAACTAATAGGATCATAAGTATAACAGATCTGCAATAACAAATTGTTCAATTTCGCAAATAACAGACCGATTGTAAATTTGTAATCTAATTATTCAAATAATAGAAGGTAACACTTATTGCGCTTGACGGCTTGAGTACATAAACGTATGGTTTTCAACCAACAAGCCTTTGGCCTGGTAGCCCATCAACCAAAAGGTTGGGGTTCAAGTCTCAACTGAGACATGTGTTTTAAAGGGTGTATAGCGGTGTGTGAGTCTTCCATGTTCAGAAAAAAAGAATATATGGTATTCAGATTTACACCCTTTGTTTTCAGTAATAGACTAGAGAAGCTAGCTAACAATATATATCAGAAACATTAAGGTTAGAACGAACTACATAAAGAAAGTTGTTGCTGGTATGATTCTATAAATATTATAACATTAATAAAAACTTCAATTATTTCAGTACATAACTGAAAATATATGATCAAATGTTCATAGTCCCAACCTATTTTTCAAAACTAAAATGCGTTAAGCGTCTACATAAATCAATCCTAGTCTATCTGTGCATCATGAATCGATATGTTCACAATATCATCAAAAGAATTCCCAATATACTTGAAGCATCAGTAAAAAAGAAGAAATTACCATACCTAAGACACAAAACATGAAGTAAGAAAGCAAGTGAAGTCAAAGAAGCTCCTAAAACTACTGAAAAGAGTATAACTTAATACAGTATAAAACACGGTACTGCATACATGAAAAAAATTAAGAACTTTAAATATTAATTACCAAGCTTCATAACACAGATATTTGTACTAAAAACGCATGATATCTCAAGAGAAAAGAAATCCCATTACCTGGATGTAATCCATCCATCTCAACAAATGTGGCAGTTTTTCTTGTCAGAGTCCGAAAGACTAATCTGCAATCAACAGACAGCAAATCAGGAATGACTAAAACTATGAGCTAGGCCATGGTGAACGGAACTATCAGAGAAAATTAACGTTGCATACCACATATGGGTGAACAGTCGAAAACACAATTACATCAGCTTCAGATGGTGTGTATCCACCACCAACAAGAACAGCTTTCTCGAGAAAATGCTCGTTTAACTGGGTTAGACCTTTTGAGCATGCTTCTGGATCTGACGGGAAATTTTCTGCAAATGTCACCCACTTGTTGAACTGCCAATAAAAATAAGTATTAGCTTGTGGAAGCAACATCACAATCTAAAAAGCGATATCAACTCACCTCGTCATTGTTCTCGAGAGAAGTCTTGACGATGTTAATACTCAAGCTCTTGAGGTCATTCACCACATTATCCAAAAACTTTGTCTGTATAAAAGATGTTGAACAAGCGTTTAGTATACAGTTGATAATTTGATACACCGCAACTCAACTAGGAAAAGTTCATACAGCATTAACATTACAAAATTCTCCAATTACTACTATAGAGTGCTCCTTGAACATAAATAATGAAACAGAAGTCGTATTAAAAGACCAAATTTGCCAAAAAAAAAAAAAAAAAAAACAAAAAAAACACTAAAGTTTTGAGCATAGTTGGCCTCGTTTTATTAACTGTAAAGCGTATAAAAAGTAATGTAGTAGCAGAAAACATAAAACTGCTGAACTATGTATCGTAAAAAGGGTGAGTGTGATGATTACTAAAGCAAGCCTATGCAACTAAGGGTGTGTTTGTTACTAGCCCTCTTACTCTTACCAAAGAAAAGGAGGGCAGGCGTTTTTGCTTGTTTGTTTTTTTTTCTTTTGATTAAGACCATTAGACATATAACATCTTACTCGATGAAGAGGGGGGGTGGGGACTTGTCTTCTTCGCCTCTTACTCGCTTTGTAAACTTTATATAATATATTTGATTGTTTATTAACT
Source organism: Chrysanthemum lavandulifolium (assembly GCA_022545495.1). Classification (NCBI taxonomy): domain Eukaryota; kingdom Viridiplantae; phylum Streptophyta; class Magnoliopsida; order Asterales; family Asteraceae; genus Chrysanthemum; species Chrysanthemum lavandulifolium. The sequence goes on from CM040245.1 coordinate 19,123,085, forward strand.
ATGTTATATTTATGATAAAAAGTCTTGTTTCATATTTACATAAGTTACTTATTATCGCATTGCGTTGGTTTAACAAACAAATTGCAAAAACGAGCACTTAAAATCATTCGGACACTTATACAAAACCAAACAACATTATTTCGTTCAGATTAGACTTTCTAGCCACCTCTTACCAGTAAGATGTGGTAGTCAGATTGAGACCAAAAACATCTTAATGAAACAAACACACCCTAAGTTATGATTCCAGAGATACAGCAGCGAACAGTTGATTAAACACTTAGAAATTCTAGCTAGAGGTTTGTTTTATCGGAGTGAGTGTTTAGTAGTATAGCTATAGGTGTTATTAAACGCGCCTCTTTATTAAAGTTTGGGAACACTTAATTTTTCAACAACAAATATAAGTCCCAAAGAGAGGGTGCGTTTTATGAGCGGGTGCGTTTGTTAAATGTAAGAATTATTATTATATTTTCTTAACAATAAGTAAATAAATGATTATATACTGAAAAGTTAATAATAACCGAAAACTGAATCAGTTAGTAAGTTATATCAAACTGAGTGCAACTAACATTTAAGATGAAAATATCTAATAACTGGGTGCAATGTAGACAGTTAATTTAAAACCTAGATATGAACCGAGTTAAGTTAAAAAGGTTACAGGGTCAAGATGTTTGGATTTGCAGAGAGCTGATACGATTGTTCGTTTCCTTTCCTCGTTGCTAGTGTTAGATGATGATGATGATGACGATGCCATTCTTCTTCTTCAGTTCAACTGCGTTTCTTCCTTGGTCTGTTTGATTCTTTTGCTATTTGTTATGGTTTAGGGCTCGGTTTATATAACGGGCCTGCTACTGGGCCGGTTCACTTTCTTCTTCTGTTATGGTTTAGGGCTCGGTTTATTTTACGGGCCTCTTACTGGGCTGGTTCATCTGGGCCATGTGTTCGTTATTATAACCAAAATCAACTGGGTCGATTTGTATTTCAGTCTGCACCTTTGTATTCTTATTCAAACCGACAATGATCAAACTGATTTTTATCTTTAGAGTGACGTTTGTTTTTTAAGATGCTCTGAATCTGAACTGCACATCTGAATCTGAATCTGAAGTGTAAATGTCTGAATCTGACCACATCTGAACGGAAAAAAAAAACTCGTGTTTGAACCGCATATTTCTTCAGCGTCTTAATTTTTTTTTTGGTTTTTTTTTGTCGCCAGAAGCAACAAGATCGATTCGCACACCTCTCAAGTCTGTAACCATTAAGATCTTACTGCCTCGAACGCGTCACGAGCAGGAAGAAAAAATGATTTGAACGACTAAAATGTCGTAGCGTCCGAATCGGTTCGTATTAAAAGGTATTAAGCCTCTTTATGAAAAACAAATGTTGCAAATTTAGATAAAATTTATAGATAATAATTTTAGAAAATAAAAATGTGAGGATTTGTAAATAGTTTTTTCAGTTTTATACATAGAATTTGAAACTTGAGTTTTCACTTTCTAGAAAAAAACGTTTTGTAAATTGCGATTAAACAAGTTTTTTATTTTTTCATATTTTGTAAAAACATTTTTAAGAAAATTTTCATTTCTCATCAACTAGAGGTAATTTGGATATCATATTTTTCTAAAGAATTATTATAGGTAAGAAAAGCCACCTTTTGAAAACTTTTTTGTAAAAATATTTGATTTGAACAACTTATTGCATGAAAAACTTGCAACTAAAAGCAAGTAGAGTTATTCCACAATTTTGGTTTGATTTTGGCTTTCTTCTTTTGAGGTTTTTATTTGCTTTATCTAATATATCGAGGTTTTAAATTTGTTCTTGAAATCAAATTGTGTTGAGCCATTTCTTTTCCCATACTATAAGTTTATTTTTTAACATTTTCACAAAATTGTCGTTTACTTTGCTACCAAAAGCAAAGCTACAAGGCTTCAGAATTCAATACCCATACAACAAACTCAATGCCAAATTTTATATGAGTGCTACTGTATAATATCATCTTGTAAACATGTAAATGTAACAAATTTAACTTATCTACTGAAAAATTAGTTACTTCGACCAAGTTTTCTTCTCTTGATAAATCAATCGAGTAAAGCTTATTTAAAAGGTTCAGAAAATATACACTTGAAATTTTATTAGCATGCAATCTATCATGCACGAAGCATTCTTTGATTTCATATATCTTCAAACCAGTTGCAGCACCTTACAACTTCCAAATCAATTGACTTCCATATCTTCAAATTCAGCCACAAACTAGGGTAAAAAGGTAGCGTTAGCTTATCATTTGTCATAGGGTTTACGCCATAAAATAGCAATGAATTTTCTTTATCGCTTCGTTTTAGTATATGAACTTTGAAAAAATGAGTAAATGTAAAGAATTTCTATAAAGTGTTTACAGATGGCGGTGATTTTACCCTGCAAGTGGGACGTCTGCACGGCGCCACCATTTCATGAAAGGATTTCAATTTAGTATATCTTCGTTAGTATTTATACATATCGTGTTTTGAATTTTATCTGCCTTTTAAATACTATCAAACTTGATCCATTAAAGTCACACACCATACATATTAAAAAGAGTGAAAGTCTTAGATTGGATATGAAACAATTTGCCAATATCAGTGAACTATTTATTTTCCATAATAGTTAAGTTTTTCGTGCTCTAAGGGGCATCATTCATAGTTTTGCATCGGGCCACCCAAAACAATAGGATGACTCTTTTATTTATATATACATATTTTGATGTGTTGTCACGTTATAAATTAGAGTAAATTACACCGTTCGTCCTTGTGGTTTGCGTTGACCGCAGGGTTTAGTCCTTTGACCAAAAAATTGCACCAGACGTCCTTAAGTGTGAAACGTTATGCACCGCTCGTCCTCCGTCCATCCGGGCCCACCAATTCAAGATAACGCCGCTAGTCACTTAACCCACGAGGGTAAAATAGTAATTTAAATATTTTCTTCCACATTCACCGCCTCACACACACATATCTCACACATCTCTTTAATTTTTTCTCGCCTCACTTCACAAGATCAAGTCAAAAGAGATTGAACAAATCTCATCTTATCTTACTCTCTCAAAGAAGAAAGATATCATCCTCCTCTCTCCTCGTGAACGAAAACAAGAACCACAACATCATCACCATCCGACCATCGCCACAACCATCACCATCTGTGAGAAGACCGCGGGTGTGGTTGCGTTAGGTTTTTGTTTGTTACCGCTATCGCAGCAACACCCGCTGGGGAGCTTGTTTGTTGTCGGCCTAAAATAGAAAACGACCCATCATAGGGTGCGTTTGGTTTTAATTGTTTTAGTTAAAATCATACCACGAAAGTGTGCTTGTTGGTTGGGTTAACTCGTAAACAAAGACGGAGGCTATTTGATTTTCGGTTATGGAAGAAACACTCAATATAGTGTTTGGTTTGTCTTGGGACTTGCTCACAACAACGACCCATTAGGGTGTTTGTTTTGCTTTTCTCGACCACCACTACCGCCAAGGAGGCGCTTTGTTAGATTTGTTCGACCACCACCGAGAGCACCCAGGGGTGCATTGAGATTGTTGACCGCTTGGTCCATACCACAACCCATTAGGAGTGATTTGGTTTGTTAATAACAAAGATGTGTGTTAATAGGTTGTGTAGTGCATTTGATTTGGATTCACCGGTCCGGTTCACCTAGAAGTACAACAAGGGCGCGTTTGGTTTAACTCAACCTATATAGGGCGTTGTTCTTCTTTGAACAACACCCAACGAGGGTTGTTTGGCTTGTTTCGGTTTAAGAGAAAACACGCAAGGGGTTGTTTTGGTTTTACTTAGCCTCGACTCAAAAGGGTTTTATGAGCTTATGTGTTGCGTTTGTGTGCAAGTTGTTTCAAGACACCACTAGTGAATTGATAAAGATATGTGAAAGATACACAAAGGGTTTAGCATTGTTTAGTTTTGTATGTGTTGAAAAGATTGAATAGCGAGGATTAGGTTCTTGTTTTTAGGAGGGCTTGTTTTTTGTTCATTGTCTTGAAACGCCTATTGACAATTGAGTGCTAATACAACCGTGGTAAGTCTTGATTCTTGTTTTAGTGAAGATTGTTTTACATTTTAATAGGCAACAAGAAAAATAGGTGAATGGTTTGGAGTGATTGGGTGGAAAAATAGAGTAGTTTGATTGGTGGGTGATGGTGGGTGATGGTGGCGACGAGGCGTGAGGTGGCCATGGTGGAAGGGTGGCGGCGGTGATGAGGTGAGAGAGAAGAGATGAAAGAGATGAAATGATGGTGGTAATGGTTAAGAGAAGAAGATAATGAGGGTATTTTAGTATTTTTACCCGAGTTTAATAACAAACTTAACGTCGTTTGGTCGAGGACGAACGGCAGATAACGCTTCACACTTAAGGACGACGGTCAATTTTTTGGTAAAGGACTAAACCCGTCGGTCAACGCAAACCACAAGGACGAACGGTGTAATTTACTCTATAAATTATGATACGTGCTAGATTTTCACACCAAAACAGAGTAATAAGTTTATATTTCTTACGTTAATTTTCTCTTTCCCCCACTTTGTGCCGTTACAAAACGGGCTGTCCAATACAGAGATGGTTACTGAAATGATATTTGATAAAGAAATGGATATAAATGACATAGTCACTGTTCCAGCGGTATTATTGGCATGTAATGAATGAAACCCAGATTGAATTCATTCCCTGTGTACATTGGTATTCCCAAACAAAACACATTTTGACAGATTAAATTGACCTAACGGCACCCTTTATTTTGTTCTCATATGTTTGGCCCTTTGAACCTTTTTCCCAATTTATGACGTTTTCTTTTTAGGCCTTTGCATGACTCCATATTGTTTTTACATCAGTACAACTAATATGAAAATTACCAAAACATTCCCAAAAACATGTTTAATGAGAGTGTTCTACACTACTATTATCTACCGCTTACAATGTAGGTTTCGTATCTTGTCTATACAAGGGCGGACTCAGAGGGTTTCCTTGACGCAGACGGTAACCTTGCTGATTATTTTTTTCCGTAATGTAAAATTATGTCAAGTATACCGATGTTTTTAAAATAAAGCCGGTCCTTAATTTTTGCTTTAGAATATTTAGTACTTTTTATAAATTTAACATGATGACTCTTTGTCTTGATTTCGTCTGTGTGTCTATACTACATGTTTTATAGAAAAAATGTTTATGCATTGGATGAATGTATGTAATTGAGCCGTTAATAACGGCCTACTTATATGTTTATTATTATAAATAAAGTGATTACTTAGCTAGGAGCTTTACTATATAATTTATGTCACAATCGTTGTTGAGCCGTTAATGAAAAAACGACCTTTATTTATTGTTGATATGAAAGCTATAAAGTACTATAGGTTAATATAATCTCAGTTTCATTTTAGTTATAATTAGACAACGACCCTATGTTTGTTATACCACCTTTACAACACATTTGACATAACCTTTCTAAATATAAACTTACGAAAGTTAATAATTCATAAGTTACCTAAATTGTTTGCATAAAGTAGCATTTTTTTTTTTTTTGTTAATTATGGTTTCCTACTTTACCGATTAATCCACTCAGATTTGAACTCAACGTCACAGAGACTCAAACAAATATGAAATTTCGGGTCACACATAAATTACATATTACTTCGAGTGTAGCTTTTGCTTAAGTTCTCGGCTATGCCTGTCATCACATTCATTCAATAATTTCAAACAAGAACATTGGATATACATTTTCTTTTGAATAGTAAACATACAAAATAAGAAAAGGGAAGTGTGAAAGTAAGATCGAGAAGAAGAATTTAAGTTAAAGTAGGGACCACCAGCTGCAAAAACTGGAAAAAAGAAAGGGTCAAATAGCAAAAGACCAAAAGTCTGTGTCACTATGAACAGCATTCACATACGTTTCCTTTAATTGCATCACCTACCCCTCCATCTTCCCAACTTACCTTATTTAATGATATTCTTTCACTCACCACAAATTCATATCTAACTTTTTTTTTTTTTTTTTTTTTTTTTTTTTGTGAACTTAATAACATAAGGAAACCTTTTAATTGCGATTTGGATGATCAAGTGATGCTAACCTTGATAAGTTGTAGGCTTGAAAGTTCCAACTAGGTCAATTTCGACTCGTAGTTATAAATTTAGCTTCAAAATCTATCGCGAGTTCATTGATGTTTTATGATGAGACTTGAGAGTTCTAAATTTGATGTCATAACTCATAACTATTACAAAACTCAGATAACATAAGAATATCAATCAAATTTATGTTCCATGACACAACATTACAAATATCGTTAAGCTCATATATTGAATGATAAAGTAGAACTTGCGCAAGGTGAAGAAAAAGGTGTCACGCCAAAAATGAGGTTCAAAACTCATTAAAGTTTTGATAATAGCTTTTGTATTTGAACTCAAACTTGATGAGTTCCAATAAGGTTAAACTAGAACCGGTGTGAGCGTTAACCGCTTGAGCTGTTATATATAGGTTTGTTGTAAATGCACTTCTACATGCGTTGGGTAATTTGACTGTAAAGCGCAATGTTCAACTATATACAAACGAAGACAACAACATTAGTTGACTACTTTGTACATATTAAACTCTTCATGAGGCTTTATTATCGAAGAAGACATATTATGGGTCATAAAATTAGACGTAATATGATGATAATAAATAAAGTAAATATCTTAGAAAATTCCATGTTCTACGCACATGTTATTTTTAAATGTGATGCTTACAATGATTTGGTAATTTAGTTGATTGTCATGAAGTATGAGCGAGGTTGGACGCTTCGTTCTTTAGTTTAAGAAAATATTAAGATGACAGAAAATATGAAATATACGTCAAGTTGGTTAATTTTGCCAGCGTTACATGTAACACAAAGGGTTTTAACTCATGTGTCCTGAACACAAGTTAAAGTTAAACACACCAAAAGGACGACGGAACTCACGAAAAGGATGTTCGAACCCACATCTTTTATTTGAAATGTGTAATTTCTTTTTAGCTGGACGTCTTTTTCGCGAAGCTCATTGCCTTTTTAGCGTGTTTAACTCAGATACCAAGTCATGAGCTTAAACCCTTTTCAAAATCCAGCTCATGAATTTGGTAAAGCCAACGCTAATTAAGAACTATAAATATCATGTGTCACACGCCACATTAATATTACATTACTTTTTTCTCCACGACTACATCCAACAACAATTTCTTAATAAGACGACCGCAACTACAACAAAAACATATCACACAAAAACTAATTAAAAAAGCATACACAAAGAGAATGAAACTTATGCTTGCAGCCAATCATAACCTCAAAAGGTTGATGGTGACGGTCACCAATTCAACAATTTAATAAGAAGAACTCACCATCTACTTTGGTTAGTTGAAGGACAACCTTACTATTAGCATTGCCCTATGCATCGAATGCGAGAATTGCTAACTTTATTCCAACAAAAGATTGCATGCTACAATCATCTGTTTATTGATGTGTCGTCTTTGTAACAGTTTTTTTTTTCTTTTAAAATGTATTTGGTCAAATATAAGAGCATCCACAATGCATTAAGTCTTAAAGATTTGATCTCTTTAATGCATTCAATGTATAATACATTTAAGGACTAAAACTTAAAGGAATGACTTGAAGTTTACCAAGTCATTGTTGAAAAGCTTTTCAAAAAACTATTGATGCAATACAAAAAACCATCTTAAAAAACTTTTTAGAATAGTAAAAAACTTTTCACAACTTGATAAATTAAATTGTGAATGCTGCTATGTGTTAGAACTCCGTACTACTATTTAAATACATGACAAAGAAATAGAGTATTTTTTATCGAACTGTATGTACAAGTAGTTAAGTAGTGCTTAAGTCACGTGTGAAATAAACACAGCATAAAACAAGGGTATGCATATGTTTAATGACCTTTAATATAGTACGGTAGTTTTTTATTCAAACATAACTTATGATAAATTTATTGCAGCATTCATTTTACAACTTTTTAATAAATGTTGATCATCATTATTTTATTTGATCTTTACACCATTTTGCATAAGTTGTATAAAGACAACAGATTTAAACCGCTGATACACATGTGGTGAAAGATCAAAATCGCGCGCGAGATCAACACTCCTTTAATAAGCTCATTGCTAATCAATAAATATGATAATTTGTACATAAATTTTGAATAGATCATATATGTATTAAAGTCTCTCCTAATTTAGTAAATTTGGGACAAGTACTGTAAACCCAAAAACAGAAATTCATAACAAGACTACATTTTGTTTATGCTAATATTTAAAAAAAAATATGTCTTAATTCTTCGAGTGGTCACAACTCACTATTCTTTTACAAAAACAAAACCAAAAAGCTGCTCATAAATTACATTTCACACCTCAACTTCACTAAACCTCACAAACACCCTTTACACTTTCCAACACTTTACAAACCTCCAAAACTTTAAAATAAACAAACCATGCTTTTAAAATCGGATCCTACTTATGATCTTTTTCGCTTTCAAAGACGCGATCGAAAATCGGATCGAGATCATAAGATCCTACTACAACGTCATTTTTTAATAGTTTTTGTAATATTATTCAAATATAAAAATTATTGTATATTATAAATAAAATTATATGAATATTTAATAGAAATAGGTTGTGTTTCACGATATTATAAATAAAAATTATATGAATATTTTATAGAAATAGGTTGTGTTTAGCGAAGGTTTATCGTGAACTTATGAGGCTGGACTTTTAAAATAAATTTCTTTTATAAAATAAGTTTTGTTTATTACGCCATTACGAAATCATAAAACCCGCTTATAAAATAAGGCCTTATTTTACATGAAATTACGAAATCATAAACTACTAAAAAGAGCTTAAAACTATAACCCTGATAAATGGCTAAAAACTTTAATGAAGTTTTGAATAATAAATTACTTATTTACTAACAAAATATCTAATACGCATAAAACTCATTTAACTACGTTATTTTTAAGAATTTTCTAATAAAAAAATTTCAGTTTCATTCACAAACAAGTTTACAAAAATACAAATTTCAACTTCAACTTATAATAAACGCCTCAGCCTTCACCCCAAGTCAAGAACCCCAACTTATCACGCCATACATATCCATATCATTCCTAAATTACGAATATCAATGCTATGAAAAATCATACGTTGCTTTCTTAATTCTATTAAAAATAATCCATAAAGTTTAGTTTTTAGTTTACTGCTTCGATAAACGTAAGATCGAATCTGGACACATCTTAAAATCCTACAAGAATGATCATGATCATATAAAATCTTAAGCTTTCTAAGATTCTACGTAAAATCTGAATCATTTTCGCTTTGTAAAATTAAAAACTAAAAAACCCTTGACCACCCTCTACTACACCAACTGCTCACGCCAACGTGTACGACAACTCACCTCCATCCACTACCATTCCACCACGTGTCCCATACTAAAAAACAAATGGGCCCCACACACACATATCCTTCTTTAACCCTCAATCTCATTTCCTAAATAAAGTCTTTTATGTCTTCTCTCTGTCTGAAAACCAAACATTTAGTTCACGGCGGCCGGAATCCTTAACTGCCACTTTCCGGTAACCTTAAAAAAAACACACCCTTTAATCAACTAAGTTTAAGGTTTCACAAAATGTGTTAAAGTTTGTTTTTTTAAGGTTGTTTTTCTGTTAAAGAAATGAAAAAAGTGTGTTTTATATTTTTCATGTTACTAGTAGTTAATGTTAATGTGAAAGGTTTAAGTCCAACGTTAGATGATGACGTGTTAGGTTTAATAGTGTTCAAAGCTGATTTACTAGATCCAGATAATAAGTTAGCATCATGGAATGAAGAAGATGACAGTCCATGTAAATGGAATGGTGTTAGATGTAACCCTAGATCTAATAGAGTCTCTGATCTTGTTCTTGATGGGTTCGGGTTATCGGGTAAAATGGGTAGAGGTTTAATGCAGTTAAAGTTTTTGAATAAGTTGTCGTTAGCGAGAAATAATCTTACTGGGGGTATTGGGGTTAATCTTGGCCAGTTGAGTGATTTGAGGGTTATTGATTTGAGTGAGAATAGTTTGAGTGGGAGTGTGCCTAGTGGCTTTTTCGACCAATGTGGCTCGTTAAGGTCGATATCTTTAGGTGGTAATAAGTTTACGGGTCAGGTTCCGGATAGTTTAGGAAATGTTCGTCTCTTGGGGCTTTTAATGTTTCGGGTAATCAGTTTTCGGGTGTGTTGCCTTTGGGTGTGTGGTCGTTGAATGGGCTTAGAGTGCTTGATGTTTCGGATAATCTTTTGGAAGGTGAGGTTCCGAAAGAGATTGGGGGGTTGTATAACTTGAGGGAGATTAAGTTGAGTAAGAATCAGTTTACTGGTGTGGTGCCGGATGAGATTGGTGCTTGTGCGTTATTGAGGTCGATTGATTTTAGTGAGAACTCGTTTTCAGGGAGTTTGCCTAGCACGTTGCAGAAGCTTTCGCTATGTAATGAGTTGGATTTTCATGGAAATTTGTTAACCGGTGAGGTTAGTGAGTGGATAGGGGAAATGGGAAGCCTGCAGACTGTTGATTTGTCTAAGAATATGTTTGCTGGTGCGGTACCTAGCGCGATTGGTAATATTCGGTCATTGAAAGTACTGAATATTTCTGGTAACGGGTTCTCTGGGAGCTTGCCTGAGTCGATGGTTAACTGTCAAAACATTCAGAGTTTGGATGTGAGTCGGAATTCGTTAACAGGGTTTCTTCCTAGTTGGGTGTTTCAGTTGGGGTTACATAGTGTTAGCTTCTCAGAGAATAAGCTGACTGGAAGCGTATTCAGTGCTGTTAGTTCGTCAGTTGCAAACTCACACCAGAATCTTCAGGTTCTTGATGTGTCGCATAATGAATTGTCTGGTGAAATCCCGTCTGATATTGGGAAGTTTAGCAGCCTGCGGTTGTTGAACATGTCTAAGAATTCCCTGACAGGTGAGATACCGGAAACTATTGGAAAGCTTAAGGCCTTGAGTACTCTTGATTTGAGTGAAAATCAGTTAAATGGAAGCATTCCCATGGAAATAGGTGGTGCAGCTTCTTTGAAGGATCTGATACTGTCGCGGAACTATCTTTCTGGCAGCATTCCAAGTTCCATCGGAACCTGTTCGTCGCTAACTTCATTGTAAGATTATTTTATATCTCATTCTTTCAGATTTTAGTTACAATTTTTGTTCATTCCTGATTGAATGTACGCTTTTTTTGTAACAAATTTGCAGGATATTATCACGAAATAGTCTTTCAGGGCAAGTTCCTGTGGCAATGTCGAAACTTGCTGATCTTCAGTATGTTGATTTGTCTTTTAACAAACTGACCGGGGCTCTACCGAAGTCGTTAGGGAACCTTGTCCATCTTGTTTCGTTTAATGTATCACATAACCAGTTACAAGGTGAATTGCCAGCTGGCTCTTTCTTCAACACCATATCTCCATCCTCTGTCACTGGCAATCCGACCCTTTGTGGGGCTGCAGTGAATAGAAGCTGTCCTACTGTGCTTCCCAAGCCGATTGTACTCAACCCGAACTCCACTGGAACTGACCCTGAGTCGATCCCTCAACCTCTTGGGCGTAAAAAGATACTTCTTAGCATTTCGGCTCTCATTGCTATCGGTGCAGCTGCTGTGATTGTCATTGGTATAATTTTCATAACAGTGCTCAATCTTCGTGTCCGTTCAACCATGTCTAGGTCAGCAGCAGCAGTTCCGTTATCAGGAGGTGATTACAGTAGTTCCCATACTACAGACACGAATTCTGGTAAATTAGTTATGTTTTCTGGTGAACCTGACTTTAGCACAGGAGCACATGCCTTGTTAAACAAGGACTGTGAGCTTGGTCGTGGTGGGTTTGGGGCAGTGTACAGAACTGTTCTTGGTGATGGTCGATCAGTGGCCATTAAAAAGCTAACAGTTTCGAGCCTTGTTAAGTCTCAAGAAGATTTTGAAAGGGAGGTTAAGAAATTAGGAAAGATCCATCACCCGAATCTTGTAGCTCTTGAAGGGTACTATTGGACTCCATCATTGCAACTTTTGATATATGAATATGTCTCGGGTGGGAATCTTTACAAGCATCTTCACGAAGGAGAAGAAGATGGAAACAGAAGTTCACTCACATGGAATGAAAGATTCAATATCATTCTCGGTATAGCTAAAAGTTTGGCTCACCTACACCACCTTAAAGTCATTCATTACAATCTGAAGTCCAGTAATGTCTTGATAGATTTGTTTAGGTGAGCCCAAAGTCGCTGACTTTGGTCTAGCGAGACTCCTACCAATGCTAGACCGTTACGTATTAAGCAGTAAAATTCAAAGTGCTCTCGGTTACATGGCTCCAGAATTTGCTTGCAAAACAGTGAAGATCACAGAAAAATGTGATGTTTATGGATTCGGGGTCTTGCTTCTAGAGATTGTTACTGGGAGGCGGCCTGTGGAGTATATGGAAGATGACGTGGTGATACTTTGTGACATGGTTCGTGGGGCCCTTGAAGAAGGAAGGGTCGACGAATGTATTGATGAAAGGCTTCAAGGGAAGTTCCCTGCTGAGGAAGCAATCCCGGTGATGAAATTAGGGCTAATTTGCACATCACAGGTCCCTTCAAATCGGCCTGATATGGCGGAAGTGATCAACATATTAGACTTATCAAATGCCCATCAGAAGGCCAAGAGGAATCAGGTTAAATAGCGCTATGTTGTAACTTTTAGTTCTGAAAACGATGATCGATTGTTGGTTATCCGCGAAGATGAACCGTTAGTATTTTTTTACGCAGAGAGTAGATTCTTTTGCTTGTGCTTAGCTATGTTATTGATTTTCAGTTATCGCTTGTATTACTCCTCTCTGTTAGTGTCAAGCTAAGTAACCGGATTTGTTTTCACCGGGTCCAATTTGAACCATTTCGGATCGGGGATGACCCTTTTACTGAAAAACATATCTTTATCCCTTATGATGTTATGGTTATGTTTCTTAACTGTTCAAAAGTCTCATGTTCTGTTCAAAATGTATGTATCCCCTATAGAGTCTGATACATAAGTGCAAAATGGTACATGTGCATCATTTTGCCCAAAAAGGGTCAAAAGACATGCCTGTCCTAAACCATTTTAGTACCACTAGTTAAGCTATGTTTATAGAAATAAATTAGATTCATTTTTTTTTTGTAATCATATGAGAGACAACTGTGAAAATAGGTAAAGTCAGATTCAATTATTTTAAGATTAAAAGTCAAAAAGTGAAAGTCTGCATAGCTTAATTGGTGAAAAATGTTCTGCTTTTCGCTTCTAAATTCCTGAGAATGGAGTGGTTTTTCCTGCAGAAGAGTTGAGAAACGTGAAAATGCTTAGTGGAGTTATATTTTCCTTTTTCCAAAATGAAAAGTTGTTTAGTTGAAGGTGGAGGATGGAGGATGGAAGATGTGTGATAAAAGTGTAGGGTGAAAATGGTGTTATTTTTGAAATGAAAAAAGTGAAAAGGGTGTAATGTTATTTTCATTTTTTTATTACAAATCTGAAACGAATTTCATATTTTAAAATTATTGGAAAAAGTGACTAAAGCAGATTTTCGCTTTTTCTTTTCATACGAAATTTTACGGAAAAATGGAGATTTCTCCAACTAAACTACTTTAAGATTCTTGCACCCACTTTGGAGCAAATGTTATTATCCAAGTGGTATAGTATAAAGTAATGTAAAGTGAAGATGACAAAATAAACAAACTTGTAAACTTGAGTATATAAAAAGGTCATTTCTTTTTCAGAGCTACATTTTCAAAAGATAAGCAAAGTGAAATGATACTATTATGTTTTGACACTTTTCTAAAATTTTCATATATTGTCTTTAGATTGAGACTTGTTGGTTTATCACTTTATCTTTATGTACTAATTAAAATTTGAGGAGGGCATCTTATGAGGCATGTGCAAAAGCTAGTTAAAATGAGTTGTTCTTTCCTTCCCTCCAAATGCATTTAAGCCATGAATATAAAAGGATGAATAGGGACCGAAATGTCATTTTCATGATCAACCACCACATGTGTTTTCCATAAATTTTGATTATCTTTTTGGTTTCCAGATATGAGCCAACCTAGAGGTGCACTATAAATCATCATTATGTACCCACCATCTTTACACTAAAGCCACCAAATCTTTATAATCAAAACAAGATATGTTGCTACTATTTAATAGAGATAAGTTTAAAATAACAGATGATTGATTGGTTACAACTTTTATCTCTGATTTAGGTGACACTAAAAATACATATTGACAATTTGAGAAATATTATGGTTTGATACTCTTGCCATTTCAATGAAAACAACAAAAAATTTACTATCAAGAAAACAAATCCCACATTACATTTTAGGTAAGAATGGATATAATGGTCATGGTCTTGACCACTTTAACGTAAATTCACGTCAACGATACATTAGCTTTCATTCTCACTACCTCCACCCTGTAGTGGTTACGACCTTCACCACTATTCAATACGCAATATTATCGTTGGGGCTTGTTTCATTTCTTCTTCATTTAGTGGTCATGACCACCAAACCAACCCAAATTGCACACCACAATGCGCGGTGATGGTAGATATGTAACAAGCAATCACGTGTGGTAAAGGCCATCAACACGGGATTTTTACCGATCATTACACCATGTCTAAAGCCAAGGTGTTTCTCATTCGAAAAGTTATACTTTAACTTAATTGAAGTAGAAACAATTCAAGTATTACTGTATTAGTCATAATTTTAAAATGTGAATTGAAAAACTTATGAAATCTTTGTATATAAGAATAAGAGTTAGATGCACATTTGCATCCTGAAAGTTTTTGTATGTATAAAACATTTTATTCTCTTTTGTTGTTAGAATCATCCTAAATTACATAAATCTGAAACCTTTTAACTCATACACACAACTTTTTGTTAGCATGATCTTAAACATTACTCACCCACTACAAATATTTTTTGCTTGTGGATAATTAAATATTTAATTGAACAAATTGCATGCTCCAATGCCCATGAGTATGGCTAGAGTCAACACTTAACAGTCAAAGGCACCAATGCATGGGCATCATGGCTTAAACCAGCCTTTTAGAAGTTTGAGGTACTTTTTGCCCATGCAAACATGCCTCAATGGGCTAATTAATGGCTAATGGCATCAGCTCATCATCCAATTAAAATCTAACAAAGACTCTAATGTCATTTTTGGTTAAAATCATGCTACTCGTCTACTCATAGACTCAATAGTCATGATACATAGGTGCCAGGGACAAAACTAAGGCTCCGGCGATGTCACGAGACTACGATAAAATTTTGCTTTGTAATGATAGTTTTCGTAGGAAACAGTGAATTTTCTAAATGCACCGAATTTTAATGCATTGTGTTTCGAGTTATTTCTTAGTTAGTTCATTAATAGGTGAAAAGTGAACTGTGTTTTCACTAAATTCGATCATTTTAACCGAAAATCATACTCTTTTTGTTAAAATTTCTCCTTATACTACACATTAAAGAATTTGTGCACCCGATCACTTTTAGCTCTGGTTTCGTCCTTAATTTACTTTGTCGCATTGTTGCCGTATACAACATTTGCTCATTCGGTAATAAATGTTTCACACAATTGTAGTACGTAATTAGATGACTATCCTTCTGGATACATGTCACTACAGACACGCTATCTACAGCAAAAAAGGACCACCATATTTAAGACGAATAGATGTTTCAAACAAAATGCATGTAAAAGGCGTTACTTTTTTCACGTTATAAAAATCCTAGATTGCTAATTTTTATAAAACACTCTTTTTATAGTTTGACAATGTCGATGTAATTAGATTTGTAATTACAAAAAAAGAAGTAAAACCTGCAAAAGGATTTTTGTATGGAATATATAAAAGCAAAAAGGAAAGAATATAAAACATGATGTAATGAAGAGAAAGGGTTCAAGAAACATGATTTTGCTTTTGCTTTTCTTGAGAGACAATTATGGACACCATTTTCTTCTTTCTTTTTTCACTTTTTCTAGTGGAATCTGGATTGATTTGTTTATTCAAGGACAATTTTTATTTCATTACATATGATACACAACTTCATGATTATGCACATGAACAGATGAACCATACAACTATACAAGCTAAGCCTCAATTTCAAGGAGTATCCGAGGGCAATTATGGTATAAAGTATAAACATGTGTAGAGTTGTAAACGAACTTAACATTCAGTGAATATTTCATGAACCGTTCAGTAAAAAGTTTGCTTATTAGTTCAAGGGTGTCAAGCGAAAGGTCTTATAGCCTTGTTTACACGTTAGCTTATTCCAACTCTTATATTAGAAACCATGTTTTTAAAAAGGTTAATGTACAAATATGTTATTAAATATTTAAAAAGAAAAAGGTTAAATGTGCTAAACTTTTATTTTGTTAACTTAATTTACTGAACTTATGAAACATGGTATTTTGAGGTTATTGAACTGATAAAAACACAACAATTATGTTACTTAATTTATCTAAAAATATACGTTTAACACTGAAATTATAGAAGAGTATGCTTCCTATAAGTTCAATATCTCAAGTAAACAAAATGAAAAGTCAGCACATTAGACGCATTTTTTTGAAAAGTTTATTGATATCTTTGTCTATTAACAATTTTCAAAAGTATAAATACTTGTTTGAAAAGTGCTTATAGTACAGTTGAAGTTTTTAGCTGCAACCAACTCATCACATTTGTCAAAATCGGCATATACATATATATAAGCATCAACTACTTCGGCCTTCAGGCATGAATTGTCAAGCCATGTGTTTAGTTTATACACTCACGTTACCTTTAACATGATTACACAGAAAAAAAGGGTTTAATTTCCACATAAAGCATGGTTTGAACTTTGAACAAATAGTACTTTGATCTTTTTATGTGACCTGCCAAACACAAATTAGCAATTTATAAAATGCAGAAGCGTCGTATCTGAATTCTTTTTGGGGTCCAAAGGCGCTTACTCTTGGAAGATTTTACAGTCTGTTACGCAAGAACTGTACACTTGTTTATCGCAAAATCTAGTAGACAGTTTCGATGACTCAAGAATCAAAATAAAACTGTAGAAGTCAAAGGAGTCTCAAAGAGTTCTTATCCGTCATTTATACAAGTGATGAAGAACACCAATATGACACCTCTGTAACAAAATTATCTGATCAAATCCTATGACATGTAGTATACACCTTCTTTCAAATTTATACGAAAGAAACGAAATTTTAAAAAATGAATACCAATAAGCTTTCTAAACATATCGAAGAACTGTGATTATCCTTGCCTTCCATTTTTGGCAAGACTATTCGAACTACTAATCATCCCATTCCTTCCTTCTGCCATTAGAATTTGGCAGCTTATTTGTTTGTTCTACTATAATAGGATTCTCGTTACCAGGCTTAACTGGTTTTTCATCACCCCAATCATCGTCCCAATCTTGATCCCAAGTTTCTTTTTCATTTTCCTCAATGTCCAAGGTTGTTGAATTTCCCATTTCAAGTTCTTGGTATGGAACCCCTTCCAGGTGTCTGCTGCGGATCCTCAATTTGATAAACGTCAAGATGCCTCCTACGATAAGTAG
The DNA here is from genome assembly GCA_022545495.1 of Chrysanthemum lavandulifolium. Classification (NCBI taxonomy): domain Eukaryota; kingdom Viridiplantae; phylum Streptophyta; class Magnoliopsida; order Asterales; family Asteraceae; genus Chrysanthemum; species Chrysanthemum lavandulifolium. Next base: position 19,140,673 of record CM040245.1, read on the forward strand.
CATAATTACTAGGTATGCACCATTGGCAAGGTTTATGTAAGTGCCATAAGAAGAGTATTTCTCGTAGTGGTTTTCTGGTGCTGGAGCTGCAGCATGTATCACACAATCACCATCGCTAGTAGTCAATGATATTGCAGAGCTTGAGTCAACATCTGAAGTCATATTGATCTGAGATGAGCATAAAGTAAAACAAGTTACCAACTTGGGTTTCCAATTTCAAGTTCTAGCTTCCGTTTAGTACTTTGCATCAGGGCCAAAAGTCAGCATGTAAGAAACATACCTTCTCTGTATGTTGGCCTGGTAATTCTGTATCTGTGATTGTGTTGTTAGCAGGAAGGATCAAAATTTTCACATGTAGGGGACTTTCGCCATTGTTATGGACAAGAAGGCACACCTCTTCATGCAGGCCTGCAGGAATAGAGTAAGATTACCTATTTAGTCGATGAAACAAATTAGATGGATGGTGACAGACCATTGTTTAAAGTCGTAAAATCGTTTTAAGGGTGAAGAGCAAACATAAGTGCCATAGAAGACAAGTAGGGGGCGTCGAGGTGGCAAGATGGATCATGGATGGATTGGGTCAGTTGGTAAAGGATAAAAACATGTCATTTTTGTAACAGGTCAAAACAGTCTAGTTCGAGTTTGGGTTGACCTGTAAACGCTTTTGTGGCCTTTTCTATTAGTTATCTACCGTGTTAAAAATATGATTACAAAAAAAAATCTTATTACACACTGATAACTAAGATATGTAACAACGTGACTAGATTTATACATAATAGATTATATGCCCGTAATATAAATACAATGTTCAGTAAGATGCATTGCACGTTCAACACTACACCTACTGTATAGCATTGAGACAATCAAATGAGCATATATGAGACGAGAAAGGGGATTTGTGGAGATTAATTGGAAGAAATTGCGTTCATGGTGTAAAACTACATAATGAACAGGAATTACTAGCACTTACTTTGTTACAAACCCAAAGAAGAGTCAAATTAACAACAACAAAAAAAACTATTGTACATCAAGCAATTGTGATATACCACGAATGCATGATCCTAATGAATGCAACAAAGTATGACATGTAAGTAAGGCATATCAGATGATCACTCTCTCCCAATAAGGAATTATAATTACATCATGCCACTTAAAATAAAAGCCTAGCTTTAGACAAAAAATAGGAGGAAGAACATGTGTGTTCTCCAATGCCAATTATGTAGATAAATACTGCAGAAACTTCACATAGAGAATCTTAGCCTATACATGGATGTGCTCTTATATAGGGGACAGGGGATGGTTTTTCTAGGTTACCATTTGAGACTATATCTAAGAAACAAGACATTCTAAGGATAACAAACTAGCATTCAAATCCACACATACAAGGCGTCATGCCTAGCACCTCTTAAAATTGTAACATCTCAACTCCTGGATTATGATCCGCTTGTAACCTTAGTCCTAAATGGCTAAATGCAATATTAACATCTAAAGTCCCACCTGTTGGCTTTGAAAAAGTATCAGCACTTTCCGGGTTTGTGCTACTGCAAATTATCTTCTGTTGATACATTAAAGTGGTACTGTTACGTTTTCACCCTAACCAAAATGAACTATTCAAAGAATTAGACTCCAATTCTTTAATGAATTATAATAAGGTCCTAACCTCCCGCTCGATAAATCATAATAAGGTCTAGTCTTTGATTAATCCTCTTTTAGGTACAATGGGCAAATAACAATCAGATGTGTTGTGAACAACAACTGCTAACCATATAAATGTGTACCAATTCTTAGTACTAGTACATTTTAAATCTTCCGGTTTTATACAACCAACATGATGATCACGGGTCATGAATCCAATTTTTGTAAATACAAACTTCATTGTAACTAAAATGCTTATTAAAACTTGTTTATACAGTCCTTAACACATTATGGCTTATTTCGAAAGATTCATCATCCAATCAGAATGATAACAGTAAAAGATATTTACCACTTTGAGAATATGTCAAGCAGGCAGTAATGTTCTTGTGGTGGCAACTTCTAGCAGCCGTATCACAAGAATGCTGCAGTTTTGATCCACCGGAAGAAGCTGAATTAACCCCCTGAGAAGGGCTAGGTGACGGTGAAACCTGAAACAACAATGAAACCATTATACTTGAAACACAAAATTACGCACCATGTAATAAAAAATCCAATTATAAGTACATAGGAGGGGTCTTTTGGAGTGCTGATCGAAGTGCTTATGGCTCTTATGTATGCGGCCTAACCAGTATTACCATGGCCGTTTCCGGACTAACCAGTGAGGTTTTAACCGTGGTCTCTTCTTCTGAGACTACGGGACACTTACCAAGTTACCATTGGGCCACTTTGGAGATGGTTATGCTTATCGAAGTGCTTATGCTTCTTTTTGAAATAAGCATAGGCAAAAAAAAAAAATGCAATGCAAGGGATAGTGTTTGAATTTGCTCAGGGGGGGTTCCCGGAGGGTCACGGACCCGATGGATGTTTGTCGCCTAGTGTAAGTTTTCATTAAAAATTACGATTTTTCCAAAATGAGCTTGGTCCCGGAAATTTATGTCACATAAATATATGTCTCGTTTAGTTAATTTACTAAACACAGCATCATCATACACCACATAGATTAGATTAAAAATGAGGAAACAAGGACAGAAGTAGAAAAATCTTACGTTGGTTTGCTCATAAAGATGTCTGAAAGAATATAAGGGAGATAACGCAAGTGAATCTTGAGGCACAAATGTGATGATCATAAAAACTGTAATGATGAGCAAACATGACCACCTATGAATCATTTTGGCGCCAACAAAGTACTAATAAAATGTATCTTTAGAATAATAAAGTTTATTATATTCGAGTCGAAGAGGGGTTGAAGAATTTTAGTTGACGGAGAAATATAGAAGAAAACGCGTCTGCGAATCAATGGCAACATCTTCTTCTTGGTTGATTCCATTCGATAATAATACGTCGACTTTGGAAAAGTCGTAATTCTTCTTGTGGAATCATTTGACTCGCTAATATAGTACTGCTTTTTATTTTTGGTTTGGGTACCCGTTTACTCACCTTTGTTCATCTCTAGTCCTCCACTAAACTAGGGAGTTTGGAAATTATTTTTTGAAATATTCAAGTCATGCATAACAATGTTTAGATTTTTTTTGAACCAAATTTGTTTCAAGGGAATGTTTGGTAGGGCTTTTTTTGGAGAGTTGTTAGCTTTTTGTTACAAAAATAATCTCATTTAAACTAAGTAGCTTCGTTTAGATACATTAACTTCAAGCTTTTATTTCAAACAAATAACTCTTAAATGAAAAGATGATTATGAAGTTTTTTAAATATACTGGAGCTGTTAAAATTTTAAATTATTGAAATACTCTCCAAACATTTGTTCACAATTAAAGATATGTCCTTTTATCTCATTTTACATGTTATAATTACATTTAACAGCTAACTTACTAAACACTTTTATTGACAAAAGATCGGTTTATAAATTATATTAATAGCTTTAGATTATACTGACTCGCATTTTACGAGTTTAAATTTTATAAGAATTAGTTTGCTACAAACATACACTAACTATACCAAAACATTTATACCACAAATCTATCTCACATGTTCTAAGTATGACTTGAACTCACAACTATTTGATTGAGGAGTTTCACACAACATGATATACCATTGAGTCACAAACTCTTTAGTATAAAAATGTTTAGATTAGTCAAGCTTTTCATCTAACTATTGTTTACAGAATGAAAAATGATTTATATACATAATTGATGAACCTAAAAACAAATCTACATATGTGACAGATGAAAGTTAATAGTTGATTGTGAATATGATGAAAGGAATATAGTATTACACGTGTAAAATTGTGAATATAGTAGATATAATTGTAAATCTAGTTGGTAAGTCTATTTATCGTTACTCAAAGAGAGTATTGTTCATTGGCGGAGCTTGAACATATTTATTGGGAGGGCGGAAATACAATTCTTGATATTTAGGAGGTTAGTTCTTATTTTATGTGTAAAATTTGAAGTTTATAATGTAAATCTAGTAATAATTTAACATAAAGATAGGGAGGTGTGAGAGTGCCATAACCCTTTTTTGTTTGAAAGTTCGTCCTTAGATCATAAGGTATGAGGTGCCATTGGTGTGTAAACGACGCCATTCAGCGTGTCAACCATGCCTGAAGCATCATGCCATTCGTGAAATTAAACCTTTTAGCCAATGAAATGGCTCAAGCCATTAGCATTCTTGTGTGTTCTATTTTTCTTTTAATTTTCTTTTTTCTTTTTTTTTGTATTGTAAGTGAGTGAATATTTTTGATGGGGTATTTTGTGGGACCCAATAACATGTTAGTGGTGTGTTATGATAAAGAGTGTTTTAGTTATTGATATGTTATTAGAAAGTATTTGATGTGGCTCTGAAATAACATATCAATAACATGTTATTTGTATTTCCCTCCTTTTGTGCCAACATGTCATTGATATGTTATTAGAAAGTATTTGATGTGGACCCAATATATGCATTGTAGTTTGACCGCATAAATGCAATGCGATTCATGGTGAAATAATAAAAAAAGGTGGTGTGAGTATCACCTCCAATGTGTTCTCAAGTTAAATAAAAGGGAGGAAGTAAAGTGAACGTGAGGAAGTTTGTGTTCTCCAGTTTTTTTTAGGAAGTAAAGTGAGGTAAAGTGAAGTAAAGTGGTGATATTTTATTTTCATAGAAAATAAAATAACTTTATGATATTTAGATATTTTACTAATTAATCACATCATAGAAAATAGAAGTTTGTGTTCTCCACTTTCACTCCACTTTTGGGGTGAAAATCACTTTACTTCCTCTCTCTTACTTTACTTCATCTTTCTTTCACTTTCATTCATTTGTTTTTCTTGAGAACGGAGCGTTAAGGGAGGAAGTAAAGTGAACGTGAGGAAGTTTGTGTTCTCCGCTTTTTTAGAAGAAAGTGAGGTAAAGTGAAGTAAAGTGGTGATATTTTGTTATAAAACTTTCACTCACTTTTGGGGTGAAAGTCACTTATTTCCTCTCTACTTTACTTCTCTTCTTTCACTTTCATTCATTTTTTTTCTCGAGAGCGAGCGTAAGGTGATCTTCATGCCTTTTTATTATTTCACCATGAATCGTGCATCGTTTATGCAAAGACAAACTGAATGCATATATTGTGGTGCAATAATCAAAAAGGTGGTGTAGATCAATCTCTTTAGTATTGTTAGAGTACCTCATTACATAAACTTTATGATATTTAGATATTTTACTAATTAATCACATCATACAAAATAGAAATAAAATAACTATAGTTGATGCTTACATTATTTTTTATTTATTTTTGTGAGATTGGGAGAATGTAACACTATTTTTTTAGTTTTCAAATAAATAATTGTAAGGTTAAGTGTTATGGTAGTAGTCGACCACGATGATTGGCACAAGGTTTTAAAATCGGGATTCTATTTAATATCGTTTATGCTGCAAAGATCGTGATTGTAAGATCGGATCGAGATCTTAAGATCATCTATAATGTTATTTTTTAATACATTTTGTAATATTATTCAAATCTACGCTTATTATATGCTATAAACACAAAATAATATGGATGTTGTATTAAATTATGATTATGAAATGTTTAAAAGATTAACACGTTGTTTTGAATTTTATAAAAATTAATTCATAAATTTGTAGTTTTTCACAGATCCCAAAAAGAAAGAAGATCGACGGATTAGATCTTAACATCCACAAAGATCGATGATCAAGATAGGACCCTATAAGATCTTAATCTCAGAAAATCCCATGTAGGATCCGAATCGTTTTTATTAGCATCTGTAAAATCGTAGATCCTAATATCAACTAATATCACGATCGATATCTTAACAACCACGATTGACTCCACCATGAGTGGTCCCTTAACACCTAAACACCTATCGCCTGATATTGGATTGCTTTGTTTGGGGTTCGGTGGTGGCCATCACCAAACACTTTGCACCTTCTTTTTAATTTTCAACAACAAACAATACATCCAACTGTCTATTTTCTTGTTTTTATATAAAAAAACCATTATTAAAATTTAACATTAGTTTGCACTCTCGTTTCATTTCCATTACAACATAAATTCATCATTAGTTAACCTTTTTTAGCGGAGACCTCGTTAAGTTCTTTGAACCAAAACTCACATCACAAACCTTACCGGAGACGTTTGACAAGAAACAAGATCTTTAATGAAAAATAATTGCATGAAAAAGTTCTGTGGATTCTTTTTCAAGATTTTAACAAATTATGATTATTCAAGGGCTTAGTTTTATGGAGAGAGAAACTTCACGACCGCTATCTTAACGTCACGTCACTTTCACTCTTCACAACCAACATCCCAAACAGAATAACACAACCAACATTATCACTCAACTTTACCCAAATATACACAAATATACACACATACACTCACATACACACAAAAATATTTCATCTCTTTACACAACTCGATTGTCTACAACTCGATCGCGCAGACGACCGAGCTTCTCTCGAATTTGACCATGAACAACTAATCGACTCGAGCCTAGTGTAATTGGCATAACACGACGTGCAAGCATTAAGACGCACCAAGACATAACAGATGTCTTGGTGCCGTTAGCACGACTAACCTTAAATTGAGATCTGACTTTAACATAACATTTCGACAAAGACATGTAGTAGAGTCTTCAACCACATATGAGAATGAGATTGTCCCATTAAAAGGGAAAAAGTCAAACAATGGTCTTTCGAACAACAGTAAAATCCCCAATTGAAATGAAATGAAATGAAAATTAGGGTTAGGGTTCTTGAGAATCATGGCTTCTGAAGAAATCTCGTTAGTCTTATCACACCGTCCCCAGAACCAAAACCATAACCACCCCATCTTCCAAAACCAAAACCAAAACATTTCATTTCACCCGACAACAACAACAACAACAAACACCAACAACAACAACAATAAAACAACACGCGAACTAACCGGTTTCATAGAACACCAAACCCCCCGACACTTTCCACCTCAAACATCCCAAGACCCATGGACCCCCAGAAACACCACCACCTCACCCAGCTCACATGGATCCGACACTGACGATGATGACGTTGACGATGACGTCACCGATCATAAAAACATCCTCATCCCAGGTGAGTTTCACCTTTTTTTTATTGCTTTTTTATTAAAGAATGTGGGTTTGAATTGGTTTGTTTTATTGTTTTAGGAAATGATGGGAATGAGAATGCGAATGCGATTGAGAATCAGTACCAGAATGCCATCACGGTTGCGGACCCGACAGGCGAAATGTACTATTCTCAGTATCTGCAAGGGGTTGAGGGTTCCGGAGCTGGGTTTAAGGAGATGATGGTTGATAATGGAGCTGGGTTTAGTGGACGGAAGGATGGTTCGAGTGGTTCAGGTGGATCAGGGGAGTCTCTACGGGCGATTCTATCGGATCCTTTGACGTAAGTTTATGCAAAAAAAGTTATATATATCAAATTGCTAGCTTACACAGTTTATATGGTTTTTTGGATTAACAAAACATTTATCATGTACATGACTGATTAGGATTTAATTAAACTGGTATAGATGTTTAGGCTTTAGATTAGTGAGGTCTCGAATTTAAAACTTGATTAGCCTATGGCGTTACCATGAATAGAACGTGGCCAAACTTACTGATCATAATTGGACCTTATGACGGATCACCTGTTTGCTTCCTAATTTAAAGAAGGTGACAAAGTACTAATCTGAGTCTAGCTCATTTATAAAGTTTTAAACTTGCTGTTATAATCCAAACCAATATTTATATCAAATTCTAGTCACCCTGTGCCATAACAAGCTAAGGCTACCAGGAAGACTACAATTGAAATACAAAGCTAGAACACAAATATACTGTAATAACAGCATATACTCCTGCACAGACTACTTACAATGCTTCACCAAAACTACATTTCCTTTCCACTATAACCAATCAAAGTCACTGTTATGGCCTCAGCCTCATAACAGCTACCAGAATATTTTTAGTGAAAGGCCTCATCCCTCCATTCAAAACCCTCCATTCCTCCAAGATGCTGCATTGCACAAGGCTACATTTCCACAACTACATTAGAATTCTATACCTTTTGAGAATCAAGATACAGGACACTTATTGTAACTGTTATTGCTGTAATTGTTGATGAACAGTATGTGTGTTGTTAGTTATTTATGGTTTTATGTTCTCCATGCAGAGGAGCTCTGATGGATGATGCTATGATATTACCTTGTGGGCATTCGTTTGGTACCAGCGGAATGGAGCATGTTATGAGGATGGTAAGCAGTTGGATGTCTTGGTATTTTAATTTTGGTTATCGTCCTGAACAAATACTCGATGCTTCATTAGCTTTTTGCTTTAGTATTTAGCATCCGTATTGCGGGTGTACAATAATTGGTAAACTGTTTGCGGGTACCTACTATGAGGTTTCTTTATTACGATATCATTCATTAATGAATCTATAGGGTTGATATTTTTTAACTTCTTTTATCATGCTTTCTGATCCTGCTTCCAAGTTATGTGCTGCTGACTTTAATTATACAATCTGTTTTACAGAAAGCATGCTACACTTGTTCACACCCTGTGTCGGATGGCGCAGTTGCTCCAAATTTATGTAAGAAAAAGTTTAGTTCTAATTAACTTCAATGCTTTTTTTAATGTGTATTAAAAGCAACACTATCATGTATGAACATTTCATAATGTTCAATACCTTTGGTTCGTTTTAGTTATGTCTGCGAATGTTTTTACATTATCAACTTCATCTGATAAATGTGCTCTCCATGAATGCTTAATTGTATATTTGATAGAAAGAGCATTATTTTTTTTGCCAAACCGAAAACTGGAGTGAAAATGATTCATTTTCCCTTTTACCACTCCCTCATCTGTCCTTGCTGTCTTCATATTTTGATGTAATCGTAATTGTCCCGATTTTTTTCATCATATTTGTCCTACTTCTGTTTCTGTGCTGAGATCTTTTTGTAGTTTTTGACCAGTCCCATACCATTATGATTTTCACATATATATACTTGTCTGAATTTTGTTTACTTATGTAGCTCTGCGATCCGCCGTCCATGCCTTCCGAAGGGAAGAAGAGTCGCAATCTAATCGTGCATCTAAAAAAAGATTTAGATCAGATCAGGTTTGTTTATGCTCCTACATGATTTAAAGATTGTTATTCACAAAAAAAGGCTTGTGAATTTCTGATGTAATGCAAGTCTTCTTTGCTCATGCAGGATAGAAGTAATTATGGTGAATCTGTAGTCGTGGATCATTCAAGGGGCCGAGGTGTTCAATATCCATTTTCTGTACACGAGCACGTTATTATCCAGGTTGTCAATGGTTTCATTTATGGTTTAGCACCTTATTACTTGAATATATGCTTGTGTAGTTTGTAACTTTTAAGATTGCATTACAGGGCAATAAGAGGACACCTCCACGTTTTGTTGGTCGCAAAGCCGTTGTAACAACTCAGTGCTTAAACGGATGGTCAGTTTCTTGTATACCATTTCTTTATTTCTTTGATTGTTTATTTTATTACTTCATATTCCCGTGAAAACTAGAACAAGGATTTGTCAATCTCAGGTATGTTGTGAAGACACTTGATAATGCAGAAAGTGTTAAATTGCAATATCGGTCTCTAGCCAAGATTCAAGATTCTCAGCCTTATAATCTAGCTTCAAGTAAGATAACAACACCCAATTGGCTCTAATGCCCCCATTCGGAGTGGGTTCATGTAGTAACACTATTCATTTTATATATGTTGTGTTTGCTAAATATATGTAGATGTGATGTTAGTTAGTGAAAGTTATAGAAAGTATTTATACAAGATATTCATGAAAAATGAAAGTGTTAGCTGATTGTTAGTCTGTACTTAAAGGTATATTTCACTGAACTCATCTTATATATATGTTTTTTTTTTTTTTTTTTTTTTTTTTTTTTAAAAGATACATATCTTGATAATAGTTGATAAATCTGGCACTCGTAGTTTGTCGTTATGTAACACAACCATGTCCAAACTAAAACTACATTTAAGATAGTTAAACTTGCTTTAGTCTGGTTGTTAATCATCAATGTGATTTTATGTACAAGAATTGATCAATGCTTTATGTTTTCTGTCCATACTGCAGTTCATTGTCTGTATCAGTATGAGAAAGTCATCTTCAAAGGTTTAATTAATTCTCTTTTCAAATTGGAATTAGAGAGCTAGGTGCAGAACGCACCCAGTAAATAAAATTTTATTGGGTTACCGCCTCATCAAACATCCAATTAACACCATAATAGCTAAAACACTCCTAACTATAACTGTTATAGGTGCATGTGGGTTTCATAACACATCATCAAAAATACCTCACTTACACAAAAAAAGACACCAATGGGCCTGTGAATCCACCAACGAATGTCCCAATAACATGGCAATGGCACCAACCATGGTGCAGTAAGACATGTTAGCGGATGGAAAATAATCCTAGCGGCATGCCATTGGGTTAGTGCACCGTGCACTCTTACAAGTATTTTTCTTTGTAAGATTTCATCGTGCATTACCTAAACCAGTAATCAAAGTCTGCTTTGACCACTTGATAAGATGACATAACTTTTGTCTTTGTAAGATTTCATCGTGCATTATCCATCTGTGTTTTGTTGATCTCATGATGTTTTGTCATGGTGATAATAAGTCTGTGAGGATTATTACCCGTTTGGATCGCGAATTTCTGAGATTCGATGGAATTGGAATCGATTTCATTCCATAACATGCTTGGTTGGCGATTCAAGAATTGAATCAATTCCATTCCTTAACACGTTGGGTTGGTAAATGGAATAGAATGACATCCTTCAAAATCTCATTTCGTGGAATTCAACATTCCATAGAAAGTGTGAGGAATGTTTATAATTCCATGGAATTCAATATGTTTATCATCAAAAATCAATTATTATTATTATTATTATTATTAATTTTAATTTTAATATTATTTTATTATTATTATTATTATTATTATTATTATTATTATTATTGTTTAATACTATTATTATTATTGTTATTATTATTATTATTATTATTGTTTAATACTATTATTATTATTGTTATTATTATTATCATCATTCGGTTTATCAATTTTAATTTAAATAAAATTTTAAATATTTCAATATAATTTGTTTTCCTATTTTATTTTTTCCAACCAAACACGTTAGTTTTGCAAGTTCCAATTACTTAAGATTTCAAATCCTTAACATTCCAATTCTTTAACATTCCAATTCCTTCACATTCCAATTCCATAGATAGATTCCAATTTCATTAAAACATTTCGCGAACCAAACGGGCCTAAGGATACCATTGAGGAATTTAGCAAATACTCGAGCCCCGCATCCCAATACGGAAAGAGCACTACTTTCTTTGGTAGTATTGGAGATAAATATAAAGGCGAGATTTTGAACATTATTCCTTTCAAAGTAGGCAAGTTGCCTATGAGATATATTGGGGTCCCTCTTCTTCCTAAATGTTTAAGCATTGTTGATTGTCAACTGGCGATTGATAAGGTTAAGGTTAAAGTGAATGGTGGAAGAATAGAAGCATTTCTTATACAAGAAGAGTTCACTCATTGCATCGTGTTATCTGCTATGTAGATTTATTGGGCATATGTTTATATGCTCCCTAAATCTCGATCAAGGACATTTATAAGGTTCTTAAAGTGTTCTTGTGGAATCAAAATGAGAAAGAATGGTAAGTCTAAACTGTCTTGGAAGGTTGTATGCACCAAAAAAATCAAGAAGGGTGGGTTTTAAACCTCTTGGTGAATGGAATGAGGTTCTTATGATGAAGCATGTCCGGAATATTATTGCTAAGAAAAATCAATGTGGGTCAATAGGTTAATAAAGTCAAATTAAAGGTAGAAACTTCGGGATGTGAATCTTGATAAAGGTGACAACTGGTGTTGGAAAATTATGTTAGTTCTCAAAGACAAGATCAAGCCTTATGTTAAAGTGGATATTGGTGATGCGGGTCTACTTCTATATGGTATGATCCACGGTGTAATAATGAGCCCTTTCTAAATATATCACTAGAAGAGACATTTATGATGCCGATTTAATAGCAAGGCTAACATTGTCGATATGATAAAAGATGGGGAATGGATTTGGCCACCTAATTGGAGTGATAAGTTCCTATTTTAAACACTATTCAAGTTCCCATTCTTTGCAATAAACCCGATGTAGTTTTCGGATGGATATGAATAGGCAATGTAATCGTTTAAAATCAAAGATGTATGGAAATGTATGAGAGTTGACTATCCGGTGTTGATTGGTACAAGACAATATGGTTCTCTCAATGCACTCCTAAACATACTATTATCATGTGGCTAGCCCTGCACATAAAAGACAACAAACTCGGAGAGGATAAGTAAATGGAACACAAATGCTAATCTCGCTTGTCTTTTATGCTTACGATGTTGTGATTACGTTAATAACCTCTTCTTTCAATGTGATTTTGCCACGAAAATTTGGAAGGAGTTAAAAGGTGATTTGGATTTGGTAACAAGACACGATGATTGGCAAAGCTTGATTCAGTTCATGATAAGTAAAATGAACAATAATAGCATTTTAGTATCTTGGGAAGATTGGAGTTGTTGAAAGTGTCTATAACATTTGGAGAGAAAAAACTTAAGACTATTTCAAAATGCCTAGAGAACTGAACTTGTTGTGTTAAACAAGATAAAGAGGAAGTGAAATGGAAAATTATGAGTCTCAAAATTAAGAATTCATCAAATGTTAGAAGGGTACTTAACAATTGGAATATTCCTATGTGCTATGGATGTGCTTGAATGGCATTAAAGGGTGTTTGGTTTAGTATGAGCATTGGCGGATGGCTAATATCTTAAGAATTTTGGCGGTTTCTATGGATTTTCCGGATTCTACAATGTGAAAGATGGATGTGACAGTCGCATCAAGACTCATCCATGGTTTATGTGGAAAACTAGAAGGGGGTTGAATAATTTTACCGATTAAAACTTTGTTTTAAATTATTTAGATCGACTTATGTCAATCTATTTGATATGTGTGTTGGATGATGATAGATAAGCATATAAATAAGTAATGCAAAGATAAAGAGTAAAGGAACACAAAACCAATACACGAGTATTTATAATGGTTCGCCATACAGGACACCTTCCTTGCCTACTCCACTCCCCGAGTTCCCACTCGAGAGTTCGTAAGCACTACACAACACAACCTCCTTAATGTGGCGGAGAAGCCTTCACAACGTCGCCTACTCTTTATCCGGTACTAGGCTAGACACCAAGTTCTTCCACGAGGTAGAACCACACCTATCACAATGTCGCCTACACTTTATCCGGTACAATGCTAGACACCGGGTTCTTCCACGGTAGAACCAAACCTATCACAACGTCGCCTACACTTTATTTGGTACAAGTCTAGATACCGAGTTCCATTACAAATGAGGAACTAGTACCCAACACTACACCAATACACAACAACCCCAAAGGAGATACACTCCTTATTACAACATCATCAAGGATATCAATATCCTTTAACCCAAACTATCTATCTTGTACATCGATGCACCATATCGAATGTATACCCTTGGCACCTTTCACTAATGCCTTTGACACGACCCTTGGCACCTTTCACTAATTCCTTCGACACGACCCTTCGCACCTTTTACTAATGCCTTTGACATGACCCTTCGACCTTTCACTAATGCCTTCGACACAACACTTCTATGAGGAAGAAAAGAACTATCAACAAGAGACACTTGAGTGGTCTTGATGATGACGAAGCTTAGCAACTCATGACCTTGAGCTTGCGTCTTCAAGAGTGGTGATCTCGCATTTTGAGGAACCTAGAGAATCACACAAACACAAAACTACATAGAAAGATCCTTTGGATATGAGGTTAGAGATATTACAATATTAAGAGAGTATGTGTAAAAGGGATGAGTAGCAAGTGAGAAATGACTCATTATTTATAGGCAAATTTCTCTACTATTCCACGGTTCCATGGATCCTCCCGTAGGATCCGGCTAGTCAAATTCAAGGATCGAGAAGTCGGGTCGACTAAATCCATTTTGGGTTGCAAAATGGGTTATGGGTTATGGGTTATTAACCATGGGTTATGGGTAATGAATTATGGATACCAAACAAGATGCAATGTATCTAAACATTGGGTCATGGGTCATGGGTCTTGGGTCATGGATCATGGATAATACCCAACATGACTTCATGCAATGGGTCATGGGTTATGGATCAAGCTCCATGGGTATGGGTCATGGACTTTGGGTTTTACCCAACAATATTCAATGTATCTAGTCAATGGGTTAAGGACTTAGATTTTACCCATTACATTACCCATTACAATATAGATGTGCATATTTGCATATTATGTAAACACTAGTTGTTATACATATGCAATTTTATAAGATGTAAATAATATTACTGCTTTTCCTAGCTTTTTGAAGATTTTGCGATTGGTTTTGAAAGCCCTTCTTTCCGATAGTATCTAGAAAGGTAGTGAACGGTGTCATGGTGATCTTGTTTGGTAGCCTTAGGCATGATTGATCCTAGAAAACAAATATTCTAATTAGGTAAAATTTGCCAAGATGGGTTTATGGTTTTGATTTGTATTAACAATGTTGTTTTGAAAACCCTTTGATTGTATAGAACCTTTTGTAATGAAACCAATTTTAAAATACCTAAATTCTTCAATTGGTGATAAATTCAATCTTAATTAAAAGTCTAAAACCATAAACCCTAGGATGAAGATTATGATGGATAGAACATATGAGTGTAATTACTTACAATGATGTTCAAGAATGAGATGCTTGAGAGTATGAAGCCCTATGGAGATTGAAGTAGATTAGATCGATTTTGTGTTTGTAGAAGAGGAAAATGGATTATTTTGGGTTTTGAAAAGCGTATAATCGATGTCTGTGACACGGTTCCCGGATCCCTTGTTTTAGGGATCCAACTAGTACAACTTGTGGGATCCGGTATGCATACAAAAATGAAGTATTTGGAATTATTCTTTTACCTGTAATGAGTTATACAATAACTTATTTTGAAAAGAATTTGTAGAATGAGTTTCCTATTTAAATAGACGTTTAGCCAAGATGTTTTGACGGGAAGGAGAATTGTTTATCGATTGTTTGGTAAGTTAACCATCAAGGGTCTATTTTGCGATGACGACTTAGGTTTGATAATATTTAATATTTTAAGAGAATAAAAAGAAATACTATGTTTGATGATGAGTAAGTGTGGAAAGTAGTGAAGAGAGACTTTTAGAGACTTGCGACTTTTGAAGTTAAGGTCCTAATTCATGTGTTCATATAGTTTTATAAGACTACCTTTATATGCATGGTTTTTATCATGAAAAAACACATATCATCAATATAATTATATAAGAGTACTAGAAGTAAAGATCAACTAGTTTGTGGGTGAGGAACATACCTCCAAACTCTTTTTATGGTTTTAGAAACCATAGACCCGAAATACTTCATGAGCTTTTAAAGTAATCCATTGTACTAAGTAGAAGTAGGTTGTGATTACTTTTGAGTTCTTCCTTGGTGTTGGCTTCATTTTATTTGGATAGAAATGAAGTTTTTGGAAGAGTCCTAGCAAGAAGATTTCTTAAAGAAAATTTGTTAGAATAATATATCACTATCCAACATAAAAATAAATTTGTTTTAAGAGGTTTCCTTCTTTGTAGTTTTCAATCATACACGGATCGTATCAAGTTTTTAAAGTACAACATACTCTAAGAAACTTGGTGACGAAGCTCGATACCAATGTGGAAAACTAGAAGGGGTTGAATAGTTTTACCTATTAAAACTTTGTTTTAAACTATTTAGATCGACTTATGTCAATCTATTTGATATTTGTGTTGGATGATGATAGATAAGCATATAAATAAGTAATGCAAAGATAAAGAGTAAAGGAACACAACACCAAGACACGAGTATTTATAGTGGTTCGCTACAAGGACACTTTCCATGCCCTACTCCACCCTCGAGTTCCCCACTCGAGAGTTCGTAAGCACTACACAACACAACCTCCTTAATGTGGCGGAGAAGCCTTCACAACGTCGCATACTCTTTATCCGGTACTAGGCTAGACACCAAGTTCTTCCACGGGTAGAACCACAACTATCACAACGTCGCCTACACTTTATCCAGGTACAAGGCTAGACATCGGGTTCTTCCACGAGGTAGAACCAAACCTATCACAACGTCGCCTACACTTTATCCGGTACAAGGCTGATACCGAGTACCATTACAAAGGAGGAACTACTACCCAACACAACACCAATACACAACAACCCCAAAGGAGATACACTCTTTATTACAACATCATCAAGGATATCAATATCCTTTAACTCAAACTATCTATCTTGTACATCAATGCACCATATCGAATGTACACCCTTGGCACCTTTACCAATGCCTTTGACACGACCCTTCAACACCTTTCACTAATGCCTTCGACAAGACCCTTCGGCGACTTTCACCGATGCCTTGAAACGACCCTTCGAACCTTTCACTAATGCCTTCGACACAACACTTCTATGGAGGAAGAAAAGAACTATCAACAAGAGACACTTGGTGGTCTTGATGATGATGAAGCTTAGCAACTCATGACCTTGAGCTTGCGTCTTCAAGAGGTGGTGATCTCGCCTTTAAGAGAAACCTAGAGAATCACACAAATACAAAACTACATAGAAAGATCCTTTGGATCCGAGGTTAGAGATATTACAATACTAAGAGAGTATGTGTAAAAGGGATGAGTAGCAAGTGAGAAATGGCTCACTATTTATAGGAAAATTTCTCTATTGTTCCACGGTTCCCACGGATCCCACCCTAGAGATCCGCTAGTGTAAATCAAGGGATCCGGCACTGGGTCAAGATAAGTCCGGATTTTGGGTTGCAAACCGGGTTATGGGTTATGAACCATGGGTTATGGGTAATTAATTATGGATACCCAACAAGATGCAATGTATCTAGACATTGGGTCATGGGTCTTGGGTCTTGGGTCATGGATCATGGATAATACCCAACATGACTTCTTGCATGATGTCATGCAATGGGTCATGGGTTATGGATCAAACTCCATGGGTGTGGGTCATGCACATTGGGTTTTACCCAACAATATTGATGTATCTAGTCAATGGGTTAAGGACTTGATTTTACCCATTACATTATAGATGTGCATATTTGCATATTATGTAAATACTAGTTGTTATACATATGCAATTCTATAAGATGTAAATAATATTACTTGTTTAGTGTTTTATATGAAAATGTAAGTGTGTTAGTAAATTATTGGCTCAAACCATTTACGTATTTTATTTGTTTCGTTAAAATGATTTTACGTTTGTTATCGACAAAACATTAAAAGATCATAAAATATAAATAAACGTTTTACGGCTTATTTGTATTAATGATTTCTTATTTAAATTTCCATAAAGTAATTCCTTACATCAAAGATACAAGTAAATTGGTTTGTATCAAGACGGATAAAGTTCTAATTCTCGCATAAATATGGTTTTACCATGTAGTTTGAGATCCTTCTCTCGGATCTTAAATCTATGCTTTAAAGTTCTCTACACATTGATGGCCTTGTAACTTGGATATCGAAGTCGCCTCTTTTTAAGCCTCAATGACTGTTTATCAATAGGCCTTGTTGGTAATTGAGAACGTCTTGACAAGCTTTCTATACAACAGCTTGTTTGAGATCCATAAAGTAGGTTTCCAATGTGAGAAGGGTAAGTGAACTTTGGTGGGCGGTTTATGAAGATAGGAAACATGAGGATTGAAACATGAACCTACTTGGTCCTATCTATACACCGCCAAGGAGGTAATGGTTGGTACTCATTGCAAGGTGTGTGTGTTCCCACTCGTGTGAAGCAATTGTAGTAGATGGAAATGTATCACAACTGGTATAGCCCTTGACGTGGAGAGGTTATGGGTGCTAGTGATGCCAATCTCCTTTCTCGCCTTAGTCATTGTGGTGGCACGTTGAATGATCCGGGTGGAAGGAGAATTGGAAATGTAGCAAGATGGTATGGTGCTTAATAAGGTGAATCCAATGGTGTTTGAATGAGTGCTTGTATATAGGATATAAAGAAATGTGTACAGGATGCC
This sequence comes from Chrysanthemum lavandulifolium, assembly GCA_022545495.1. Classification (NCBI taxonomy): domain Eukaryota; kingdom Viridiplantae; phylum Streptophyta; class Magnoliopsida; order Asterales; family Asteraceae; genus Chrysanthemum; species Chrysanthemum lavandulifolium. The sequence continues at coordinate 19,158,868 of CM040245.1, forward strand.
TTGTACCACCATGAGATAGAGTTTTGTTTTGTCACCATATATCCTTGTTTGTCGATATCGATGTATGAGCCTAGTTTGTTGTTCTTTTTGGGTGATGTCCAAAAGCAGTTTGTATGCATACAAGCATTGTACAATATTTGGAGTTAATAATATATTTCACCTTTGCACTAAAAAAAGATGACATAACTTTTTAGATCAAATGGGCTTCGAGTAGAGGTGAGATCTATGCAAAAACCTCCTATCCAAAGAACAAATGACATCATCTCAACCATCCAACCTTCTTTCATCCAATGGTCCGATTTCATCCGAAAATAACAAATAGGGGCATATTAGTAAAATCACATGTTACAATAAAAGAAAAAAATCCCAAATCTGTCATTTACCATTCCGCTTTTCTCTCATCAAACCCTAATCGGCTTTCTCTCTATCATCCACCACGGAATCCATGGAAACACCGCGGGTATCACCATGAAAACACCGTCGGCTTCATCACCATCGCATCAAACTGCGTTTTGTCAATTAAACCACCGTCGCATTCGTCAACGCCGAATCGATCAAACAATGAAACCGTCGTAATCAGATAAAACCGCTGAATCACCTTCAAACCACGGTCCGAGTATGTGGAATCACATAAAATCGTCTTCTGGACGTTCATCTTATTCGATTGACGGAAAACACCGTCACGCTATGCCGGTAGATGAAAGTGATTTAATCAAAGTTACTGAGATGAACATGAAGTCGTGAAAGAAATAAGTGGTAAAAATCCTTTAGATTTAATTTTGTTGTAAAAGTGAAAATCCCATGGATTTCAAGTGAATCCATGGGATTTAGCATGAAAACACATGAGATTTTGAAATGACTTGACATTCGCTTTAAGTTGTGTGATGCTATGAAAAAGTGTGAATCATAGTGTTTTAGTTATCCCAATCCCATGGGATTACGTGTTTACTCACATGGGATTCAAATTAAAAATATATATAAATGTCGTTGTGAATCCCATGGGATTCAACATGAAAACACATGAGATTTTGAAATGACTTGACATTCAGTTTTAAGTTGTGTGATGCTATAACAAAAGTGTGAATCATAGTGTTTTAGTCATCCCAATCCCATGGGATTATGTGTTAAATCACATGGGATTCAGCATTAAAAAATATTTGTCTTCGTTGCGAATCTCATGGGATTCCAAGTGAATCCCATGGGATTCAGCATGAAAACACAATTGATTTTGAAATGACTTGACATTCAGTATTAAGTTGTTTGATGCTATAACAAAAGTGTGAATCATAGTGTTTTAATCATCTCAATCCCATGGGATTCTGTGTTAAATCATATGGGATTCAGCATTAAAAAATATATGTCTTCATTGTGAATCCCATGGGATTTAGCATGAAAACACATGAGATTTTGAAATGACTTGACATTCAGTTTTAAGTTGTGTGACGCTATGACAAAAGTGTGAATCATAGTGTTTTAGTCATCCCAATCTTATGGGATTCTGTATTAAATCACATGGGATTCAGCATGAAAAAATATGTCTTCATTGTGAATCCCATGCGCTTCATTGCTCTGTAGCTCGTAGTCTTTGATTCTTCATGTTTTGCATATATGGATAATTCAAGTGGAGGTCTTTAACTGATCCACGTGATGATGAGTTTTGAGTCAGCTTTGAGATCATTAGCTTGTGTAAATCTCTGACTCTTCCATTGTGGTGTTGACTTTGTGTGATGTTGTGACAGTGGACCGACATGCTCACATTCTGGATCATGATTTCTTCTCATTAGAGTAGTGGAAGCTTTAGTTGATTCATGATATTTGCGGCGTAGCAAAAGCATGGAGTGAGAATATCGAGTCATTGATGCACTAATCATGATTTCTTTTGAGATGAATGTGTTGTGTGAGCATGCGGCTATGGATTGACCTCTCCATTCCGATCACCGCAAACGTCGGGTGTACGCATACAACAATAAGCAATAAAGCGCCGAAAGTGTCTTTGATCACTTCGTTGAATTGAGGTACACGGTACGGTTCCCGTTGATCAAGACAAGCACTTGCACGTGATCGTGTAAAATTCAAGAATTTCCTTGACAGGTTTCGCGGTGATCTAGTCGTTCTCAAACCGAACGTCTCAAAGAAGACAACACGGAGTGAGTGAACCAATAATTTGAGATTCATGATTGATGAAAAGAGATTTGAAAACAATCGTGTCTTGCTCAAAATAAAGTGTTTTGCAATACAACGAAGGTTTTAACGAAAATCAATTATCAATCATAAATACCTTTAATTTTGAAATATTAATACACGGTCGATATGCTAGAGAAAAGATTTTAGGCAACGACGACGGTTTTTCAAAGATATCCGTCAATCCATAACTCGAACCGTGATTGATTCAAAAATTTGAATCGCCCATTGTTTCGTTCGGTTGTCACATGGTTGATCTAATGGATAGATCTCACATGCCACCTACCAAGAGCTTGTTTGATGTTGGCTCTAGAAGGCTTTCCATCTTCATTGTGAATATGTTTGCACATCACTCGGATGTTCGCAATACCACAAGGATAATCGTGGGACTCTAAAGTATATTCTCTTTCCACATTGTGTGAAACAGAGAGTCTTCATTGATTGTGTCCTTAATGAGATTTATTGATGATCTCATGGCTCTAGACTCAATAGTACACATTTGGTTCCTATGCCGGAGGCTAGGGAGATGGTCTCCTTCTTCAATATCAAACATCTCTAAGAGAAAGTCGATAGATAATGTAGGTTCCCATGTGAGAATGAAACAAGTCCTTTTAAGAGGAACTTGAGTAGTTTGGGAAGATGTAGTGCAGTCGTCCTTTGGGTCCATGACGTCTTGTCTTCAATACTAGTGTTACCTTAGTAAACACCGGTAGCATATGTATTGAACCCGGTTTACGCCTATGGTTGAATTATTGGAGGGCTATTTCTTTTCACCCTTTTCACATTCAAATCTTTTCATTCTTCAACCCTTCAAGGCTTACCGAGACTTCATAACTAGAACCTTGTTGGGTTTATTCCAAGACTAGCTCGGTCTCATCCGACTCTTCCCATATTCTCATTTTCTCCTTTTTTCATCATACCTAAGGACTTCTACACTATCTAGTGGATTGTCCTCGGTAGATCCCTCCGCTCTGGCGGGATCGTGAAACGGATACCTAATCTAACCATCCTTATAACACCATGCATAAAATAAATTGTTTGGTCTTTTGGTATTGTTCATCAATCATTGGAACCAATTTGAAAACCATTTAAAATCAATCCAAGTACATGTGATATATTATCAAATCATTTTGTACCTGAATTGTTTATGATATTTTAAAACGGCCCCCTCAACATATGCATCATATGTTTAAAATCATTTTGGCACATGGAGGCAAGAGGAAGAATTCACTTCTTTTGATAAATATTTTCTAAAAATATCGATATTACTTTCCGATCAAAATCGAGATTCACATACGCTAAAGATATTTTCGGAAAGAATGTGGTTTTCAATAAAAAATTGCTCCCCTCAATATGTGCATAGAGATTTGAATGATTTTTGCACATATTAGGAAAACCCGACTTTGAAACAAATTAATCACATTTCAATCCCTTTTGGTTTAAAATAGATGCTCCCTTTAACATGTGCATGAAAAATTTGGAATCGTTTGGCACATGAATGGTGGAGAGTTTGCTAAACACTTATAAAACCAATTATCGGGTTATCGATTAAAACATTTAACCGATAAGGATCAAATCGAGACTTTAAACTCCATTGTTTAAACATGTATGAGTATCTTTTGAAAACATAACATTAGCAAAGGTCTTGAACCACTTGTATAAAACATTGTTCATTTTGATTATCCAAAAGAAGACCTTGCTTGTTTCGTCCAATTGTTTAAAAATACTCTTTTAATTCGATTGAAATCATTCTCCTCTCAATCAATGACACAAGTTGTTGATTGAGAGATAGAGATTTTGATGATGATAAGCATGATGATTTACAAGAATAATAGAGTACGAGGTATTTTCAAAGCAATTTTGTTTTCATTAGATGGCAAATATTTTCGAAGAATCATTAGACGGAAAAATATTTGGAAAGAAAACGTTTGTCTTTTTGTGACAAACATTTGTTTTAAGAATCAGAGCATGAGATTTGAAAAATAAGATTAAGCGTGGCTCTGTTCTTTACCTTTTAAAACGAGTTACTGCCTGAAATGACAATAAACCACCATTTTTCTCCGCCTCATTTTTTTTAAAGCGATTTATGTATATTCGAAGAACATCTAAAAACCCGTGACATTCTTTGAATGTCAACACAAAGTCCGTAGTTGATATCGAATAATAAAAAAATAAAAAAAAAAAATATGACAAAATAACAATATTTTTTTGGTAATTTTCAAGATTTTCTAATTTTTATGGATTTTTGAAAATTTTATATTTTTATATTTTCTTTTGTGGGTTTTGAAATTTTGTATTTTGCTTTTTGAATAAGTATATACAAGAGATAGATGAAGAAAGAAAATTACTCCTCGTCTTCCTCTTGAAGACGTTTGAGTGTTTCCGGTTGTAGACTCTTTAGACCAAGTCGTGGAAGGATAAACTCAAAACGTTCTCTAGGAAGAGCTTTGGTGAATATGTCTGCTAACTGGTATTCAGACCTCACAAAATAGAGTTCTACCACACTTTTTTCCACTTGTCCCGAATGAAATGATTTGAATGTCGATGTGCTTTGCTCTTGAATGTTGAAGGTTGTTGCAAGAGAGCAATGGCACTTTTGTTATCACAATCTGAGAGGATTTTGTTGAATTCAAAACCATAGTCGATAATTGGGATCTCATCCATAGGATTTGAGCACAACACGATGACATGGCTATGTATTCACCTCTGAGAGGATATAGAAGTACTCATTTGTTTCTTTGACGACCACTCACAAGCTTATCACCAAAAACCGAGCACCTCCATATGTACTTCAACGTGTATCTTGACACCTGCATGGTGCGCATACGCATATCTTTGTTAGTGACATACCGGTGTCCTTGGGTACCAAAGACCCATGTTGATGGTTCCTTGGAGATACCGAAGACCCGTTTAACCACTTCAAGGTGCTTTTGGTAGGCTTAGCACGGTATCTAGCACACATGCATACAACGAATGTAATATCAGGTCTCATGGTCATGAGGTACATCGTGGATCCAATCATACTTGATATTTCGTTTGATCTACCATGATCCCCGAGTGGTCCTCATCCGCTTTAGTACGTTCCACTATGGGAGTGTCAACGGTGTCACAAGTGTCAAATCCAAATTTCTTTAAAATTTCATTTGCATATTTAGATTGATTAATAAAAATGCCTCCGGGACTTTGTGAAATTTGTAGTCCCAAGAAAAATAACATTTGTCCCATCATAGACATTTGAAATTTGGAACCCATCTCCTTAGAAAAACGGTCACATTCATTGGGTTCAGTCGAGGCAAAGATAATATCATCAACATAGATTTGAACGTGAATTAAATGTTTGCGACTTTACGGTGAACAATGTCGGATCAATCGCTCCTTTGTCAATCCAAGGTAGATAGAAGAAACTTTGATAGCGTATCATGCCATGCCCTTGGAGCTTGCTTCAAACCATAAAGAGCCTTCTTCAAGCGATAGACATGAGTAGGATGCTCAGATTCACAAAACCTTCGTGTTGGGTGCGACGATACAACTTTTTAAGATCTCCATTAAGAAAAGCCGTCTTCACATCCATCGATGAACTACCATGTTCTTACTTACAAAGATTAGCCAAGAAGATTCGATTGCCTCGATCGAGCAAGCTGGAGCAAATGATTCTTCAAAGTCAATACCGTCCTCTCGACGGTATCCTTTTGCAACCAATCGAGCCTTGTTCTTTAATACATCGCCATGCTCATCAAGTTTTACCTTGAAGATCCACTTTAGAGCAATGATCATAGCACGATCATGATCATGTACTAATTCCATACATCTAGTCGATCAAACTCATGAATTTCTTCTTGCATGGCATTGAACCGATTGTCTTCATTCATTGTAGTTTTAACGTCTTTTGGTTCGACCTTGGATAGTACGAGTTGAAGAAGCACCATAAGGCATCGATTGCAAGTTGTTTGCAGTGGATACAGGACGAGAGGATTTCCAATGATGTTGTCCAATGGATGATCATGTGTCCATTTTCTAAGGTGTTCGTGTGGTTGTTGTTGAGGAACCAAGTAGCAAAGTCGATTTCTCGATGAAGATGGTTCGATGATGATTCAGAGCAAATATGTTTTCGAAAGGGGCATCTTCAGGAGTAGCAAAGGGATTCTCTCCATCAAGGGTGCCAGAAACAATTCCATGATGTACACTCGATGATTGATGATTTGTTGATGAGACAGAGTAATCAGCAGCAGGCGCTTCTTGACTTAAAGACATAGAAACTGAAGGATTAACTTCATTGACAGGGATAGGAGCACCCTCTGTTGATGGAATTGATAGATCATTAGCAGTTGGCTCATAGTGTTCATCAAACATTAGATCAAACAGTTTCTTCAAGTCATCTTCGAAGGAGGTACATAAGGAGTTCTTGGCGAAGAATCGTATACAAGAGTAGAACTGATGGGACTACTTGATGATGCGGGTCCGAACGGGTTGTCCGGAGCCATTTGACCGGTCACCATCGAAGGTAACGTGAATTGTTTCCATGATATTTCGGGTTCTTTTTGTTGTAGATTCAAGATCCTTTTCTACTCGGTGCATATCCTACAAATACTCCAATGTCCGCTTTAGCTTTAAGTTTGCCTAAGTCTTGGCCTCATTAGTTGGATAACACAATGCACCAAACACACGAAGGAATGAGAGATTAGATTTTCGATTGTGGACAAGTTCATATGGAGTTTTCCATGAGCAGTGTGAATTAGGGATCGATTTTGAGTGTAGCATGCAGTGGCAATGGCTTGACCTAGGAAACATTGGAACCTTTGAGTAAATCAAGATTGTTCTTGCAGCTTCCACAAGAGCTCGATTTCGTCTTTCAACTACACCGCTTACATTGAGGAGTTCGTGGAACACTTCTTTGATGACCGATTCCAACACTTTCATAAAACTCACTAAGTTCTTTATTGACAAACTTAGTTCCATTGTCTGTTCGGATGATTCGGCGGTTTATTAAGTCGAACTCGCACTGTTTGATAAGTTTAATGATGATATCCGGAGTTTCATCCTTTGTCCTAAGAACTTAACCCAAGTAAATCGAGAGAAATCATCAACCACAACTAACACATATTTCTTCCCAAAGATATTATGCACTCTCATGGGTCCACATATATCCATATGAATGGTATGAAGAACTTCAGAATCGAGTTTGTAGGTTTGGGTTTGTGGGCATACTTCTTGCTTTTTCCCAATTGGCATGTCGAACAAAGATGATCCTTTTCATACTTTAGTCTAGGTAAGCCTACAACTAAGTCCTTTCTAGAGATCATTTATGGTGCGAAGTTCAAGTGATTGAGACGACGATGCCATAACCATGACTTTGTTTTTGAAGCCTTTGACAACAAGCAAATTGAGAAGACTTCATCATATCTTCGATAGAGATGGTGTATAGATTAGAACCACGTGTTCCTCTTAAAAGTTCTTTACCGTCAAGTTCTCTAACAAAACAAGTATATTTTCTCACCACTTCTTAGATCGAAATCACGAATTGACCGACAGAGAATAAGTTATGACCAATACCTTCAACGTAATATACCGGAGATAACACTATCACGGACAACATAGTCTCCATAACCCATAATTGCACCAAAATGATCATTCCGAATCTAACAGTCCCGATAAATTTACTCACAAAAGTTCATGAGCCGTGACCGGTCTCCAATATATGCTTGAACAAATTGAGTCCAGTACCACAAAATGATTTGAACGATCCGTAATTGAACACGAGACAAGAATGGATAATTGGATAATTGGGATCCCATGCATGAATGGGTTCCATTTGGTTAGTAATGAGATTGGAACACCCACATCGAAGTAGAAACAATGGAATCATCAGGGATAGATGCAATGCTAGCGTCCGTGTTTGTCCTACTCAAAGTATGTTCACTTCTTAAAGGAATAGTTCTACCAATAGGCATCCATTTCCTAATAGGCATTGATCTAGATAATTTAGGGCACATCTCATTAAGAGTGAATTTGCGGCGAGGGTATCCACGATAACCTATGTTACTAAATTTCCTTCTGTGGGTTTCCAATGTTTTCTAACCTTCTTCGCCATTGCTTTCTAGCCTTCTTAGCTTGATTTTTTGTATCCACTACCTACGGGGCATTTAGCGAGATTAATCAACTCATTCACACCACATTCATGATTAGTAATAGAAACCAAACAATCATCATTACATGTTTTGCCAAAAGTAGCAGAATTTGAATTAATTACAGTACGCTTATAGCTAATACTAGAATCAACACGATTCGTTTTATTCAACTCAAACTTAATGTTCCTAGGGTGGTCTTCTACTTTCTTCCATTGCACATTCTTAGCTTGCGAGGTCCTATCTTGCTTTGTATTGCCTGAAGGCTTTGACCCGCTTGCCTTTGTGTCACTGATTACTCCTGTAGAGGGAATTTTGGGAACATTAGTTGGTTGGGATACCTTGTGCATTACAGGTTTAGAAGTGCTGGGATCTGAGCTAGTTGAAGGCACATTAAAATTCACTTTCTTAATACTAGGCATAGAAGTGTTGGGATCTGAACAACTAGACGGCATATTAAAATTCACATTCTTAATGCTAGCATATAATGGGTTGCAAACTTGGCACTAGGCATATAACAAGGCATCACAGCTTTATCTTTCGCACCTAAGGATTTAGGACAAGTTGCTCTTAAACATTCTAACACTCCACGAGATCGTTTGGCACGAATGCAAGCAAACCTAATTTCCTATCAAGTGGCTTATTTATGAAATCTCTTCTACAATCTAATGAGACATTCTAGACTATCCTTAAGGTGAGCGAGATAGTTATGAAACGCAAGTTCGTTATTTCTAAGATGAGGAGGAATGTATTTAATATCATAGTATATTTGCGATGCAGATGACTTTGATGCAACATTCTCATTAAAGACAAGTGGCATTTTCCCTTTTACCTGACTCCTCAGATTCTCAATTTTCTTTTGTAAAGAGGTTATTATCTCGTTGTTCTTGTCACGAGTGACTTTGATTGAATCATATAACTCTTTAAAATGTTGTTTCACCTTTTCATTTTCTTCTAGAAAACTCTCATTTTCCTTTTGTAAGACATTTACCAAGTTTTGAAGATGAAAGTGTTAATACAAATAAGCCGTAAAAATGTTTATTTATATTTTACGATCTTCTAATGTTTTGTCGATAACAAACGTAAAATCATATTAACGAAACAAATAAAATACGTAAATGGTTTGAACTAATAGTTTTCTAAAACACTTACGCTTTCACATAAAACACTAAAATAAGTACAAGTGATTTTATGCTTTAGATATACATATGTATAACAACTAGTGTTTACATATTGGGTTAACATATACTTAACTAAGTATACACTAAAATGGGTAAAAACAAGTATATACTAAAATGGGTAAAAACAAGTATATACTAAATAGGTAAAAACTAGAAAATGGTTTTGACCCATAACCCATGGTTTTATTTATACCACTTAACCAAGTTCATTGTATCCTTAAGATACATTGTATCTAGAAAGAAAACCATGGATCAATCCATAACCCATGACCCATGACCCATAACCAAAAATACCCATGGGCAAGAGGAGCGTTCCACGGATCCCGGCTTTGTGCTAGCGGATCCCAGTGGAAGGATCCGTGGGATCCGGGAAACAGAGGATTTTTCCTCTATAAATAGTGAGCCATTTCTTCATTATTTCTCAACCCTTTCCAATACACTTTCTCCCCCTGAGTTAAATCTCACTAACCTTAGATCCAAGAGATCTATGTTTGTAGTTTTGTTTTTGTGTAATCTTCTAGGTTCCTCTTAAAGGCAAGATCACCACCTTTGAAGTTAAGCAAGCTCAAGTCCATGAGTTGCCATGCTTCCTCATCATCAAGGCTATTGAAGTCCTCTTGTTGATGATCTCTTTCTTCTTCAAAGAAGTGTAGTGTTGAAGACATTAGTGAAAGATGTCTCAAGTGTCAAGACGAAGATATTAGTGAAGAGTATCTATCGTCTATAGGATAAACACTTGTAAAAGGTGCTTAGAAGTCAAGACAAGAAGCATTAGTGAAAGGTGCTTAGAAGTCAAGACTTGAAGCATTAGTGAAAGGTGCTTCGAAGTAAAGACACAAGACATTAGTGAAAGGTGTCTTATAGATCTAGTCAAAGGCATTAGTGAAAAGTGCCTTAGATGTACATTCGATATGGTGTGTTTCGATGTACTAGATAGACTAGCATTAGATCCAAGGATATTGATGTGCTTGATGATGTTGTAAAGGAGTAGATCTCCTTTGGGATTAGTCGTTGGTGTAGTGTGGTAGTAGTTCCTCCATTACAATGGAACTAGGTGCTTAGCCTAGTACCTAATAAAGGGTAGGCGACGTTGTGAAGGTGTAGTTCACCTAAGGTGTGAAAGAACTCGGTGGTTAGCCTAGCACCGTATAAAGGGTAGGCGACGTTGTGTTAGGTGTGGTTCGCCTTGGTGTGAAAGAACTCGGTATTTAGCTTTGTACCGGAAAAAGGTTAAGCGACGTTGTGAAGGCTTCTCCGCCATAAGGATATTGGTGTAGTTTTTACAAACTCTCGAGTAGGTGACTCGGGGAGTGAAGTAGGGCAAGGAAGGTGTCCTTGTAGCCGAACCACTATAAATACTCGCGTTGTGGTTTTGTGCTTCTTACTCTTATCTTTTCATTATATATCTTTATATGCTTGTTTATCAACATCCAACACACACAACCAAATAGATTGACGTAAGTCGATCTAAATAGTTTAAAAGGAAGTTTTAATTGGTAACTATTCAACCCCCCTTCTAGTTTTCCACAATTGGCATCAGAGCTTCGTTACCAAGTTTCTTGAAGTATATTGTACTTTAAAAACTTGATACGATCCATGGTTAACTGAAAACTACAAAGAAGGTTTTTCATAAAAACAAACACCATGTCTTTTAAAACTATATGTTTGGATGTTGATTTGATAACAACATTTTTCTTATTTATTTTTTTAATTGCACTAATCTTCCTTGTCATGTTGATTAGTCAAAGCTCATACCCACCAAGCTTTAGGAGTCGCTTGGTAACAAGAATACCTTCCTTAAGAAGGTATCTTAAACGCAAAGGAGCGGGAATAGTCTGAGTGACATTTGATGTGGCATTTGTAAAGACATTCCTAAGTGCGCTAAAGGTATGATTTTCTTTTTACTTTGCCTGATAATTAAGTATACCTAGTTAGATATTTATATGATTATCCTTTGTGCAAATTACATGTTTTACTTGAAGCTTCATTAGGAACCCTTTTTCTCACATACGTGTTATATTTCTCATATAAAGTCGTGGTATATAAAACTTTTGTTTTGCTTCTTTTAATCCAATAAAACAAAACACGAATTTCAAAAAATTCCTCCTTCCCCATAAAAACTCCCACCGTCGACCACTTTATCAAATCTTCACCTTTTCAAATCTTCCAATTTCAAAAATTTCCTCTCATTCAAAAACTTCATCTTCCTCCTCATTCCATCTCAATCGAAATCAAGAAGATCCGTCATCAACATGGTTTACATCGCACTCGTGCTCATCGCCCTAACACTCATCGCACTTGTGTTCCCTATGATGAAGTTCACATGCGGAGACATTTACTTTGTGTTGTTAATCTATATTGGGGTCATATACCCAATCCTTTGTATCATCCTTAGTATTGAAATGCAATATTATTAATCTAGTTTATCTAGGTTACTATTATGTGTTTTTCATTATTCTTTTATATGTTTTATATTCTTTCGTGATACATTAGAGGTCATGTATGCATGCTAAAAAAATGTAGGATAAAACATACTTCGTGGTATAAAAACTGTAAAACCTATGATTTTATCAAATCTGCTTCTGTTACTACTGATCCACGGATGCCGGAAGATATACTATCCGGATCCCTTTTGTAAAGGAACCGTGGGATCCAGACATCGAAAACAGTTTTCATGCAAGATTAAAACCACTATCTTTCTAAAGTAATAACCCACTAGAATTTCAAAACCATGAGTTAGCTAAATGCTAAAACCATTGTTAATAAAAATCTAGTAAAAACGTTAGATTATTATAGGTTGACCATAAACATCACCTCTTATTAACCCATCACTTCTATAGGTTCAACTATGACGCATGAATACGAGTTTGATTTTTCACTCACTAGCGTCTACACCCGAACATCTCCCTTGAGCCCAACACACCGCAATCATGTCCGTGGGTTCAATAATCTCAAAACTGTCACTTCCATGAAGGACGTATTGTAGACACCTCTACAATTCAAGAAGGTATCAATACCTCCTTCCGAGCCATAGGACTAGAATGTCTTCTTGGAATCAACGAGAAGATATGTCCAAGGTTCATAATGGAATTCTTCCGTTAAGTCGAACTCGTTCAATAACGAGGATTGCTCTCTATCTCTTTGGTTTTACATCAAAACCAAAAGTTCACTCTAACCCTTGGGCATTTTGCTCACATTCTCCGGATTCCAAATCATGGACAAAGTGCCTTCATCAAGATTGGTCTCTCGATTCTCTCTTCAAATTTCGTGAAGAAAATAGTCCATATTGTTCACACATACCCTCCTAAGATTTAAATCGCATAATATGCAAACCTCGACCATATTACTCCAATCCAAACATTATCCATACATGGGATATCTGAGAAGAGTACAAGCCTCTTGCTCTCATTCTACGTGAAAATGTTTGGAGTCTTAGGGGAAATCGAGAAATTCTTCCCGCTTGTTGTGCTCACATGTTGTACTGTTTGCTAACACAACAACCATACAATCTCGCCTACTTCTTCGCAAGGCAAATTGCAAATCTTCAAGGCTCCAAGAATCCCTTATGGAATGTTCTTGACACGCCTCTATCATAATGTTATGCACTTCCATCCTCAATTTCAAAGTCCGTTGTACGTACTTGTGAACAAGATGATGGAACCGCTAAACATATCTCTCATGAAGACTTTCTTCATTCTTGATTCCACCAATACCCATCAATCACATAATAATCCTCCTAGCGAAGACACTCAAGGAACCTAGTAATAGTCAAATAGGATCAGTTCTACTCTACTCATGCTTTATCAATGTAATCGTATGTCTTTCATAAAATAAAACATCTTACATTTGATATCTTAGTGTTAGAACTCCTTTAACAAATCTTGGAATATAATGCATTGTCAAGATCATTGCATACCTTTAGTAAAGGTTCTACCTAGCAGATGGACGGATCCCAAATGTTGTACTAAACGGATCCCTATCTTTGGGGAACCGTGGGATCCGGAAAACAGAAAATGCAATTGCAAGCATTATATTTCAAACATATCCTTAGAACACCTCACTAAGCTAAACATAGTGTCTTAAGGCAGATTAAGTCCTTATCAAGATAGGTTGATCTTTCCTACTCATTCCAACTCACATAGATCACACTCTAAGATGTTCATAGATCTATAACTTTGTTTTAATCCATCACTCTTCCGCTCTCAAAACTCACACTTCATTTTTTACTTGATCCCTCACATCTAAGTTAGAAATCTTTCGATTATGACAAAATTGATCATAAATCAACCTCACCTCAAAATTGATCAAAGTTGATCAAATCCTAGTTTTCCCATCTCAAAACCCTTATGATATTTTCCAAAACACAATCCTAAGTCACAACCTGATCTCTAGGATCATTTAGCTTCAATTGACACTCTCATCTTTAGTGTCATCCTTGCTCATTCATTGGTACTCATGAAAGTTCCAAATCCTTCCACAAAAGACAATCATTAGCTACATCACTCACCACCTTCAAGTACTTAAGCACCCCTTCATTTAAGATACTTAGGAAGACTAAAACACTCAAGATGGTATAGGTCTTAGATTTTAGAAACATCATTTCCACTCTTTCATAGTCATTTGTTAGCCGGATCCCTAGGAATAGCCTAGACAGATCCTCTCGAGAAGGAACCATGGGATCCGGATGACATGATAGGTCAAATCTTGCTAAAAATCATTTCAACTTATCTTCCTAACTCAAACACTCCATCTCATCTTAAATGAGTTCCTAGATCACCCAACCTCAAGTTGACTCTTGTGCATGTCAATCATCACATTCCAATGAATCCTAGTGGCTTTAAGCTTAAATGCACTTGCTAAATCTCTTAGTTTAAAAACCACCTTGTTAGGACCTCCATAGTCATCACTCTCACTCTAAGTTTCAGCTCTTGAAATCATTTCATCATGAGGAAAACCCCAAGTAGTAACTTATCCACCAAAGAACCACCCATGAAAAAGGCTCGTGTTATACATGAAATTTCCTCAACCGAATCTGTTGGAATCACTCCTAAACCTAAATCAAGTGTTAGTAATTCATATGTAATAGTTAGCTTAATTATGGCCTTTATGTTTGTTATTAGCCTTAAGCTTATGTAGAAGGCCCATGAGCTTAGCCCAAGCCCATAGGAGAAAGGATGGGAACTAGGGCGTTGCCCTAGCTTCCTCCTATAAATACTTTTGTATAACCCTCACTTGAGGGTTGGTTGTTCAATTCATTCTCTTCACACTTCTACGCATAACCTTTCACATAGTTCATACGTGTGTGTGTTTGGTTTATTGTTCAATCGCCTTTATCTCTTTCTATTAAGCTTGTGTTGTAAAACTAGTGACCTATCGATGGTATCAATCGCCAAATAGTTGGGTGAACATTTGTTTGGTGGGTTTTGGTCCTACGCGTAGAACATACGCTTCGGTGTTGATACTTTGGTTCGCTTAAAACACGTTTTTACACTTTTTAATCCAAGATTCTTGTACTTTCAATGTTTTAAGGTGTTAAAATACTTGTTTTGGCAAAAGTTTCAAACTTTACGCGTGGATCTTTGTTTTTAAGCTAGTTCTTGAGCGAGGGTTTCATCCTACGCATAACTGCTTTTAGAGGTTTTGGATCATCAAATTTCACACTTTTGTGTTATTTTGGTGATATTGAAGCTATCTCATCACAAAAATCTGGTTTAGAAACATCTTTGGGCAAAATCATTGTTACGAGTAAAGCTACGCGTATCAAAACCCTAGTTTTACGCATAACTTTATCCTTGGTTTGATCTTCGGTTTAGTGGTTTACTCCGTGTTTTCTTGCTTTGATAAGCACGAAAATACGTCGAATTGGGATATCTTTTGCCTTTGTGATAGTGTAAAGATCACTTGAGATAAAACCCTAAAATTACACATAAGCATAAAGCTTACGCGTGAAAATCCTACGCATAAGATTCATCTTACGCCTAAGCCTTGTCTTACGCATAAGGTAATCCTACGCCTAAGTTTCTACGCCTAACTTTGTGTCTACGCATAACTTTAGTGTTTTTCCCTACTTACGCGTAAGCTAAACCTTACGCGTAACTCTTGATTGTTACGCGTAACTTTGGTGTTTTTACGCATAAGTGCTACTTGGCTATTGTGATTTCTACGCCTAAGGATACTTCATCAACAAAGGTTCATTCGACTACATAGATCCATTTTTACCAACACAAGTTTTTCAACATGTCACAACCACCATACTCTAACTATTTCCCTTACACTTATTCTCAATGACAACAATAACTAAGTCCACAACATCAACAATGGAATCAACAACAAGCAATTTATCAACAACAATTTAATCAACAACATACTCCACAACTTGGAGCAATTCCTCCACCACAAATGGTTCAAACACCACCAAGCCTTCAAGTTCAACCCTACACAAATGATTTCAATCAACATCCATCAAGGAACACTATGAAGGAACCCACTTGGTTTGCAAAGATGTGTGAAGCTTTAAGCGACCAACAATCAATTCATGAGGTTGGATCACTGATAGACCTCCAATGCTCACTCCAGAAACTACGATCAATGGGTGATTAGGTTCTTTAGGTTTTGTGATCTAAAGAAGCCACATGGAAAGTTATTAAAGAAGGTTATCTTGGAAGGTCCATTTAAGATGCCTCTTGTCCTTGTGCCGGAGATCCAAATGCTAATCCACCAAGAGATGAACAATCAAACATTGCTATCAAGCGGATCTCAATCCAATGTAACTTCTACACTATGAAGTCGATGAGCTTGCAATGCAATATATCCTTTTAGGATTACCAAACCCAATTCTTCAAGTGTTGATGCTTAAAAGACCGCAAAGGCAATGTGGGAACATATTCATCTTCTTATGGAAGGATCTCACTCAATCGAGGACATGGAATCCAAAATTTACTTGGCTTATGAACACTTCATGATTGAACACGGAGAGACACTAGAGTCTTATCATCATCGATTCTCGGACATCATAAATGATTTGGACAAACACAACATCATCATGCCAAGAATTGCGCTTAATACTAAGTTCTGAGTAGTCTTGGTCCCGAATGGGAGAAGTATGTCATTTTTCTCCATCAAGCGAAGAACATGCATCATTATACATACGGATTGTTGTACGATTACTTGAAGCCTCATCAAAAGGAAGTTGATAAGGAAAGGATTCTCCGTGCTCAAATTGCTTCATCTTCACATCCGGAAAATCAACAACTTGCCTTGTATGCTCAAAACAGTTATTCTCCTCAACCATCAACTCAACCAATCGCCACTATCACACCACATGATCCTTCATAACAATCTCAACAAAATCAATTGGTTCCATACAACAACAACAATGCTCAAGCACTTTATAGTCAAGCTAATGAGGAATCGATCCGCTCAAGCATTGCAACAAGGATTTGTTATGATTGCTAATGCTTTTGGCGTTATACAAACAAATCCAACAATCGCATTCGCTCCTCATCTAACACACGGAATCAAGTTGTTGTGAACAATGGACGAGTTGAAGTTCGTAATCGTGGTTATGGTCATCGATGGGCGGTGGTCGAGGGTTTAATGTTGTGGGTAGGAATAACAATGAGCTCAAGTGGTGGAACAGTGAAATGCTCGAAATGGGTTGAATGGTCTTCGATGCTACAACCGCAATGAGAAGGACACTGCTAATGCATGCCCAAAGCCGAGGACTAAGGCGGTGCTTATTTCAAAGAGGCTCTTCTTTGGCTCTTAAGGATGAAGTCGGTGGAACTCTCACGCACAAAACGAGCTTTTCATGGCGGATGCGCACTCGAGATGATGATATGGAGGACTTGCGGTGCCAATGCAGATGTTATGTTGATGGCTAATATGCATGAGTTACACATGAGTGACACAGGCCCAAGTGTATGACACCGATGGCTTGTCTCAGTGCCGAACAAACCATATTTATCTCTCGATCTAATATCTCCGCCAACATCCGAATCTCGCAAGACTCAAAATGTTCAACATGAGTCATCCACATCTCATTCGACGATTTTCAATTAGACCCGTAGTTACATTTGACGATCAAGATGACCTTATGGTTTCCTTTGATAATCAAATTGACTCGTGGTTATATTTGAGGATCTAAATAATGATCATGTTGTGACTCACGTTGAACACACCGAACTTTGCCTCATCCGGATCTTGCTCTTTTACTTAAAGACCAACAATCCATAATGGAAGAATGTTGTGCATTAAATCGGGACTTAAAAAGTAAAAATGCACCGTTAACCAATGATTTTGAATGTTTAAAAAGCAACTCAACTTTTTCAAAACTCAAGAAAACCGTGAAAAAGGTTTTGAAGCCGCTTTTGCTAAATCTCATCAAACGAAAAATATTTAGAGAGACGGATCGTGATCTAGCCGCTTTGAAGAATGCTTTGTTGTGCGAAATAGAACAATCAAACATGAACATAAAAGCAAATTAACGCTATCACCTTGGAAAATCAAAAGCTAAGGTGAGTTGTTAACTTGTCAAAACAGTTCTCTGCATACAAAAAGCATTCAACGAAATGAATAGATGATCATCTTGAAGAAATTGTCGACTTGCAAAACAAACTTAAAGAGTTTAAAATGTTGTTTACAAACATGGTGAGTCAATCACAACTATTGAAAAGTTTACTTTAAAACCCAATCCAAATGGATATGGACCGAATCTTGCGATTACAAACCTAAGCTTTCAACCAAAGCATTCAAACCAAATCACGAAGTTTCCAAAGCATAATATAAAATTGATAATTACATTATGAGTGTTGTTGAATATCATCGCCAAGAGGAATTAGATGCGAAAGACGAGTCGATCAAAATTAAAACTGTTGTTTACAACAAACCTTTAATTATTCAAACCGGTCACTTTCGTCACACCAACGGATTCTTCTAACACACCAAGGATTATCATAAAACATCTGAGTCTTCTAATGTTAATCCCAAACCGATTATGCACAAATTTATGGTCCTTTACCTTCCATCGGTGAAGTAAACTCAAAACACGAAAATCGCAAAATTCTTAGATATTTTGACATTTTCATGGTGACCTCAAACTTTTAGAACATGAGATAGAATATCATTAGAAATCAAAGTTCAACACTTTCAATCGCCTCGCGCGAGAACAAAGAGACATTTTTCGGAAAAATCTTTTACCAAATGTTAAAAATTTGAAACATTGTGCATTGTCTTGGGAACGGGACTTTCATAAGGAACTTGGATTGATGAAGGTCATTTTAGAAAATAGAAACATCTATTTCTAATACTAAACGTAAAAGAAAATGTTGAGAAAAGATGTTGATCGACTCTTGAAAGATGTTATATGTCTTGATATCCATAATGTTGTGTTATTGAATTCTTTGTCACATGCATCGATTATATCTCTGCGACATCGTTGATAATGTTGTAATCATGACAATTACGATAATGTGCATCGATCGAGTCTTTAAAAGTTGAAAATGAACGATTGATTAACGAGCTTTCAAATGCAAAACGTCGTCTTCAATGGTGTCAAAAGATTGTCACAATCGTGAACTTGCTTTGCAAAACAAAATCCACCGCTTGCAATCAAACAATTTTTATCCAAAATTTGAGCAACTGGATGATCAAAACGTGTCTTTGAAAAGTCAAATCTCAAAATATGAACAAGAACTTGTAAAAGTTAAACAGAATATGGTGTCATATTTGATTTACTTAATAAGACTCGTCATGAAGCATCAAACGAGCTTGATCATTTTCTTGCACACACTAGAGAAGTAATGCATTTTTCTCGGTATCTTAGTTCGAAAATCAAGATTTGATTCACACTATCTTTAAGTTAAGAGAAATGTTTGGAAAGTATGTACAACTTCCGCCTACCGTGATTAAGAGAATAGCACCGGTAACACTTAGTAATCGTGAACCTAGAATGCCTACCGCCAAATCACAAGTTGCTAATGTGCTTCCTTCTCATCGCAACATGAATAGTTGCCTCTTTTCCAAGCGTCCGCACTTCACGACCTTAGAGCACTACATCGAAGAATAGGAAGTTGCGACCTAAGAAAAGATCAATAAGGAATGCTAAAGTAGAAGAACACCCTAGGACTATGAATAAGACTCACGTTGCTTCCACTATAGATATTGCGTCGACAAATGTAATAGAAATAGTGATGTAACGAATGCTAAACCTCTATGTACTTTTGATATTCAATCGATGCATCTTGTGTTATTTGTCGTAAAAGTATGAATTCGATTGTCATGACAAATGTGTTGCTAAAACTATCATCTCTCGCTTAAGGAATCCTAAGAATCGGAATACCTCTAGGCCCACTAATCATTCTAAGTCCGTGCTTGGTAAACCGCCTCTTTATATTCTAAGAAATGCATTGCTATCCTCGTAGTTCCGGTATCACCTCCAAAGAAAGTAGTATCACCTAGTGCATTCACTAAGACTAAAGCAAATAGTAGTTATAGATGGCAAAATGGATATATAACAAACTAGGATTTAAATGGATGCCTAAAGTTATTGATGTGTGTATGTCTACTATAAATGCTCCTAACCCTCTAACATTTCGGGTTCCACATCTACTTCTATTCCATCCATGTCGTGCGTGTGTAATGCAGGTGATACGATCATTCTCTGGATTGTTGATAGCGGATGTTTGATGAGATGTGTCTAAATACTCATCATTTTGTATAATCTAAACTACAAAATCATCTCGAAAACACTCGAAACACATCAAAATGATCAAAATATCACAAACAAGTGTTTTATGTGTTTTAAATGCAAAAAGATCAAAATCGATGAAAAATGTATCAAGTTTGCAAAATTGGCAGTTTTAGTCCCTCAAGTTTTAAAAGTTGTCAAATCTAGTCCCTGGAATTCAAAAATGTGGAATTTTATCATTCAAGGTCCTTGAAATACTTTAAGTTGTTTAAAATGGTCCTTGAATGATTATTTGGTCAAATGGCATAAAAGGTCCCTAAACTTTGGAAAATTGCAAAAGTAGTCCTTGGATGTTTTAAAATGGAATTTTATGCAAAAGTTATCCTTGTGCTATCAATTTTTGTCAAGTTTGGTCCTTGTGATAAGTTTGGAAAGTTGGCAAGATCAGTCCCTCATGTTTGGCAGATTTGCACTTTTGGTCCTTGATATTAATACTAAACCAAACGGATCCAATACCCAAATC
The DNA here is from genome assembly GCA_022545495.1 of Chrysanthemum lavandulifolium. Taxonomy (NCBI): domain Eukaryota; kingdom Viridiplantae; phylum Streptophyta; class Magnoliopsida; order Asterales; family Asteraceae; genus Chrysanthemum; species Chrysanthemum lavandulifolium. Next base: position 19,179,562 of record CM040245.1, read on the forward strand.
CAGCCGGCCCAAAATGCATATCCAAGCCAACACCCCCGGCCCAGCCCCAGTTCACACTCATTCGACCCCAGTTATTAACCCCTTCGGTTAAAACCCGAACAAAAGTCAAAAACTCTCAAACCGCCCAAAACCACTACCCATGCTCATCTCCCACACAAACACCGAAAACCTCAAAACCGAGATGGTTTTCCACTTTTTCAACCTCACTCCATACTTTGTCCCTCCACCTCCACTAACACCCAAACCTTTTAATTATCTCAAACCACCTCCAATTAATGATCAAACATGCCTTGAAGAAATTTGGCGCCAAAATTCCAAGTGGACGGTTTTGATGCATTTCAGTGATCCAATGGCTCGGAATTTGGTGGGAAGCAATCAAAGTCATCAAGGATGCTAAAAAATCTATAAAGAAGGATGAGATGCATTGTATCAAGTATCTAGTGTAATTTTCATTTCATTAAGTCGTTTTAGCTTAACTTTAAATTTCAAGTGTTTGTTTTAGTCTTAAAGCTTTGTATTTCAAGTTCTTATGTATTAATAAAGCTTTTGAAACCTTCAATTCAAGTATCAACTTATATCTTAGATTTATGCAATTTTCCTTATTTTCAAATTCTCATGAATGATCAATTGTTGTTTTTAGATGTTCTTATGGACTAATATAGTACACATAAGCTCCCTAGAAAGCTTATTCAAGCTTTTAGAAACACTAAAAACAAGTTTAGAAGCAAAAATCAAAAATCACCAAAAATACAAATTAAATAGTTCAAAATTCAAAATCATATGGAGAAGGTGTTCACAATGGGTAAAGTAATGAATTATGGATGGCCTTGGGTTAGAAGCTTTGTGGTAAGCCTGTTAGGATTGGTCTTAGTTCTTGGTTCTTAGTTTTGAGCTTGAAAAGCTTTTGTAAGCCTTTTATTCATTTTACATTTCTTGTTGTAGTTGTTTTTAGCTTGTAATCTTTGTGATTTATTGTTCATTAGATATAGTTAAGTGTTATTAATCATTAAAACAAGTGTAGTTAAGCTTTTAAATTAGTAGTTAAATTTGTAAAAAATTTCAATTCTATGCTTAAAATAGCTCAAGTCTAAATTCATAGTTTTATGTTGTTGTTCATTGTTAGTGCATGCTTATTTGGTCTTAGTTAATGATTATATGATGTCTAAATCAAGTTCATGGTTTAAATTTGTGAGTTGCTTTGAAAAATTTCAAAACAGGTCATATAAAGGGGTGTTTGGATTCCTTGTGTTTCTTGTGTTAAAGGTGGATTAAGTTTGTAAATGTTGTTGTTTCATGTCTCACTAGTGTCTAATAATTCAAGCAAGTCAAGAAAACTAGTTCTCATTTGGATAAAAGTCAAAATCTCTTTTGATCCCATCTCATTACTTGTCGTATGATTTTCAAGATCAAGGATTATGATTTTGTGTTAGCAAGTTGTTAAAAGTACTCAAATCAGTCTTAGTTCACTTTATAACATCATATTTAGTGCTTAGAATCAATCCAAATCTCATCTTAGTCAACTTAGTTAGATTTGGATAAAAGTCAAATTTCCATTAGGTCATTTTGAATAAACTTTGGAATTTCACTGTGGGCTTAATAATAAGTTTTAGCTTAAAAGCTCTTAAGGTATTAGAGTATAGTTGCTAAACAAAATTATAAAATACTAGTTCTCTTGCAATCGACTTTTTAAGTGCTTATTTCAGCTTCTTTTGGGTTGTGTTTGAAAAGGTGCCACATGCACGCTTCATAAGTCCAACTTGATAAGCTTGCATAGAGCTTATTAGTTGCTCAAATCTTGTGTTCTTGGTTCTTTGGGAAGACAACCTAGCCATCTTGAAGTCTCAAGCTTAAGTTTTCATTTTGAAGCTTGTTTAGTAGAGTGCAATAGCTCTAAGTTTGTCCCATTTCGTGTTTAAGCCAAGTGCTTATTACCTTATTCATAGCTTTTCGGTGTGTTTAATTGTATATCTTAGCCTCATTTCTGCTCATATAGCTTGTTTGCATCCACTTTGAGCTTTTGTTTCAACTTGCAACCTTGTTTGAGCTTATTTCACCAAATAAGCTCATTAAGCTCAATGTTGGCTCATTAAGCTTGTCAAACGCTTATTTCAAGTTTGTAAAATTTTTGTCTTTGTTAAAGTTTCATAATATCAGTATTAAAGTAGTTTTCAAAAATAAAATCCGAAAAAGGTCAATTAAAAATCGGTGATAGTGTTTATTTAATATTTCTTAGCTTTTGATTTTTCTTTCATCTTATTAATAAGCAAATCTTGTTTTTCTATTTTCTTAGTTTTCTGTCATCATATAGTATTTTAGAAAAATTTTCATATTTTTCTCTATCTTTTTAGTATTTATTATAATTTTAATTAGTTAAAAATAGTAATTAATTAGTAATAAATAATTAAAAAGTATAAAAAATATATTTTCAGTTTTAAAATTAGTTTTATTATATTTTAGATTTTTCCAAGTTAAAATTTTATTTTTCCAAGTTTATTTTATATTTTCTAGTAATTAAGTGTATTTTAAATAGTGATTAATTAGTAATAATTAGATAAAAAGTGTGAAAAATATATTTTTAGTTTTAAAATTAGTTTTATAGTATTTTAGATTTTTCTGAATCATAAGTTTATTTTTCTAGCCTTATTTTGTATTTTCTTCTATTTTAGAGTATTTATTAAATAGTTAAAATAGTTTTAATTAATAATAATTAATTAAATAGTTGTAAAAATAATTTTCTTTTCTAATAATTTTCTTTTATTTTTAGGATTCCAAAATGTTATTTTCATATTTTTAGACATTTTATTTCTTAGTTTTCACTTTTTATTTTGTACATATACGTAGTTTTTAAACTTACGCCACGTTTCTTTCATCCGATTGTTGTGCTTTCCAATTCGTGTCCTATTCCTTTCCAATCAATCGGTAGTGTAATATTTCTAATCAAAACCTTTACGATCACTATCCTTAGTGATCATTCTATCATCTCGAATCGGTTTGCACACCATTGAGTCTCCGTGGGACTAAACGACCCGGAATTCATTCTATTCTCCGGGACTTCATTGTATTTGTGTTTTAAGTAGTTTTAAGCTTATTACGGTTAGCCATTCACAAGTGGCTAGCTTGTGTGAGGTAGACTTGACCGGTTTAGCACGTATCAAATTTTGGCGCCACGCCGGGAGGCTTTAGCGTGTGTTTAGCCATTTTCAGACCCATACTTGCACATAACCCATCATTTGTAAAAAGTTTTTTGTAAAGTTATAAGAAAATCAAAAAGTTCATTAACACTTTTCCTAAAGTGTTAAAACACCAAAAACAATATAAAACAACAAAACAATCGTAACGTTTTCTATCTTGTATTGTCTTTAAGGTGATTCTTAAAACAATACGATTTGGTTAAACGAGACGATACCAAAAATATTGTCCAAAAGTTTTTGAGCCATTCTGCACAAATCTTACCTACGTCTTTTCGGTGGTACTTAATATATACATAAAAATCAACCACCATAAATCAAGGCAAGACACCTACTAACTGGGGTGCGACCATAATAAGTTCCCTAACATCGATTTAAAACTTGCCTTTGTGTCACTTGTGATTTGGTGTACCTTTTTCAAAGAAGCCATTTCATTTGTGATTATTGGTTAAGTTCACTTGTTGTTTTGCCTCATTTGTTTTGAAAATTGATTTTTATACTTAGTGCATGCGCACTGTTCTTCCGATTCTATAAGTCCACTTTCGAACTTGGAAACATTCCTCGTGAGACGTGAGGACGTTCGGCTCCTTCACCGTGATCGAGGAACGTCTACCACCACCACCTCCGTCGAAATGGCGAAGACAAACCAATGAATGAGCTTCTCCAAGCACCCATCGAGGGTTACGGAGATGCTATTGTTGTTCCACCATCGTGGTCGACACTTTCGAGCTCAAAACCGGGTTGCTTAATCTAGTAACCCAAAGCCAATTCTATGGTTTTGAGCGGATGATCCTCATGCACACATTCGATGGTTTAACAAGATTGCATCTACCATCAAGTACAAGAATGTCCCACATGAAGCTATCAAGCTTCTTCCTGCTCCCATTTTCTGAGGACAAGCCGAATTGGCTTGAGAAACAACCCCTCGTTCTATAGAGACATGGGAGGATCTTGTCACCAAGTTCGTTAACGAGTTCTATCCTCCATCCCGAACCACAAGTCTTAAGAATGAGATAATGAAATTTTCTCGAGATTTTATGAATCATTCGGGAGGCATGGGATCGTTACAAAGAGTTGCTTCAGTGTCCGCATCACGGTTTTACCGAGTTAATGCAAATGGATACTTTCTATAATGGTCTCAATCAAACTAATCAAGACTCTTTGAATGCCTCCGGAGGTAATTTCTGAGCAAGACCACAAAAGAGGCCTTGCAAATCATTGAGAACAAATCTCGTGTCCGTCCTTTCCGAGCAAAGACATATCGGTCTCATGTTTGGACCTTCTTCTTCTTCATCCCCGTGAGTACATCTAGCACCGATGCTAAGATTGATAAACTCACGACATTGTTCGAGCTTTGGTTCTTGCTAACCAAAGAAAGTGACCTTCACTCGACACCAACACATGGTGAAGTGAAGAAAGTCGAGAGTTGTGTTACTTGTGGTGGTCCTCATGCTTACTACAATTGTATCGCCACCGATGGTAGTCCATTTGAAGCCAATGCTCTAGCCGGTAGTTCACAACAAGGAGGTAATCAATACCGTCCTCAAAATGAACCACACTATCGTGCTAACACTAATCGTGCACCACCGGTTTTAATCGAATCATAACATGCAAAACCGAATCGAACCAACCAAGAATGAACCAAGGTTATCAAAACCAAGGTAATTTCTATCCTGGACCCAATCAAGGTTTCCAACATCAAGGAAACCCTAATCAAAACAATTTCAATCGAGGAATCAATTTCATGGGAATATGAATCCTAATCAAGGAATTTAGGCTATAATCAAAACATACGACCTCAAATTATCCCTCCACCTCCTCCGTCATTGTTCCTCCAGACCATCATCGATGAGTTCTCAAGCAATTCATGAAATCCCAAGATGAAATGAACAGGTTGTTGGTTAGTCGATTGTTGATCTTAAGAAGTCTTTAAATGATCAACCCTCGGGCTCGGAAAACTTCCGAGCAACACGATCGCTAACCCGAGGGGCGATGCAAAGGCGATCACAACCGAAGTGGTGTTTCATATGATGGACTGCTGTTCCTACTACCTCTTCTTCTTCTTCTCTCCCAAAGGTAGTGGAAAGTGAACCTCCAACACACAATGGACCTCGACTCCAATGCCTCCTCCACCGTGCCAATGAGTCAAGTTACCAAGGATCCAACGGACAAGGTGCATTATTCTAGCCCACGGTACAAGACACGTCCTACCTTGGTAGTCCAACCTCAGTTGTCCGAAACCCAAGTCAAATCAAGGAGTTGTTTTAAACCTCCTGTAGCTCTTGTTGAGAATCGAATCCAAATCTTCTATTCCTTACCCATCACGTTTGAATGAGCAAAACCTCCGAGAAAGCTAGTCATCAAATGGATAAATTTTTCCAAATTTTCCAAGAGTTACACTTTGACATAAGCTTTATGGATGCTATCATCTTGATGCCCAAGTTTGCATCAACTCTCAAACACATGTTAAGCAATAAGGAAAAGTTGTTTGAAATGGCAAAACTCCTCTTAACGAGAATTGCTCGTGATTATTCTTAAGAAGCTTCGAGAAAAACTTGGAGATCCCGGGAAATTTCTCTTACCTTGTGTATTCCTGGAATGGTTGAATGCTTTGCCTTAGCGATCTTGGTGCAAGCATAAACCTTATGCCTTATTCGATGTGGAAGAAACTTTCTCTTCGGAACTTACTCCTACATGCATGACTCTCGAGCTTGCGATCGTTTCCATATCCCGTCCTCTTGGCATTCTTGAGGACGATTTGTGAAAGTAGGAAAGTTCCATTTCCACCGACTTCGTGGTTGTTGATTTTGATGCCGATCATCGGGTTCCTCTCATTGTTGGTCGAGGATTCACGAGAACGGGCCATGCTTTCATTGATGTATTTGAGCAAGAAATCACATTGCGTGTTGGTAATGAAGTCACACCTTTAACCTAGATCAAACTTTGAGGTACTCCGCAAATTATGATTCCGAATCGGTTAACCGAATAGATATCATTGATGTTGCTTCAAGAGTACTCTCAAGAAGTTCTTGGTTATTCTCATAATTACGTGAGTGGGGATTCCACCACATCTTCCCAACCTATCATAGCCAATTCTACTCCTTCCTCACTCCGTTTGAGGCGACTTCATCTTAGATGAGATTGAAGCATACTTGGCTAGTGATTCTATTCCTTGGGAAATTGATCACGCTCCAATTGATATTGAGGGGGACATACTTCTTATTGAGAAGTTGCTCAATGATGATCCATCATCAACCCTTCACTCTAGTGATTCAATTCCTAATGAGATTAATCAACATGAGATTAATCTGGAGGGAGATATTCTTCTAAAGAAGTTGTCAAATCTGGACACTTCTACTCCTCTCCTCCCATCAAACTTCATAATAAGGAAGTCAAGTCATTGAGAAAATCAAGAATTTCACGAGGTTGAGCTTAAGAACTTACCTCCTCATCTCGAGTATGCATTTCTAGAAGGTGATGATAAATTACCCGTCATTATTGCTCGAGATTTGAGTAAAGATGAAAAGTCGCTCTCATAAAAATCTTGAAGTCACACAAGCAAGCAATTGCTTGGAAACTCTCCGACATCAAAGGTATAAACCCCGAGTTTTGTACTCATAAAATCTTGATGGAGGATGACTTTAAACCAGCAGCTCAACATCGAGACGCAGTGAATCCAAAATCCATGATGTTATTAAACAAGAGGTTATCAAACTTCTTGATGCGGGATTGATTTACCCTATCTCGATAGTCCTTGGGTTAGCCCAATTCATTGTGTTCCTAAAAGGGTGGCATAATCATTATCACAAATGAAGATAACGAGTTAATCCCAACTCGATTGGTTACGGATGGCGTGTTTGCATTGACTATCGTAAGTTGAATGACGCCACCGTAAAGACCATTTTCCTCACCCTTCATGGACCAAATGCTTGAGAGATTAGCGAGGAACGAATACTATTGTTTCCTTGATGGTTTCTCGAGTTACTTTCAGATTCCTATTGATCCACGGGATCAAGAAAAGACCACATTCACTTGCCCATACGGAACTTTTGCCTACAAACGTATGCCTTTTGGCTTATGTAATGCTCCCGCACGCTCCAACGATGTATGATGGCCATTTTCCACGACATGATCGGGAAACAATGGAGGTGTTTATGGATGACTTCTCGGTCATTGGGGATTCTTTTCAATCATGTCTCTCCATTTAGATAAAATGCTTCAAAGGTGTGAAGACACCAATCTTTGTCTAAATTGGGAGAAAAGCCACTTTATGGTCAAAGAAGGCATTGTCCTTGGCCATAAGATTTCAAAGAACGGGATTGAGGTAGATAGAGCAAAAGTTGATGTTATTGCTAAATTACCTCATCCTACTACCGTCAAAGGTATTAGGAGTTTTTAGGTCATGCCGGTTTCTATCGTAGATTCATACAAGATTTTTCCAAAATCGCCTGACCTATGACCCATCTTCTTGAAAAGGATGCTCCTTTTATCTTCTCACCCGAGTGCATAGAAGCTTTTGAAACATTGAAGAAAAAGCTTCAAGCACCGATTCTCGTTGCTCCCGATCGGGACTTGAATTTTGAGCTCATGTGCGATGCAAGTGATTTTGCTATCGGTGCAGTCTTAGGGCAACGAAGAAACAAGCATTTTCATCCTATTCACTACGCAAGTAAGACTATGATGAAGCTCAAACTCATTACACCACCACGTAAAAAGAGCTATTAGCCATGGTGTATGCATTTGAGAAGTTTCGCCATACTTAATCTTGACCAAATGCGTGTGTATACGGATCACTCGGCTCTTAAATATCTCTTTGCAAAACAAGATGCAAAGCCGAGATTGCTTCGTTGGATTCTCCTCCTCCAAGAATTTGATATCATTATACGTGATAAAAAGGAGCCGAGAATCTAGTCACGATCATCTCGATTAGAAAACCCTCACCAAGATGTTTTCTAGAAAAGGAAATAAATGAAACATTTCCTCTCGAGACACTCAATGCGGTTTCTTTTCGTGGAAATTCTACCACCCCGTGGTTTGTCGACTTTGCAAATTACCATGCGGGTAACTTCATTGTGAAAGGGATGTCGACCCAACGAAGAATAAATTCTTCAAGGATGTTAAACATTATTTCGGGACGACCCTTTCTTATTCAAAATCTGTGCGGATCAAGTCATCCGACGGTGTGTTTATGGACGAGAAGCTATTGACATTCTCACGACTTGCCATGTTGGACCCACCGGGGCCATCATAGTCCAAACTACACCGCCAAAAGGTGTTTGATTCCGGTTTTATTGGCCCACAATCTATAAGGATGCCCACGATTTTGTCAAAGCTCGTGACGCTTGTCAACGCCATGGTAATATCTCTCAAAGGAATGAAATGCCACAAAATGCCATTCAAGTTTGTGAGATATTTGACATATGGGGTATTGATTTTATGGGGCCATTTCCTTCATCTCGTGGAAACAAGTATATACTCGTGGTCGTTGACTATTTGTCAAAATGGGTTGAAGCAAAAGCTTTACCCACCAATGATGCCCGAGTTGTTGTAAAGTTTTGAAATCTCTTTTGCCGTGTTTGGAACTCCGAGAGCGATAATCGATGATCGTGGTACACATTTTGTAATGACCAATTTGAAAGAGTTATGCAAAATATGGTGTTACCCATCGCCTCTCATCGCATACCACCCCAAACAAGTGGGCGGTGGAAGTTTCCAACCGTGGTATTAAAAGAATCCTTGAAAGGACGAGAGGCGAAAATCGTGCATCCCGGTCGGATAAGCTTGATGACGCACTGGGCCTTCCGTGACACTTACAAAACACCCATCGGGTGTACTCCATACAAGCTAGTGTACGAAAGGCATGTCATCTTCCAATTGAGCTAGAGCACAAGGCATCTTGGGCCTTAAAACATGCAAACTTCGATATACGAGACCGGTGATCACGGAAAAGTTCAAATGAATGAATTAAATGAACTTCGTGATCAAGCTTACGAGAACTCTTTGATCTACAAACAAAAGACAAAGAAGATCCATGACTCCAAAATCAAGAACCGCGTTTTCAACGTTGGTGATCGAGTCCTTCTTTTCAATTCAAGATTGAAGATTTTCTGAAAGCTCAAGTCCCGCTGGTCCGGTCCATTCACCATTGCTAAGGTTTATCCTTATGGTACCGTTGAGTTATCTCAACCCGATGGTCCTAATTTTAAAGTGAATGGTCATCGAGTGAAGCATTACTTTGGAGAGGACATTCCCTCTGTGGTTGTCCCGGATCTACAAACTTTCCCCATGAACCAATGAATGCGGGATCGAGTCAAGCTAGTGACTCGGGAATCAAAAACTTTAGCACACACCATATGGGTTTTCACCCATATTTACGCTTCTTACCTCCTTTCTACCACCCTAGTGTGGGGAGTTTCCACATGTTGTATATATAAATCATTGTGAAAAAAAAAAAAATATATATATATATATTCTAAATTATGGTAATAGTATTTCCCTTTTCCGTTTACGTTGTTTCGGCATAACCAACTGCAGTACTTTGAATATTGAGGGCAATATTCATTTCTAAGTGTGGGGAATTCTCACGAATTTTATCATATTTATCTACCCAATTCCCTCGTTTTGGCCAAAAAAAAAAAATTTTTTTTGGAGTAAGTGTTCTACACTTACTCATCTTGGTTATCGATCCGCCTTGTCTAATAGACAAAAGGATTGGCTAATCCAGAGCAAACGGCTCTTGGTAAAGATATCTCAAATCCGTTTATATGGCTTGCAATTTGCCCAAAATTGTATGGTTCTCAACTCATCATATCCTAAAAGTGAAGAGTTGGCTAGCCCGCAAGGTTATGGCTTGTGGTAAAGGCGATGGAAAATCTATAATTGGTATTCACTCACCAAAGATAATTCGATAATTTATCTAAGAGTTGGCTAGTCCGAGCAAACGGCTTCGGTAAAGACAAATCAAATCCGTTATATGGTTTATGATTTGCTCATAAATCATTTGGTTATCGTTGTACCAAGGTTCTTACTTGAATCAAAACAATTGGCTACTCCGAAGTGATGGCTTTTGGTAAAGAGTTTTAAAATCCATCAAGTTTTCTCAAATCATTGCTAGGGACTAGCAATATCTCGATGTGGGGGATTGATGAATGTCTAAATACTCATCATTTTTATATAATCTAAACTACAAAATCATCTCGAAAACACTCGAAACACATCAAAATGATCAAAATATCACAAACAAGTGTTTTATGTGTTTTAAATGCAAAAATATCAAAATCGATGAAAAATGTATCAAATTTGCAAAATGGCGCTTTAGTCCCCAAGTTTCAAAAGTTGTCAAATCTAGTCCTCGGAATTCAAAAATGTGGAATTTTATCATTCAAGGTCCCTGAAGTATTTTAAGTTGTTAAAAATGATCCTTGAATGATTCTTTGGTCAATTGGCAAGAAAGGTCCCTAAACTTTGGAAAATTGCAAAATTAGTCCTTGGACCTTTTAAAATGAATTTTATGCAAAAGTGGTCCTTGTTCTATTTAAGTTTGTCAAGTTTGGTCCTTGTGAGAGCATTGGAAAAATGGCATTTTCAGTCCTTGAGTTTGGATAAATTACAAAATTGGTCCTTGTTATCTAACTAAACCAAACGGACACCTCATTTTATAAAGCCCAAATCCAAGTCCAAAACACCAGCCCCAACCCAAACCATTGACCCGACCCCCAATTGTTATTAACCCCCCGGTCAACAAAAGTCAAAAACTCTCAAATACGCCTAAACCACTACCCACTGCTCATCTCCCACACAAACACCGTGAAACCTCAAACCGAGATGGTTTTCCACTTTTTCAACCTCACTCACCTTACTTTGTCCCTCCACCTCCACTAACACCCAAACTCTTTTAATTATCTCAAACCACTCCAATTAATGATCAAACACCTTTGAAGAAATTGGCGCCAAAATCCAAGTGGACGGTTTTGATGAGTTTCAATGATCCAATGGCTCGGAATGGTGGGAAGCAATCGAAGACATGTGGGATGCTAAAAAAATCTATAAAGAAGAGGAGAGATGCATTGTATCAAGTATCTAGTGTAATTTTCATTTCATTAAGTCGTTTTAGCTTATTTTCAATTTCAAGTGTATGTTTTAGTCTTAAAACTCTGAATTTCAAGTTCTTATGTATTAATAAAGCTTTTGTGAACCTTCAATTCAAGTATCAACTTATATCTTAGATTATGCAATTTTCCTTATTTTCAAATTCTCATGAATGATCAATTGTTGTTTTTAGATGTTCTTATGGACTAAATAGTACACATAAGCTCCTAGAAAGCTTATTCAAGCTTTTAGAAACTCTAAAAACAAGTTTAGAAGCAAAAATCAAAATCACCAAAAATACAAATTAAATAGTTCAAAAATCAAAAATCATATGGAGAAGGTGTTCACAACCGAGCGTAGGTGAATTATGGATGGCCTTGGGTTAGAAGCTTTGTGGTAAGCCTATAGGATTGTTCTTAGTTCTTGGTTCTTAGTTTTGAGCTTGGAAAGCTTTTGTAAGCCTTTTGTTCATTTTTGCATCTTCATCGTTTTAGTTGTTCTTTAGCTTGAATCTTTGTGATTTATTGTTCATTAGATATAGTTAAGTATTATTAATCATTAAAACAAGTGGTGTGTTCTTTTAAATTAGTAGTTAGCAAAAATTTCAATTTGATGCTTAAAGTAGCTCAAGTCTAAATTCATAGTTTTATGTTGTTGTCACTTGTTGGCTCAAGCTTATTTGGTCTTAGTTAATGATTATATGATGTCTAAATCAAGTTCATGGTTTAAATTTGTGAGTTGCTTTGAAAAATCACCAAAACAACAAGATAAAGGCTTGTTTGGATTTGAGAAGTGTTTTATGTTAAAGGTGGATTAAGTTTGTAAATGTTGTTGTTTCATGTCTCATTAGGTCTAATAATTCAAGCAAGTCAAGAAAACTAGTTCTCATTTGGTGAAAAGTCAAAATCTCTTTTGATCAAATCTCATTACTTATCTGTATGATTTTCAAGATCAAGGATTATGATTTTGTGTTTACAAGTTGTTAAAAGTACTCAAATCGGTCTTAGTTCACTTTATAACATCATATTGCTTAGAATCAATCCAAAGTTCATCTTAGTCAACTCTTTTATTTTTTAAAAAGTCAAATTTCCATTAGGTCATTTTGAATAAACTTTGGAATTTCACTGTGGGCTTAATAATAAGTTTTAGCTTAAAAGCTCTTAAGGTATTAGAGTATAGTTGCTAAACAAAATTATAAAAATACTAGTTCTCTTGCATCGACTTTTTAAGTGCTTATTTCACTAGCTTCTTTCAAGGTACTTGTCTGAAAAGCGCCTGTGCACCGCCATAAGCTCCAACTCAAAAGCTTGCATAGAGCTTATTAGTTGCTCAAATCTTGTGTTCTTGGTTCTTTGGGAAGCCAACCTAGTCATCTTGAAGTCTCAAGCTTAAGTTTTCATTTTGAAGCTTGTTTAGTAGGTGCAATAAGCTTAAAGTTTGTCCCATTTACGTGTTTAAGCCAAGTGCTTATTAGCTTATTCATAGCTTTTCGGTGTGTTTCTTTGATATCTTAGCCTCATTTCTGTTTATATAGCTTGTTTGCATCCACTTTGAGCTTTTGTTTCAACTTGTGAGCTTGTTTGAGCTTATTTCACCAAATAAGCTCATTGCTTTCAACCGTTGGGATATTAAGCTCATCAAACCGCTTATTTCAAGTTTGTAAAATTTTTGTCTTTGTTAAAGTTTCATAATATCAGTATTAAAGTAGTTTTCAAAAAGAATATCCGAAAAAGGTCAATTAAAAATCGGTGATAGTGTTTATTTAATATTTCTTAGCTTTTGATTTTTCTTTTCATCTTATTAATAAGCAAATCTTGTTTTTCTATTTTTCTTAGTTTTCTGTCATCATATAGTATTTTTAGAAAAAGTTTCATAATTTTCCTATCTTTTTAGTATTTATTATAATTTTAATTAGTTAAAATAGTAATTAATTAGTAATAAATAATTAAAAAGTATAAAAATATATTTTCAGTTTTAAAATTAGTTTTATTATATTTTATATTTTTCCAAGTTAAAATTTCATTTTCCAAGTTTATTTTATATTTTCTAGTATTTAAGTGTATTTTAAATAGTGATTAATTAGTAATAATTAGATAAAAGTGTGAAAAATATATTTTAGTTTTAAAATTAGTTTTATAGTATTTTAGATTTTTCTGAATCATAAGTTTATTTTTCTAGCCTTATTTTGTATTTTCTTCTATTTTAGAGTATTTATTAAATAGTTAAAATAGTTTTTAATTAATAATAATTAATTAAATAGTTGTAAAAATAATTTTCTTTTTCTAATAATTTTCTTTTATTTTTAGGATTCCAAAAATGTTATTTTCATATTTTTAGACATTTTATTTCTTAGTTTTCACTTTTTATTTTGTACATATACGTAGTTTTTAAAACTTACGTTTACGTTTCTTTCATCTGATTGTTGTGCTTTCCAGTTCTGTGTCCTATTCCATTCCAATCAATCGGTAGTGTAATATTTCTAATCAAAACCTTTACCGATCACTATCCTTAGTGATCATTCCATCATCTGAATCGTGTTTTAACACACCATTGAGTCTCCGTGGGACTTAACGACCCGAATTCATTCTATTCTCCGTGACTTCATTGCATTTGTGTTTTAAGTAGTTTTAAGCTTATTACGGTTAGCCATTCATAAGTGGCTAGCTTGTGTGATTAGAGCTTGACTGGTTTAGCACAGATCAATGTTCAACCTTAAACTGTTATCAAACTTTATTACAAAGTTCATTGGCAGCGTCAGATTCGGAATGATCACTTGCAGCTATCATGGGCTATGGAGACTATATCAATGGGAACATCGAAATTAGCGGGGTTTATTATGTGGAAGGCCTCACTCACAATCTATTTTCGAGAGGTCGGTTACGTGATGGAGATTTAGAGGTTGCTTTCGGGAGAAATCTTGTTTCATTCGTGATCTACAAGGAAACGACCTTATGTCCGGCTCGCATAATTTTAGTCTTTACACTATCTCTATGCAAGACATAGTTGCTTCATCTCCCATCCGCTTACTTTCAAAAGCAACATCCATAAAATCTCGGCTATGGCACCGTCGTCTCTCACATTTAAACTTTCAAACTATAACCAATCTTGCTCGACACAAACTAGTCAAGGTCTCCCACGATTCCGGTATTCTAAAGATCACCTTTGCTCAACTTGTGAACAAGGGAAAAGCACTCGTGCTCATTTTCCTTCAATGGTGGAACACAGCTCTCAAGATGTGCTTCATCTTCTTCACATGGATTTATGTGGCCCGATGCGCGTGCAAACGATAAATGGCAAACGCTACATCTTAGTAATTGTTGATGACTATTCACGCTGGACTTGGGTCTACTTTCTTGAAGCAAAGACCAAGCTCCAAAATGATCATCACCTTTCACAAAAATACGAGTTCGACTCAAAACAACGTCGACTAATCGAGCAGCACAAAGGAACTCAATTTGTTAACCAAACTCTTCGTGAATTTTATGAGAAAGTGGAATTCAAGATCAAACATCTATTGCACGTACACCGAAACAAAACGGAGTTGTTGAAAGACAAAACCGAATGTTAGTGGAAGTTGCAAGAACAATGTTAATCAATGCTAAACTTCCAGATTACTTATGGGCGTGTCGATTCATCGCATGCTATACTCAAAGCCGTTCTATGATTACAAAATGCCACAATAAAACACCTTCGAGCTTGTCCACAACCATAAACCGAATCTCAAACACTTTCATGTATTTGGATCTCTTTGCTATCCGAATAATGATCGTGATGACTTTGGAAAGCTCAAAGCCAAAGTCGACATTGAGTCTTTATTGGATATTGTGATAATTCTAAAGGTTTCGGAATATGGAATCGTCGAACAAAGCAAGTTATGGAAACGATTCATGCTCATTTTGATGAACTTACGGATATGGCTTCGAGTATAACACTTGGAACCCGGTCACAACCACTTAAACTTCCCCAAACCCCATCATCACCGAACAAAGCCCTCACTTACTCGTCAACAAATGGAAAGACTATTTGCTCCTCTGTTCGGTGGCGATATTGATGAACATGCTCGGTGTATCCGATGTTTCCATTGCTCAACCCGATAATACTCTTATACGATACACTGCTACAACAACTCTTCATTGAAGAAGCACCACCGTTGATTCCACCACAACAGTTGAACAAACCGCTTCCAACAATGATGAACCAATGATGATGTTCTTAATGAAGTACCCCACCGCAGATTTTGATCCAAATCGTTCTTTAACCCGTTTGCTAATGAGATCGCTGCACTCGATGTCGCGGAATCATCTACAAACCATTTGAATCCTCATAATCGCACAATGTATACCAACATCAACCTCTACACATCGATGGACAAAAGACCATCCTCGGAAAATATTATTGGCAACCCAAATCAACCGATCGTTACGAGACAACGTCTTCACACGATGGTGAACATTGCATTTATGCACTCACCGTCCGCTAATCGAGCCTAAAACATTAAAGACGCAATGACAAAAGACAATTGGATTGAATCCATGCAAGAAGAACTCAACCAATTCAAACGTCTTGAAGTATGGAACGGTTGAAAGACCAACAGGGTCTACGTCATTGGTCTCAAATGGATTTGGAAGAACAAATTGGATGTTTGAAGGTAACGTAATCGAAACAAGTCACGTCTAGTGGCTAAGGGTTATCGACGGGAGGAGGTATTGACTTTGAAGAATCATTTGCTCGGTTGCTCGTCTTGAGGTCTGTTCGGATATTTCTCGCGTTCACGGCACATATGAATATGACGGTCTTTCGGATGGATGTCAAAGCTGCGTTTCTCAATGGACAACTTAAAGAAACGGTTTATATCGACCAACCGAAGGATTCGTTGATCCCGAGTTCCCGAACCATGTCTACAAACCGAACAAAGCTCTTTATGGTCTCAAACAAGCTCCTCGAGCATGGTACGATTAGCTATCATCTTTCCTCATTGCCAATAATTTCACCAAAGGTTCGGTCGACCCTACTCTTTTATACAATATCACGGGCACATATCTTAATTGTTCAAATTTACGTGGATGACATCATTTTGGGTCTACATAAAAAGTACTCAATCGCTTTTGCAAAACTAATGAAGAAATTTTTGAAATGTCTATCTTTGGGTGAACTTACGTTCTTTCTAGGACCGCAAGTTCATCAATCACCCGTGGTATTTTCTTGAGTCATTCCAAATATTCCTTGAATTGTTAAACAAATTTGGAATGAAAACACGTGACACTTATGCCACACCAATGACTCATACCAAGAAGCTAGAGCGATTTACATGGGAAATTAGTGGACCCTACAAAATACCAAGTATTATTGGGTCTCTCATGTATCTAACGACTAGCGACACTGATATTGTCTTTGTCGCTTATCTCTCGCTCCCGTTATCGGTCAAGACCAATCAAACCCACCTCTCGAGGCTAAAAGAATCCTCCGATACATCAAGGGAACCATTAACTTGGGGATATGGTATCCGAAGGATTACGGTTTTGAACTAATCGCTTTTTCGGATCGATCACGCATGATGTTTAGATTCACGAAAAAGTACTTGAGAGCACTACAATTTCTTGGTGACAAAATGGTGTCCCGGCAATCAAAGAAGCGAGGATTGTACATCGTTGTCATCAACCGCGCGAATATGTAGCCATGCCGGCGTGTTGTGCTCAAGTCATATGGATAAGAACACAACTCAAAGACTATGGTTACGTGTTTGATGAAATCCCGATGTCTTTGCAACAATCGGTGCCATTGCGATCTCATGCAACTCGATTCGACATTGAAATCAAAGCACATCGATCTTCGCTATCATTTCATCAAAGATCATGTGGAGCAGTGCAGTTGAATTATACTTTGTGGAATGAGAATACCAATTGGCGGATCTTCTCACCAAAGCCTTGCCTCCCGCTAGGTTTAATGAGTTGGTCCACCGGATTGGTATGAGGTGTTTGACTCAAGAGGAATTGGATGAACTCTTAAAACAGTCTTAAAACCATCAAACACCAAAATCTCTTTTGTAAATATTTTTTCAAAACAAAATATAAAATATAAAATCGATAAAACAACAAAAATATTCTTCTATCTATCTTTCTTCAAACATGGCAAGTACATTTCTTCCGTCAACACTCAAATCTTTCAAAATTCAGTATTTTTCGATCAAATGTTGAGGGGAGAAAATAAATTTTAACTGCTTCAAAATACCAGCAGTACTTGCATGTTACCTTATCCCGTTGTTTCTTTAAATGGTGGTCATATTTACGGTTTCTTCGACACTCCTCGGACTAAAATTTATAAATTTTCATTATTTCTTAAGTCGAGGGGAGTGTCGTCAAGTTTCTTTCTTAATATTCTTCGTTTGGTAACCAAAATGGAAGTTAAATGGCTTTGGATGAAAATGGCAAAGGTGGAGGGACTAAAGCGCCAAAAGCTTAAAGTTATTTTAATAAAATCCTCCACCTAACTTCAACCTTCACATTTATTACAAACACCAAACTAATCCTATGCCTATAAATCGTTCAACAAATTTGAAGTTTTGATCATCAATTTGTAAGTGATTTTGTGTTTGTAACACGTTTTAAACATTGGTTTTGATTTTCAAACAAACTAACGGTTAAATTTTCGCCTATGAAGGATTTTGTGTTCTACGCATATGCGTATGAACACATGATTATGTTTGTGAGTTTTGTTGTTAAGATAATAGTGTCAAAATGCTTTTCTTAACATCATTGATACCATTTTCTACTCAAATATACCCATAATCACGTATTTATTGAATTTGAAAATTAGGGTTTATGCATGGTTTTGGGTATTTTCTAATGTGAATGTTTTGGTCAAAAGATAGTTGTGTGATGTTGATATCATGGTGAATTAATGATATCTAGGCTTTAAAACAACCCGAAACACTAATTGATTGAGAATTAGAGATTAGGGTTTAATGTTCTTCGCTTTTTGGGTATTTTTGATTCATTGGGAATTTGATGTTAATACTTGGTTATATCACTCACATGACTTCTAAAACTACCGAAATAACTTTGGTGCAAATTCCATGGCTAAAAATCTTACGCGTAATTCATAAACTATTAGGGTTTTAGTTTACGCATAAGGTTTTCTACGCGTAACTGCTTTAATTGAGTGTTTGTGATTAAATCATTATACAATGAGTGTTAGTGTTAAAATTGATGTTATGATGATTTTATTTCGGGCTTTGCTACTCGTAAAAATCGAGAATCAAGGTTGTTGAACCATCTACGCATAAGGATCACCTTACGCGTAGAAAGTTATCGTGAAGAGAAATTTTAGGCGTAATCGTTACGCGTAAGGTTCTACAAAGGGACTACGCGTATCCCGTGAAGGATATGCGTAAATAGTGATCTCTACGCATAAGGTATACTCTTACGAGTAAGCCTTACGCGTAAGGTTTATATACGCCCACGCCGTAAGCTTTACGCATAAGGTCCCTTTTCCTCACGCGTAATATTTCTTACGCTGTAAGTAAGGATCCCACGCATAAGCTTGCGTCTCGCGATACTTCTCCTGCTTACGCATAAGCTGCCATTTCTACGCCTAAGCCTTGTTTAACCTTCATAATGAATTGTTACGCGTGCAAACCTGTAAATAAATAAATCATAACGTCACGAAACCAGTAATGTCACTAATAAGCTTAAATGTGTAATGTGTTGTGAAAAATAAGTGATAACATAAACTTTAAAACTTAAAGTTAACTAACTTACGAAACTTATCACGACGTCATTGGTCTATTAAACATACAAGTGACTTTGGACTCGTAACAATCATTGACATTGCACATTCAATAATTAGACAATAAAACCATCATTGACTAACATTATGTCTTTCGATATGTTGGTTCTTTTGGCTAATGTTATTTCGAGATCACGACATGGTCGCTCAATTGAATGTGGATGCACCAAATGTTCTCACCATTGCGATATCTTTCCTAATGGTTATCCAATGAAGATTGTGAAGAATAACCTTCGTGTTGACTTTTACACCCTCACCGCCGAAATCTTCTTGTCTGATTGCTATGGATATTCTTAAGAATCATCCCTATCGAATATGCTCTCACACTCGCTACTGATCGAGATCTACATTCAACAGCTTTGGACTATAATGCAAAGGATCAAAGGTCAAAATCTTTGTGACGGTGGCGCTCAATCACAAACAACTCACCATCACACCTGCGGATTTATGGGTCGTTCTCCTCATCCCCGACATCATACCAACCGATTTCTATGCCACACCAATCAAGAGACAGCGTGCAATTTTGCTTGATATTGGCTATGATGAAGCTTGGGAGTTATCACTAAGCATTCACATGTGGATCTTAAGAACATTCCTCAACCGTGGAGAACCCTCTATATCATCATCACAAAATCATCTCGGTCGTGATAGCGGCTATGAGCATCCCAAGCTCATGGAACGCAAATCTTTGGTCATTGATGAACATGAAGCACATTGAACCGAAGCTCGATATGGGATGAAATGATGACATTTCTCAAAAGCTTGGCTCAAAGATTCCTTATATCGATACACTAAATTGTTGATTCAAAGAGCACTTGGTCTTCATCCCGATATCCCAAGAGAATCAATGACCTCGACAATCTTGACATATTGTCCGAGCCTATTTTAACAGTCAAATTCAAGGAATCAACTACCAAGAAACAAGGTCTTGTATTACGGATCTCCTTACGTCAAATGAAATCAAAAGCTCGAGACTTATAAAAGATATTTGGTAGCGATGAAAGAGAACAAAGTTGGTCATCTTGATGAGAAACCTTCGGGACACCTACAAGGAGAACCGAAGAGGCAGTGCAGAAGTGCCGCAAGCACCGAGAGTTAGAGGAAGTTTCCCAAGAGGAAACCTCCACGTAAAGGACTATTCCGCCAAGGAAGTCAGTACCCATTCTCATTCCCAAGCTCGAACCGCAAAGAAAGCTTGTGGACGAAAAGCTCAAGGTATACAATCGAAGAAGAGATCTTCCACTCAAAGCGAACCGACATTAATCCTTCAAGAGCAAACCTCCCACCTCCATATTCAAGAAAAGGGAAGACTCGAGTTATTGAGCTTATGAAGAGCTCAAGCTCGGATGAAGAGCAACTGGATACATCCTCGGAAAGAAGTTCAAAATCATTAGACACCTACAAAAAGCTAAAGAATTTGAACAAGATCAAATGGGTGGCCCCGGAGGATCGAGTGGTGGTGTCCACTCTTCACTAAATCCCGATGCGGTTAATTAACCCGATAGGATCCGTGCCACCACTTTGGAGCAACAATAAAAGCACGTGGAAGATACTATTGAGTATAACATTGAAGAACCGAAAAGGAGGTCCGAGAAAGATAAAGAAGAAGCTAAGTTGATGAAGATATTGATTATGAAAAGTTTCTTCTTGATAGTCCTACACGGTCAAAGGAGAAAACTTCGAACCACCAAAGGACCCGAGTCTCCTCACATCTCATCATCATCGGATTCATCTTCTCACCCTCACCACCACCATCAAAAGATCAACCAAATCAACATCCAAATCGGTGAAGAAGCCAACTCGATCTTGGATTTCTCATACTCATAAACGAATAGTTAAAGTCACAAACAAGTCGAAAGAAAAACATGCTCTACAAGAAGATGAATTTTCTTCACGATCAAATACAATATCTTCATGACGAGAATGACGAGATGAAAGTTGAAAGGAGTATGTCCGAAGCTCATGAAAGATGATCTTCAAGGGAACATGGACGAGATGATCAAAGGTTACACTCACAAGTTCCTTCTTGACATCGTTCCTAAAGTTACAAAGGAGATGTATACCAAACAACTCTATCCGAATCTCTTACATCCGCCAAGCAAACCATGAAATCAACTCCAATGAATGTGAACATCAATCCAGTTGATCCCATAATTTTCTCGGATGATGAATTGGTGAACCGCTAGTAGCTCAAATGTCTAAGCGCTCGCAACATTTGCCTCCTACGAAGGTAAATTGTTTGAACCATTGCTAGAATACCAACTAAAATCAACATGCGAGAGAAGAAGATGTAAGGCCTAAGCGTCCAAGAGCGATGAAGACAAAGATCGGGATAAGGATAACGAGCCTAAACGCAGAAGAAGTCGATGCATCATCTTCAATGCAACCTCCACCCCAACGGACTACAACTCAACAAAGGTCTCCTCCTCGCTTCTTCTCTGAAAAACCTCGAGATTCTTTTCGAGTTACCACCCGACTCGAAAACCGGTGATCACTTTGAGTATACGGGTGGTGATGATGAGGAAGTCCATGAGCCCCAACAACAACCTACCTCTCCCGACAAAGTTAAGAAACCGTAATCCTCATCCGGGCCTAAGAAAAGAAGAAGAAGGCGCCCAAAGGTCGACGTCTTATCATGGCTAGATGAAGATGACACAGAGGAATTTGAATGGTTTTCTACACTTGTTAATTCCACCCCTATCCACTTGAAGGTCAAGATGCGGTGAAGGTAATACATTGGAGCATGCTAAGATTCTTGCAAGAAAAATTCCAAGTGAAGAAGATGACGAAATCCGAGTTGAAGCGAATCAAGAATGAAGCATTTCAATTTCTAAAAGACAACTCGGAAAGTGCTATTGAAGTTAAGTATCACCTTGACAATATAGCATGAGCCATGTCTAACAATATGGATTGGCTCAACCCGAAACAAACATCGACTTCACCAAACGGACAATCCTCCATATTACACCGATCGGTCTAAACCTCTACCGACAATTGTGAACCAGATCGACCTAAGATTCCATTTCGCTATTTCTTCAACAACGACTTGGAATTTCTTCTACACGGCGATGATGATTCATGGAAATATGCTACATCTCGACACTTCCGTTCCCTGACCATATACTCAAACGCATAGCCATCGAGGAAAAGGCTACCCACATGTTTTCTAACAATGTGGAATTGTATGACCGTGATGCAATGTATGGGATTCACCATTGGCGGAACACCGACGAATCTACTACGGTCGCCAAGTTGAAGTCTCAAAATGAAGTGTTCAAGACTAAAGGAATCGTTGTTGTTAAACAAGTTGATCTTTCATCTAAATGGGACTACACTTTTCTCAAGAATATCGTGGTCAAAAGACAAGACGAAAGAGATTATGCATTCAAGTGAAGCGGACTTTCGAATTTGTCTCTCAACGACATTGAAGATCCGTATCTTGCCAAAGTATAGGGACGCATGAGACAATTCTCGATCAAGTACAACGTGAATACATCAAGTCCTTGCTAATATTCATCGAAGCATAGTCATACATGAACGTGTAGAAGATCTCCAACTTGCGGTTGAATCATATCGGACCGTGTCAACTTCACTCCACCTCGCCTAGATCTTCCCGACATCAACCAACTTCCACAATACACACTCGTCGACAAACCATTCGGCGTCGTTTATCGCAGTGAACTTCAACGAAATTTCTTGATGGCGTGTAGAGATCTTCACAAGTTTGGGGATCACACTTGAAGAAGGTTAGGGACGGATTGGCTTATCGGTTGAAGGCGATATATGAAGGCATAGGGTCTCAAAAGCGGTGGAACTCTCGGGACGAAGGGATGTGAAGAGGATCATCGAATGATTGATGAAAGGTTGTATCGAAGGATCGATTCAAAACGTTGGAAAGCTTTGTTGGTGGTCGACCCAGATTAACATCACCGATATCAACGCCTGATCGCACTCGCAACATCACCGGACTTCCCGTACCCTTGAACCGCTTCTATTTCATATATTTTGGATGTATGATTTATTATCACTATGGCTTGTGCACACCTAACGATGTACAACCCGTAATTGTCAAGAAAGGACCACGTGGTGCGCTTCAATGCCACAATCCTTATAAAAGGAGCGAAAGCTTCTTACTTTTGAGTAAACCTTATCAAACCTTTCATCTTTCAAGGTTTTGCTCAAAAGAACAAGTACTTCCCATATGATTTTCAAAACCTCAACCGTTTGTATCACTTGTTGAGGGGAGTATTTGAATTAAAACTTTGTTCACAAATTGTTCATAGTGGTCATCTTCCCAACACACTCGAAATGGTCATATTTATTCTCAACTTTTCAAAATAACATTTTATATGCCATTTTTGAGGGGGAGAAAATTTTGTGATAAGAAATATGTTGTGTTAATGCAAATGAATTTTATGCTATAGAATTAACCAATGAATTGACGGTACTTAACTGATAGTAACTCGAAAAGACTTGTCCAGGACGGGTAATAATTTCAAGCTAGTTCGCTAGTAATGTAAACGTGTCTCGCAAAGGACTTGTCCGAGTAGAAATGTACCATTCGAGAAACTCTTGGTAGACATGAACTCTGACGGGTTTGACAACCTTTCGAGGTTTGTCTACATCTTCAAGGTAGTTATTAGAGCTAGTTGTCACCTAAAAGCTGATAATGTAACTCTTTAACTATGCAACATAACCGTGTCTCGCGGGGGATTGTCTATCTTGAGTGGATCAATTCAAAAGTGCGCGCTCTTTCCTCACTGTGCAAATAACCGTTAAAACTCTTAAGCACATGTGGAGAGGGAGTATTTATGCAAAATCTTATCTCAATAGTGGTACAAAATGTTTTCATTCATAAACACTGTGTGAGATTTTTCAAGTAAATGGTTTTATGGCAACATAGGTTAGTCATGGAGTTATAAGGTGACTAAGGTTAGGAATAACCGTCCTATGATCCGCCATAGCCGGATGGATCTACCCAAGGACACCACAAATAGTTAGAATTTAGAAGTCCTTAGGTATGATTGTAAAAAGGAGAAAAATGAGAATCGGAGAAAAAAGTAGTTGAAGAATCAAAAAGAAATGCAAAGAAAAGGGTGAAAAGAAATATCCCTCAGTTATTCAACTTAGGGCGACACGGGTTCAATTCATATGCTCTTGGTTGTCACTTGATGACATCGGTATTGAAGATTAAAAGTCGTCATGGACCCGGTGACGCATGCACTAAACCTTCTTAGCCACTCAAGTTTCTCTCAAAAGAAGCTTGTTTCATTCTCACGAGGAACCCTACGTAAACTATTGGCTTTCTCTTAGAGATCGTGGTAGTGAAGAAGGAGACCCTCTCCCTAGTCTCCGCTCGGAAAACCAAAACGCACTATTGAGTCTAGAGCCACGAGATTCATCAAAAGATCTCTTAGGTACACTTGACATTTATCACTTGGTGTTCAACAATAAGAACATCGGTGGTACATTATCGAGTCCTTCATAGATCTTAGCAATCGTCGAGAACATTTATGAGAGGTTCACAATTGTGATCCTCGGTGATTGAATGGAAACTCTGCCGAGTCAACATCAAATGACGACCACGGCAGTCACTTCGGTAACTCCCGTGGATTACGCTTAGTGTGTCTCAAAAGGTCTACATCGTGAGGTGATGCTTGGTGTACCTCGGCGACTCATCTGAACTGTAGATGTCCTTGGTACATCGTGTTATCTCACTTGTGGGACTCCAGGTTCGAGAACGACCTTTGTAAGAATTAGAGTTGTGTTTTCACACTATCTTTGTTAACACTCTCGAAGTTCAAACTTGTAAGTGTCGGAATCCGCTTATTACTAACCGTTTGAATGTTTTCTTCATATGGAAGCTCGGAGCAATATGATCGTGCAGACTCTTCTCATGCTCACGCCAACATCATCACTAATGGAAGTTCTATCTTAAAGCAACACAAAAGTCGAATGATTCTTCGCCAATCAAAGAATCTACAAAGTTAAAGACTTAAAGAACTTCATCGATCTAATCCAACGTCAAAGAGCGTGTGAGCATGTTGAAGAATGACGTGGAGACACTAGAGCAATGAAGCATACCTGAGGCAGACTTGATGCAGACAACAACAACATACTATCACTACCATCACAAAGAACAATGATAAAAAAAAAAACAAAGTTAAAAGATGACGTCAAAGCAAAACTGTTCAAAGAAGACAATTTCTCTACACTGGGAAGATTGCACGAATCAAGGCAATTCTTCTCACAAGAAAGAAGAATGTCAGAAGACGTCAAAGCTACTATTACATCATCGCCTTCACCATTTATATTCTCCATCACTAATACTTAGGGGGAGATTGTTGGAATCACTCCTAAACCTAAATCAAGTGTTAGTAATTCATATGTAATAGTTAGCTTAATTATGGCCTTTATGTTTGTTATTAGCCTTAAGCTTATGTAGAAGGCCCATGAGCTTAGGCCCAAGCCCATAGGAGAAAGGATGGGAACTAGGAGTGTTGCCCTAGCTTCCTTCCTATAAATACTCTTGTATAACCCTCACTTAAGGGTTGGTTGTTCAATTTATTCTCTTTCACACATATCTACGCATAACCGGTTACATTCATCCGTGTGTGTGTGTTTGGTTTATTGTTCAATTGCCTTTATCTCTTTCTATTAAGCTTGTGTTGTAAAACTAGTGACCTAACAGTGGTATCAATCGCCTAATAGTTGGGTGAACATTTGTTTGGTCTACGCGTCACATAGACGTAATCTTTTGCAAAAGTTAGTTGCAAATGAACTTGATTAGAATTAGTTTCTTGACGCCCTTACTTAGGGATGGACTCGTCAAGGGGGAGTAACGACGAGATCCTTTTCCGTTACTTGCTCTCTGTTTTTTTTCACATGTTTTTCTTAAAAACGTTGTGTTGCTTTCTTTCAAACACTTTTTGTTTCGACAAAAAGGGGGAGAAGAAAGTAAAAACTACAAATTCAAACTTCTACGAATTTTAGCTTTTCCTTAAAATAATTTTATGTTTTGTCATCAACAAAAAGGGGGAGATTGTTAATACAAATAAGCCGTAAAAATGTTTATTTATATTTTACGATCTTCTAATATTTTTTCGATAACAAACGTAAAATCATATTAACGAATCAAATAAAATACGTAAATGGTTTGAACTAATAGTTTTCTAACACACTTACGCTTTCACATAAAACACTAAAATAAGTACAAGTGATTTTATGCTTTAGATATACATATGTATAACAACTAGTGTTTACATATTGGGTTAACATATACTTAACTAAGTATACACTAAAATGGGTAAAACAAGTATATACTAAAATGGGTAAAACAAGTATATACTAAATAGGTAAAACTAGCAAATGGTTTTGACCCATAACCCATGGTTTTATTTATACCACTTAACCAAGTTCATTGTATCCTTAAGAAACATTGTCTCTAGAAAGAAAACCATTGATCAACCCATAACCCATGACCCATGACCCATAACCAAAAATACCCATGGGCAAGAGGGCGTTCCCACGGATCCACGGCTTTGTGCTAGCCGGATCCCAAGTGGAAGGATCCGTGGGATCCGGGAAACAGAGGATTTTCCTCTATAAATAGTGAGCCATTTCTTCATTATTTCTCAACCCTTTCCAATACACTTTCTCCCCGAGTTAAATCTCTAACCTTAGATCCAAGAGATCTATGTTTGTAGTTTTGTTTTCGTGTGATCTTCTAGGTTCCTCTTAAAGGCAAGATCACCACCTTTGAAGTCAAGCAAGCTCAAGTCCATGAGTTGCCATGCTTCCTCATCATCAAGGCTATTGAAGTCCTCTTGTTTATGATCTCTTTCTTTCTTCAAAGAAGTGTAGTGTTGAAGACATTAGTGAAAGATGTCTCAAGTGTCAAGACGAAGATATTAGTGAAGAGTATCTATCGTCTATAGGATAAGCACTTGTGAAAGGTGCTTAGAAGTCAAGACAAGAAGCATTAGTAAAAGGTGCTTAGAAGTCAAGACTTGAAGCATTAGTGAAAGGTGCTTCGAAGTAAAGACACAAGACATTAGTGAAAGGTGTCTTATAGATCTAGTCAAAGGCATTAGTGAAAAGTGCCTTAGATGTACATTCGATATGGTGTATTTCGATGTACTAGATAGACTAGCATTAGATCCAAGGATATTGATGTCCTTGATTATGTTGTAAAGGAGTAGATCTCCTTTGGGATTAGTCGTTGGTGTAGTGTGGTAGTAGCTCCTCCATTGCAATGGAACTAGGTGCTTAGCCTAGTACCTAATAAAGGGTAGGCGACGTTGTGAAGGTGTAGTTCACCTAAGGTGTGAAAGAACTTCGGTGGTTAGCCTAGCACCGTATAAAGGGTAAGCGACGTTGTGTTAGGTGTGGTTCGCCTTGGGGTGAAAGAACTCGGTATTTAGCTTTGTACCGGAAAAGGTTAAGCGACGTTGTGAAGGCTTCTCCGCCATAAGGAGATTGGTGTAGTGTTTACAAACTCGAGTAGGTGACTTGGGAGTGGAGTAGGGCAAGGAAGGTGTCCTTGTAGCCGAACCACTATAAATACTGCGTTGTGGTTTTGTGCTTCTTACTCTTATTTTTTCATTATATATCTTTATATGTTTGTTTATCAACATCCAACACACACAACCAAATAGATTGACGTAAGTCGATCTAAATAGTTTAAAAGGAAGTTTTAATTGGTAAAACTATTCAACCCCCCCCCCTTCTAGTTTTCCACAGAAAGGTCTGAGAACTCTGAGAATCTGAAGGAGGAGGCATTTGGGAGCCTGTCGCATTGTTCTTTTCACCCTTTAATTGTGAAATTTGGGTTCTCATTTTTCTGATCGTGTTACAATGAGCTCGAATCTGTTCATCACGTTTGTCGATTTCAAAAGCGCATCAAATTCAGGAGCATCCAAGGATGTCTTGATATTTGAGGTTTTAACATTTTCTTTTAGATGTTGGTATTTTAATTGCAAAGCAAGATCTCGAACTTCAATTTAGAAAAGCTGTTTCACCAGTTATCATGATCATCCCGTTTAAAATTTTCATGCGGTTTAGAGTAAGTTTCCTCAAGCTCAATGACACGATCATGGGAGACTTTCGAGGCAACAGATAATTCATGAAATTGAGATGCATTAATTGAGCATTCGTGGCGTGTAAAACACATCTTGAGTGATACATTCGAAATCGATTCTCATTTAAGCTATGCAAGTTTTTCCTCTCAATCTCATTATATTTTAATTCTCGCTCGAGTCATTGACCACAACTATCATTGCATCAAATTCCTTTTCATTTCTTTAATATCCGAATCCATCCCCTTTTAAGACTCTCAAATTGACCTTTTAATTGTTTAAAGAAAGGCATGACCTCGCTTAAATAGCATTCTTTAGTTTGCTCAAACCCTCTCCCTTCGATTATCCCAAGGGTGAGATCCTTTTCTTACGTCTTCTCAAAATCAACAAATAATTGATAAATGACATCTTGACCGATTAAGGTCTTGCTCTTAGTGGGAATAGATCTAGGAACTAAATGCATTGGTGTATTGGGGGATATACAAGTGGCGGGAAGCATTCTCCTACATAGGGATTATGTTCAACAAACTCATCGACTTTTTCATGTCCATATCCTTTTCCATAACACTTGTTCGGGGGCGGATGTGTTTGAGATCTAAATTTGTTAAATGCAATCAATTATCCTTAGCTTAGTTGGGTTTTTATAACTCGATTTTCTTTTCTATGCATGAAGGACTCTTAAGTTTTTCATCCAATTTCTTTCTAGTGACTTCTTCTAACTGTCTATCTTCCTCAGTGTTCTCAGCGCAACAAGGTTTATGTCTAGGCTTAAGGATTTCATTGCCATCATAAATTACCTTCTGTGCTTTTCTAGCTTTCTTACAAGCCTCAGGGTTTGGTTCATCAACTAATGCAACACTATGTTTGTCACTTAGAACTCTATGCTTAGTGATCATGTGAGCGATCGAATGGTGTTTTCTTGTCGTACAATTTGTTTTCAAGTTTGTTTTCAAAGTTTTAGGTTAGAAAATTCATTTAAAAGTTTTGATTCCTTAGCATTAAATTCACCTAAGCACTTTCACATTTTATTGAAGTTCTTGTTTTGCTTAGCCGTTTTATTAAGCTTTTCTTTTAAGGAATCTAGCTCTTGTTTTAGTATTTCTTCCCTTAAGTTACTTTTTCTAATAATTGTACGCATTTGGTCATCCATTTCCTGCTCACGAGTGGTTAACTCAAACTTAGCTCGTTGTTCATAAATGGCAATTTGTTCTTTATAGCCATTAAGTTCAGAGATAACAGAATCATCAGGGGCACATGGAGTGAATTCCTTAAAAACATAGTCATCATTGACTGCAGAAGATGCATCACTTGGTTCAATCACACTTTCACTTTGGATCACATATTAATCATATGGGTCAATATTACTATTACCCATATTAACAACATCTGTTTCACAAGTTTCATGTGATTGAACTTTATCATGTATCTTTTGCTCATCAACTTCATCATATAATTTTAATACCTTTGAGATTATTGATTCTTTGGATGGACCAGCTTGCTTAGATGATGAGACCTTTGGAGAGACCATTGGCGAAATGCTAGCCATGAAGATTTTCTGGGCAGTGGGTTCATCATCGACATCAGAGTCATATCCATCACAATCGGCAACTTGAAAGGCATTTTGATGATTGTGACCAATATCCCGAATTGGTGCTCATCCACATCGCATCATATGTCTTAGCATTCCTTCGCAAGAAATAACAACTCCTCTTCATCCAAAGCGAACCATTGTCCGAGCTTGCACAAGCAACATCTTGTCTCAAGTATTCGCATTTTGAGGCGCTTGAGATGTGCGGTTCCTTGCAATGTGTCCATCACCCCACGCGTTGTAGCACTTAACCGGCTTCACTTGTCACGATTGGCATTTCTTCCATGATTACGATTTGCTACATACCCTCCACCAACTCCACCTCTTCCCCTGTTCATGCCGCCTTACTTGAATTGGTTGCACCATAACCTTCCATCTCGATTGTAGCTTGATTGTGTCGATTGGATCTTGTTACGAGGTTATTGTTGGTGTGTGGGAGAAATTCATATTTTGACTAACCATGAGAGATAGTTGATTGATGAAGTTTTCCATGAGTGTGTTTGAGTGCGGAGGCTTATATCTTGGATTAGGAATGAGCTTGTAATTACCATTACCGTGGGTATGACTTGAGAAGCTTTGGTGGTAATTCCAACATTGGTGTAAAAGGTCATTGAGTCATTTGATGAGCTTGATTCTCCTGTTTAGATTTGAACCGATCAATAATCATTCGCTCAAACATGACATGTCTCTCATTCAAGGGAAGGCATCTGATTGCTCATAGTTGGTGTTCTTTAGTCCTTTGGTTAGCTTCACGAGGTGAAAATTTTGTGCCATTCGGGATTCATGTTGTTCACAAACTTTGAATTCAAATTGAATATTGGCATGGTCATTTGATATTCCTCATATCATTCACAAGCTTGTGGAATCTCACGTAATATTCATAGATACTTTCTTACGGTTTCATCTTAAAGTGCTCAAATTCATCATACGATTGTGATTCTATGTCTTCTTTAGTTAATTCGAACCCGAGAGAAGCATCTTGACATTATCCCAAACCGCCTTGGCTTCGGTGTTGTGATTGATAAGCTTGTAGATATCTTTTGGAAGACCACAGTATAATGTTTGAAGCCACGATATCAACATCGAATATCTTTTTCTCTTTATCATCGAGCTCATCATACGTCTTTGGTGCGTCCAATCCAAAGATCTTTGTTCCATCTGCAGCGATATCAATTATGTCTCTTGTAGTCTCAATCGATAAGGTCCTTCATCAATAGATTTGAGAATGTTAACCCATTTTCCTTTCCCAAACAAGTACAACTGATTCGTTGAGCCCATGAGTCATAATCGGTTACATCAAGCATAGGTGGGCAGTATCTAATCCGGTGCTTGAACGTCCTCGACAACGGAAGAAAGCGATAGTAGGCACGATGTTAGACATGATTGCAAGTTCTACGGGATTTTACTATTCTTTTATTAAACCGGGAAATTGATTCTTTCACGGGATTTTACTAAACCAAAAGAACAACCGTAAAAATGTAGCACGAAGAATTGACAAGTCTCAATAGACAAGTAGCAAAACAGTCAACTCGCTTCTGTATCAACTCGCCAAGTAGTCAAGTCACTTAAAAGACAAGTCGCTTAACAAACAACTCGCTTAAAACCCAAGTCGCATAAAGAGTCAACTCGCTAAATAGCCAAGTCGCATACAGAGACAACTCGCTTAACCACCAAGTCGCTTAAACTAACTCGCTAACAGTACAACTCGCTTAATAGCCAAGTCGCTTTAGAACTCAAGTCGCATAAAGAAACAACTCGCTTAGAACCCAAGTCGCATAAAGAGTCGACTCGCTAAATAGCCAAGTCGAATGTACCAACTCGCTTCCAATAACAAAGCAACTCGCTTCCAAGAAACTCAACTCCGTGGCTCAACTCGCTTGTACAACTTTAAAAACAACCACTTTATCAATAAAAACAACCAAACCACAATGATTTAAGCCTTCCAATTCAAAACCTAAACACATATGATGATCCTAAACACAAAGTACAATCAAAATTCAAACTTTAACACTAGAATTTTTCCAATGATTCAAACTCTCCTAAACACTTATAACCCAAAACCTTATGAAATCCACCAAAACAAAGAGCATGAAAGATGAGTGATCAAACCATGGCTCTTGATACCAATTGTAAGATATAGGATTTCACAAACACATCATACCAATATCATATGAGGCGTACCAAAATGTTTGGAAAGAGAAAGTTCTAGAGAGAGAAAGGGAAGAGACTTGGGAACTATGTGAAACAAAGAAAAATGGTATTGAAGCTCCAAACCTCTACCTTGGAAGGTAGAAGGTATTTATAGTGTCTTACAATAAACGCCACCAACGGGCTGTGGATCAGGCATACAACGGGTAAAGACCCGTCCATCCTCCACGGTATTACTTAACTAACTACTTACAAACATTAATTAACTACGACTAAGAGCTTTCTAATGATTACATATACTTGAGGTGACCGACACTTTAATGACTGAATTTTCTGATTCCTAACATATTCTGTATAAAATCACATGGGATTCAACATGAAAAATATTAAGGTCTTCATTATGAATCCCATGGGATTCACAATTTTGGTTATCTAAAATCACTTGCTTTCTGTATGCAAATTCTATGAGATCACCAAGACCAACTTTATTTGAACACACTGAGACACCGGGTGGATCGATATATTGGGAGCCTCATGTAGAAGAAGGAATTCAAGTACCAAAAGAGGAAGATACTATGACACTATAGAGGAAGCTATAGATATGTATAGTACCTACGCTGAAGCGGGAGGTTTTCAAATAAAGAAAGCAGAGCAACGATTAACAAAACCAATGATGTTTGAAAAAATTTAAGTTTCTTATATTCTTGTTTTTTGTTAGTTTTTTTTTCTTTACTTGAATATTTAGAATACTTGAATTCTTAGATCATCTGATGTTTGAACAAATTGATGTTTGGTTATTAGTGCTGCCAATACTTGTTACTACTGTTACAATATTGGTTAGTGCTGCCACGATTTTTTTTTAATGCTACCCGTTGTACTCGAATGAGAGGAAGTTAGTAATGCTGAATACTCGTTTATACTGCTGCCCGACTCTCAATTAAATCCCATGGGATTTATAATGAATCTCATGGGATTTATATTATGTGTAAATCACATAACTAAAAAACATAAAAAAGACATATTTATTATGAATCCTATAGGATTCATAATGAATCTCATGGGATTATTAGACAATCCCATGGGATTTAATATAAATATCATGGGATTTATAATGAATCCCAATGTGATTCTGTCTAAATCACATAAAGATAGTTGACAACTAAAAAGCATAAAAAGACATATTTTAACAAAGTGATCATAAAGATCTTTGTACTACTTAACAAAACATAATCACTAAAAATTTAGTTAGTTATGGTACTACTTAACAAAACATAATCACTAAAAATTTAGTTACGGTACTACTTAACAAAAGACAATGTCTTAAAATTTCTACCATGGACATAAAGACTTTTCTAGAATTGCCTTAAAAACTGTTCTACAATTGACATGTTTTCTAAAGATCTTGAAAGCTTAGCTTTTCTCACGTGCGTCCCTATTCTTAGCTGCTTCAACAATTCTGGGCCACTTTTCTTGAGAAGGAAGTTTATCAAACTCCTTTGCTAATTCAAGCATCTTAGTTGAATGCTTGTTAAGCTCATGTAACAAAATCTTCGTAACAAATTTAAATCTCAATCGCCGAAACATGTCCAATTGCTCTTTAGACTCATGTACCAGCCCACAGTCCCATTTTGTAGCAGCTTCACCATAATAACTTTCCATATGTAACAGAGCGAACACACCACAATCTTGAAAGTTTTTCGACGTCCTCCACTAAACTTTTGCGATTCTTGGTTTTACTTTGAGAATGTTAGCATGCTTTTTGTACCCATAAAGCTTAAGATGTTTGGCAAACAACTTCTTCTACAAAAATATCATCAGAATCTACGTAAAAAAAAAGACATTATAAATATGTTGGATCAAACAAATCTCATGGAGGGCTGTAAACGAACCGGACGAACACGAACGAAGCCTTGTTCATGTTCGTTCATTTAATTTTAATCGGACAAATAAACGAACACGGACGCTTAAACGGACGGAATTTCTTGTTCATGTTCGTTTATTAAGAAAATGAGTTGTTCATGTTCGTTTATGTTCGTTCATTAAGACACTAAACGAACGCTAAACGAACATAAACGATCGAACATAAATGAACATAGACAAACAATCATAAACTTTATTAAATTATGTATCTAATCTTGGTTTATAAGTGTCGTTTTGTTTAAACAAACTAATTTAAAAATTATACAATTAAAAGATTTGATATACAAACATAAATAAATAAATGAGCATAAGCGAGCGTTAACGAGCATAATCGAACATTCACAAACATAAATAAGCGGACGTGACTTTTGTTCATATTCGATTCGTTTAACTAAACGATCGTAAAATATTGTTCATGTTTGTTCATTTAATAAATAAGCGAACATAAACGAGCTTTTACCAACAGTTCGCGAAATGTTCACTGAGCGTTCGTTTACGGCCTAATGCGATTCATAAAAATCCCGCGGGATCAAAACATAGAAAAACAACTATACCTTTTTGTACAAATAAACAAACAAACATTCTTCTTCATTTACATTTCAAAACCCCCAATTGTCTCTAAAACCCTAGGATCTCCTCTGTAAAAAAAATGGTAATGTCAAAAGAAAACTATGAAGATGTACGCAACAAGCGAATGGAAGAGAATAAGAAAAGAATGGAAGAGCTTAATCTTCCGCAGCTTGCTCAAGCGCTTAAAACCACTCACTCTTCGAAACCCTCTCGGGTATATATATATATATTTTTTTCCTTTTGTATGAGTCTCGATTCATTTGGGTATGAAAATGGTGTGTTCTGTATTTTTGGGTTTAGGTTATGTTTAATAAGGAAAAACCTTCCTTAATTCTAGTAATTTATTTGGTTTTGTTTATGTTGTACCAATTTATTACTCATGTAACATGTTGGTCGTGATTAGTATGAGAATATTCCCTCTAGTATTTTTAGTAGTTTATGAAAGATTCGAAAATGTATTCGCCCTGCGTATCTTTCTATCTTTTAAGTTATACATGGTATAAAACGCAGAGTGATTATGGTAACTTATTTTGTTTGGCTTATGTTTTGTCAAGTTAAACATCAAAGTATGGATTAGTTCTGATTATTGCGAGGATTCGTGTATAACGTTTTGTGTAACAATGGCAGATGAAAAAGCGTGCAAAACCTCGTGTCATAGGGACAGAAATGGTAGAGGTCAGGAGGTCGAGCCGTGTTGCAAGTTCGCCTGCCCCTGTCTACAAAGAAATTGTATGTTTTTTGTTCTCTCCCATTCTTCATTGTTATGATTGAGTTGTTGAATGGAGCTACTTTTTAGGGCGTTTTTTTTTTTTTTTTTTTTTTTTTTAACTAAATAAATAACATTAGCAAGTCGCCTTACCAAGAATCATTGATCTGTTTTGGATGTGTTATTGTAGGTTGTTTATGAGCGAGTTACCATGATAAAAAGGTAAGTTTTATAATCGAATAATGTTAGTAACTTTCTTTTCCATCATAGTTGAGAAGATCATATTTTTCAGAACAATCAGCATTTGCAAAGTGTTATCTTTTACGAGATAAATGAGAATATTCGGTTAAATAATACTCCGTATTGGCTAAGCTTCTTTACATGGTATGTTTGCAGTGGAGGAAAGTATGCATCTGATGAAGCAACATATTGGGCTACAACAAAAGCCGAAGAAATTAAAACTAGTCTTGAAGGTGGTTATCCTTCGTTTGTCAAGCCCATGCTTCAGTCATATCGATATTCATTGGTTAGTTCTTATTCCTGTTTCTTTTAATCATCCATTAGCATTTGTAAATGGTATTGACATTTTGAATAGATTGTTTTATAATTGATGCTGTTGACATGAATAAACAGCCTCTTCCAAGCGACTTCTGTAGGGAAAACCTACCGAAAAATGATGCAATTATTACTTTAATTGATGAAGAAGGTGATGAGGTCCCGACTAAGTATTTTGCTTACAAAGACGCGTTCAAGCTTAGTCTTGGATGGGCGGTTTCTCCACCAGTCATGAATTGGTGTGTGGTGATGCACTTGTTTTCCAGCTAGTCGAGCCAACTGTCTTTAAGGTTTAAATGTTTTAACTAGAAAAACCTCTCAAGTTATAGTCAATGTATTAGTTGGATGCACCTGAATTAGTTTCTTTTAATGTCCTTCAGTTTATTTATGTTTTTCTTTTGTTTTTAAATCAAGCTCGATTGCTTTCAGATTGTGGTATATCAGTCCAATTCCTTAACATCCAATGTAACTCTTTTCTTTTTTATTTCAGGTGTATATCATAAGATGCAAAGGTTACGAGGAGGGTGAAAACAATGAGGCTTTGGAGGCTTAAGTTTGAGCACAAATTGGACAAACTAATATTATCTAGGTTTGCTTTGATCTTTTCATATAATCTTACTTGCATAATCAGCAAATGAATAACTCATTGTCTGTTATTGGTTATCTTTAAGCAAAAAGGTTTGACTTTGACCTTTTCATATAATCTTACCTGCATAATTGCACATATAGTTCCATGTGGGATAGTATATAGATAGTTATGCTTACAGTTACAGGTGGTTTTGAATGTTAAATTAACATAGCTTCCTATTTGGGACTTCTTTTGCTCATTGTTGCAGTTATGTTTCCTGCTTTCAAGCATCATTATTTATTTTTTTCCTGATTGGGGGCAAACTAACATTCTTTGACATGCTGTTTGTTTTGGGGTAATGGTCATGGGCTACATATTCTTCCTAAAGGAAACAAAATGAGGGGTCTAATTAAACGTGTTTAGGCGAAAATTGGAAACTTAATACGACAGGTCAAAAGAGTTTTGATTACGAAAAGCTATTACTTTAAACTGATAATCGAGGAGGTTGTAAGTGATGCGAATGACTTTGCAACTCTTTGACCCGTTTCCTTTTTAGCTGCATTTTTCATGTTACATTTTCACTGTTAAATGATCTTATTTTGTTAACTGTCATGGAGACCGACTACTAACATTTGTCAACACTTTTGTAACAAAGTAACGACATTTTGTCTAAACGTCAATTCACAGTGTTTTCTAGTTTTTGACATTAACGAGTAGCAATCTTCTTTCTTTGGCACTCTTGTAGGTTTATCATTATTAATTGGGAGGATGCACATTTTGGCGCTAATCTTGGAGTGCTGCTCTGCTTCTTGTATGTAAAGTTTAGGACTAACCAAGGTCCAATTCCTCTAGGAATGTAATCTATGAGCTTTAGATTTATTATTATAATTATCGTTATGGCTTTTTTTCACGACATTCAACGAATGTGCATGAATCTTGTACACTGCTTGGTAGTTTGAATGATCTAATTCCTTTTTAAGGGTTTATTTAAGGGACACTCCGTATTATCTTATGAAATTCAAAGTTTAATTATAAATGTTTCTCAACACTCAGGCAGAGATGGTCAACGTGTGTATTGTGCATTGAATGTTGTATAATGTTTGTAGATTGAGAGGGTGTTTGGTTAATCCGTTTGGATTGGCTTATTTGAAGGAGCTTATTGTGGTTTGAAAACACACACAACTCAAAAAAGTATATTGGTAATTTATAAGCTTATTTAAGCTCAAATAAGCCAAATTTCATAGACCTTTTTATATTGGTTTTCCTAGCTTATTTGTATTATTCACAATTATGCCCTCATATTATCTTTTGTTTGCTAACATGTTTTACAAGGTATTTTCCTTTTTAGTCATTTTAGTATTTTACCAAGAGTATGTTTTGAAACTACATAAGCTAATCTAAACACACTATTTTTAGTCAAGAGGTGTGTTTTGATATTACATAAGCTCATACTCTCTTTTCGTAAAAAAGCCTAAGCTCTTTATATAAGCTAATCCAAACACCGGCCGAGTGATTTAACTATATGGCCACATCTAACATCTAAGTATCTGATATTGGTCACATGTAGTTAGTTGAAACTTGAAAGTGTGTATGATTGTAGTTGCAAGCTATTTTTAGACTATTTTTAAAGACTTGATTTTGTTTACTTTTTACAGATGAAATCCAACAAAAGTAAATAAGCTTGAACCTAGTCCAGCTTGGAAAACTTAAAATCTCTAACTTTAAAACATTTTCTTTGATATTCGTTTTATTAAAAACCATAACTAATAAGTTGATAAAGTATTACATACTACTACAGAAATCATATTTCACACCAGAAAATCACAAATCTGAAAAACTACTCCACCAACATGATATAAAATTAAACATAAATAATTTTTGGTGGATGGGCCTAAAAATAAATATAGAAGAGAAAGTAAAGACCATGGTCAAGGATTCTTAATTTTTGTTAACAAAATGTGTCTTGAAAATGCAACCGTGCTCTTAGCTTGACCTTCACCTTTTTTTTTACTCTCGTCTAATTTTGATAAAGACAAAACCTTTTTCCGCTTCACTTCATCTTTGGACTGAACTGTTCAACAGTTGTGACTCCAGTTTATCCAGCTTATCATCAGAATCTACATAAAAAAAAGACATAATATAAATATATTGATCAAAAAAATCCCATGATACAATCCCATGGAATTTTGTATGGAATCTCGTGATTCTTAATGAATCCCATGGAGAACCACTCACAACACTTATGATAAAAAAAATTAAAATTAAAAACATTAGTTATACAATAAGCGTGCATTAAGAAGCGTGAGATTCATATCTTGAATCCCGTATGAATCTCATGGGATCGAAATAATCGAAGAATCTAATTATATGTTTACTACTATTAATAACATTCTCGTTAACTAACATTCTAGTTAAAGCAGCAAATCCTAACCTAGCAATATCACACCATCAAATGTATCAAACATCAGTAAACACTAACACAACAACATACATCAAAGTAAACACTAACCTACACAATATCATGCTAACCAATGCGCCTATGCTAACCAAAGTACAAAAAATCAGTAAACATAATCTTTAGCACCTAATCTACGCACCTGTACGCCTACGTTGGACAGACATCTCTTTCCTATCGATGTTTGCATGACGATTAGACAAATTCATTATCCGATTACTTCTACTTCATTGACACTTACTTTTGCTTCATTGTGATATATGTGTTAGCGACTTATGCGATCTCGTAGCCTATGCGCTACGTTGGACCAAATATCTCTTTACCTTAGCAATATTTACATTAGTATCGATGAACGCTAACAATATCTAACATCGATGGCACGCTAATCCAAAACTAATCATTAAACGCTAATCCAAAAACTCTAACATCGGTAAAGCTAATCGAAAAAGTTCTAACATTAGTAAACACTACAATCTCGATTCCTATAAGCAAAATAATAAGCTAATCAATCACAAAATTTTCAATCTCCTGATTCCTATAAGCAAAAAATAAGCTAACCCAAAAACTCATTCCATCACAAACTTCAATCAGCACATCTACTAATCAAAAAATCTAATAGAACCAAATAAGCTAAAAATATACCAGAATAGACATTTCGAAGCTTATTTTGATTGGGAACTTTAGATGAATCAGGTTTGGCCAATGAATCGACTTTAGATAGAGCTAATTCGTCTCGAATATCCATTTTAAATGAATGATGTTTCACAATTAGGGTTTCGTGGTGGTTTTGGTGGTTTAGGGGCGGTTTCCGGTGGATTGGGATCGTTTAGTGGTTTGGGGGCGGTTTCAAAAGAGAGCGTGTGTGATCTGTGTGTGTTTTTTTTTGGTGTTATTTTGTGATTAATTATAAAAAATGTGAATTTACCAAAAAGACCCTAAGTATAATTTTAATTTAAAATGTAAATTAATCTAATCTGTTAGATTCAAAAAGGATGGATGGTTGAGATCTACTTATTTGTTCTTTAGATTAAACTTGTTCCGTATAAAACTTTTCTCCTACAGAGTATTTAAAAAATAAACTGGTTGTTCATAAGTTATAAGGAAATTATTACTTCTGGTAAAAGATTTGTTAAATATGCAACAAAATCAAAGTATTTAGGGTGCGTTTGGTATGGCCCTATCGGAATGAGTCTATGAATTTCATTCCGATTAAAGGTGTTTGTTTAGTCGGCCCGGGAATGAAATGAGTATATCATAGCAATAGACTTATTACACACCTATTTGGTGTCTATGAAATCCATTCCCGCGAGCCTCTCTCTTTTCCACTACAAAACTCAAATATCTATACACTTTTTCATTCCATATTTTGTCATCCAAACATAAACAATCGTAATGATACACTTTTTTATTACCATTGTCATTCTACCTCATATCAAATTCGATGTCCATTGTGATTCCTAGCAACAAACCAAACGGGCCCTTAGGGTGGTGGCAACGGCTGCGGGCTCGAGTGCGGGTTGGCCTAGCCCGAGCGGCTACACCGCCGCAACCAACGAGGGCTCGAGCGGGTTCATCATGCAGCGGGGAAGAAGCCCGACACGGGGTAAGAGACGGGGTAAGAAAAAATGACCGTTGAACTAAAAATCTGTGGTGAGGGGTAGGGATACATGATTGCCACTAAAAATCTATGGTGAGGGGTGGTGTGGGGATGAGATGAGTTGGAAAAATGTTATTGGTGGATAGTGAGGGATGATGAGGGATGGGGATACATTATTCCCACCACCCTTATAACTTTATTGGGTAGCAAATCCTTTCTAAACTTTTTAAAAAGTTTTTGCACAATCTCAGTGATGTTAATGGTTATGTTTCCTATCATTATTTAAATATTTTACAAAGTTGTTTCGCAATGTGAATGATGATGTCTCTGGTTATGTTTCCTGTTCATGCAATGATTATGTTAACAAACGATCAATATGAAAAGTTAGCATACCTTTAGGTTAAAAAAATTATTTTTTTTCCCAGAAAAAATTTGACCGAAACACAAAAATCAACTTCTTAATTTTTCGGTAATAACTCAAAATGATTACAAATATTTGAATGTTATATATAGTGACCTATTACAATAATCAATATTCGTTTATAAGGTGTGGGAGGGGTTCTTTTATGGTCCATTTGGAGTATGGAGGATTGGATCATGTAGCTTGATACGTCGTCCTTCTCTAAGAATATTCAAGTCTTTCTTGAAGGTGTGGGAGGGGTTCTTTTATGGTTCATTTGGAGTTTTCGAAATCGGCTAGTTTTTTCTAATCCCCCTCCTAGGAAGGCGATGCTTTTGGATAATGTTGTTTCTCAATCTTATTTGTGGATTTCTTCTAGAAATCCTAATTTTAAACTTAGTTGGGTAGGTTGACTGCAAAACCCTATAGCTACTATATCTTCTTTGTAATTGTTTACAAACTTCTTGTTTTAATTTAATCTGCCGTTCAAAAAAAGTTTATAAAAGAGTTTGTATATACGTTCAACTTTTGAAATGTGAACTATTTCATTGAACTTTAATGGTTCCTACAATTACATTTGGTTAATAGATACAAAAATATGAATTGCACTATATAATTTAGTTATATGATAACGCATAAACACCAACAATTATATAGGCATATGCAATATTTTTTGTATGCAAAAAAATAAAGTAATTAAATGATTATAAGTGATTATATCATAAAAGTTTATTGAACAATATACACGGTACTGCAACGCAGGCGTTTCCACTCGTTTCTTACAAATATACATGTTAGAGACCATTACATATATACCTATATAAAATAACTAACGAATGTTTGACATCAATTACAAGCAACAAAATATGGGTTATTATAAAAATATTTTATCAAACTTTGTGAAAAAATTCGTTTAAGTTACCGGACGTCTGAAAGTCGTTCATTCCGATTACTTTAAAACTTGGTTATCGGGTGTTAACCGGTTTACCAATGCCACGTCGTTAGATAAGAGGATTATTATACAAACATGTTACCAGACCTTGCAAAAATGTTCAACTAAGTTACCTAAGTTTGTGTTTTGTTCATCAAAGTTACTGAACATTGAAAACCATTCACTCCAGTTGTTGTCGGGATGATGTTAAAATATGCAATAATCGTTTTCTTGGGGTAATCGAGAAAATAATCAAGTAGCTCATTGGGTTGCTCGTCATGCATTTTCTACCACTTTATAGTTTAGTTGAGATGTTTATTTTCTCAAGAACTTACCTCGCTTGTGAAAAATGATTTGTATGGATCTTAAGTTTGTCTAATGCATGTTTTTGTTAAAATAAATAATAAAAAAATAAAATAAATAAACATAAATACAAATGATACATAAAAAGAAAGAAGATGAGAGTATTTTTGTCATTTTACATGAACACATCATCATCTTTACATGTTTCAACATGTAAAACAAAGTTTAGTAAAAAATTGAGTAATCTAGATGAAAAAAAATAATAAAAAAATCAGTAACTTAGAAGAACATTTTTTAAAACTTAGTAACATAATTGTATATTTATATGACAAAATGTTAAATTTTTAAAACTTAGTAACGCAATTGTATATTTATCCGACAAAATGTTATCTCTTTGACTATTATACATGTCAAGTAATGTGAACAACAAACACACGACATCGTGTATTTACGGAATGGGTTTGTAATGCTAAAACGGGAAGAGATCTAGTGAGATGTAATATTGAAATGAGAATAATGAGAAATGTTTTCTAACCACATATTCTAAATAGAAGGGAGAATTTTAAGGGGAGATGCATCTACTTTTGTAGGTGCATCTTATATGTGTGGTTGTGGTTTCTTCTCACTCTTCTCATTTTTATTTTTCTTCTCATTTGATCCTTACTCATGCTAAAACAAGGATTATTTAGTTATATCATATAGCACGTGACATCATAAGATAACACTTAAAGAAAAAAAGAAAACAACCCGGGTTGCAAAAATTGCGACTCGGTAGTACTCGGTCGGTCAACCGCTTTAGGTTATTCCATCGAGTTTTTGGTATTCACGCCAATACTTTTCTTAGAAAACAGCTTGTAATAGATATAAACAGCGACTATAAGTGATTAAAACAAATTTACGGCGAAGATCTGGGTATTTTCGGCAACATTTACAGATTTTCGGCAAGTTTGACCACCGTTGATTAGAGGTGCACATTTTGGTTATAAACCCTAAACTGATCCGGTTTCAAAACCGGTTTCGGTTCGAGTGAAACGGTCAAAACCGGTTTTGACTCAAACCAGTTTTGGACATGAAAAACCGGTTTCATGACCTTGAACCGGTTCGGTTTAAACCGGTTTGAGATCAAAGCGGTTGACATTTAAATATGATTTTCAAACCGCCGGTTCGGTTATGCTAAAACCAGTTTTTGAAAAAACAGGTTAATTTGCACACCTCTACCGTTGATCTCTGTCGTTCGATTTACACAAATTAAAAAGGTCGATGACCGATACCTTTTACAGCACTTGATTACAAGCAAACACACCACATGCAACACTGTGTATACAATATATCATTTAAAAGCCCAATAATAAAGTGTGAAAAGATGGGCCAGTAAGACAGACTATAGAGAGTATGTACCCGACCCATTTAGTTAAGCGGGTAATAACGCGTCAACCCGAACAAGAAAAACAAGATCCAGAGTTCCAGACTTCATCTTCAGACACACAAACACAACTAAAAAACACAGACACTCACTTAGTATATCCAAAAAAAACATTTTATATATATATAAAAAACAAAAACAAAAATGCAAGATCCATCAAACAATGCTGGTGGTGGTGGTGGTGGTGCAACAACAAAGGAAAACACATTCCCATTCCGTCCATCACACCACAGGAGAGCCCACTCCGAAATGAACTTC
This sequence comes from Chrysanthemum lavandulifolium, assembly GCA_022545495.1. NCBI lineage: Eukaryota > Viridiplantae > Streptophyta > Magnoliopsida > Asterales > Asteraceae > Chrysanthemum > Chrysanthemum lavandulifolium. The sequence goes on from CM040245.1 coordinate 19,223,122, forward strand.
AGGCTCCCAGACGATCTAGATCTCCCTTCCAACAGCTTCGAAGAAGTTGATGAAGATCTCTTTTCCACTTACATGGACATTGAAAAGCTTCAAGGATCTGGTTCTGCTTTTAACGAAGGAGGAGGACTTAACAACAACAATGAGAATGGAAATGAAAGTAGCAGGCCTAGGCACAGGCATAGCAACTCTGTTGATGGTTCTTCTTTGTTGATGAGTGAGAGTATTGAAGCTAAGAAAGCTATGGCTCCTGAGAAGCTTGCTGAACTGTGGACCCTTGATCCCAAAAGAGCTAAAAGGTATTATATCAATCTCATTTCGTCTGGATCTGTCTAGTTTTAGTCCTTTTATGCAATGTTGTATTGTCGAAATATCGATACTAGTTGGAATTGCGTTTTCTAAGTAGGAGTTGGATGCTAAGTAATAGGACGTAATTGTTAGTAGGGAGGGCGAGTTTTTGACTTAGATGTACACGGCCTAACTAGGGTATCCTCTAGCGAGGTTTGAATGAGACTCTTGTGAGGAGATTGGGTGCCTTACCACTAGGCCATTTGGTGGTGGTTGTGAACAAGTAACACGACGTAATTGTTAAATTAGAAACATAGTGATTGAGGTTTACAATGCGTTTTGTTGAAATGTAAGCACGGATGTTGTAATGACCATCAAGATTTTGCATTACCTGTTTTTGCGTATTTTTAAGATTTGAGAAGTCTCGTTATGGTTTGTAGAATGGGATGAAGTTAGTCTTTTTGTATGACAGAATCGGTGTGTTAGAATTTAGAAATGAATTTAAAAATTGATTAATTTTCAACTAACTTGAATTTCACCCGTGCGGCAATACCATCGTGATTGTTATCGATAGAGTTTTTTAATGAAATGTTTAATGTTGGTACTTGGTTTCTACTTTCATTCAATTATCTATATCCGTTTTTAGAAAGAAAAAAAATTATGTTGATATATGAGATGATCAATTTAGTAAGCATGCCTCCTTGTTGTGAAAGCTAACGGTTCCAGAGAGATACCAGTTTGTGTTACATCTAGGTGCTTTAGACTGAGACCCTTATGGTAGGATGACCAAAATGGCCCGAGTAATAGGGCGGTCATGCTAACTTTGTATGAGTGAAGGGGGTATTAATTAACCATTTATAGAGAAATATCTTAGTAAGACATATCGTAGTGCGAAGCATCATTTTGTTTGTTTTTATAAGTGTTTCACCTTTGAGAGATTCAAATCATCTTACGCTTTGTTGTATACAGGATTTTGGCAAATCGACAATCTGCTGCTCGCTCTAAAGAGAGGAAGGCCCGTTATATGTCTGAGCTTGAGAGAAAAGTTCAGACTCTGCAAACAGAAGCAACCACCCTTTCAGCACAACTGACTCTGTTTCAGGTGATTGTATGAACCTTTTGTGGAATGTTTTATCAGATTTATTTCCTTTCTGGTGTCCATGTAATGACAATGTGATGGCTTTGAAGTCTCCTTGTAATAATATCTCACGTGATCCCCAAAATGTGGTTTTTTGGATGCTTGTTATTGAGATCTTTTTAAGAAGTGCTCTAATGAAAAAACTTAAGAAACGAAAAAGCATTACTAACACGGGGGAAAACATTGCATGGACTATGGAAATGGACTTTAACTGCATCTAGCTATCTATGTTCATAACTTTATAAGCATACGTGTTAATACTCAATTATATGGATTCTAACTTTTAAGCCGATGTTTACCTAATACAGAGGGATACAACTGGCTTGTCTTCTGAAAACACAGAACTTAAGCTCCGTTTGCAAGCCATGGAACAACAAGCTCAATTACGTGATGGTAAGACTCGTAAACACATTAATTCACTCGCAATGTTCACATTTATGTACATATTTAATGCTCAAATTCCTCGATTTCTTTTGGCGTTATAAAGATCTCAATTCCCGAAATGATCCAAAAAGATTTCTAACATGTTTTCTCCATAATGTAGCTCTAAATGAGGCACTGAAGCAAGAAGTCGAAAGACTTAGAATGGCGACTGGAGAAATAGCAAGCTGTTCAGATGGTTACAATTTGGGAATGCACCATGTTCCATACAACCAATCAAACTTTTTCACAAACCATCAACAGCAGGAGCAGCCACAATATCACCACTCTCATCAGTCCAACATGTCAAACCACCACCACCAGTTACTTGCAGCCGCTCATGCTCAGGCTCTCTCTGAAACACTACAACAAGATCCACTTGGCCGCTTCCAGGGACTCGATATCAGCGCCAGAGGTAATCCTCATATGGTCAAGTCTGAAGGCCCTTCAATCTCAGCCAGCGAAAGCAGCAGTACATTTTGATTCTCGTTGTTTTCAACATTTGTGTTCATCAAATTCTTTAATTTGTTTATAGACTAACACCTTGTTAGTGCACATTAGCACCATGTTCTTCAAAATTATTTATTTTACAAGCGCTTGGATTTCAACTTTATGACGTTGATCTTTATTGTCATTGTGTTAGCGAATTGTGGTTTATTGTGTTCTCTTAACTTATCAGTGACGGATATTTTCTTGTGTCGAATTTCTCTTTGCTCTTTTAATTAATCTGCAAGATGATTGGTAAGTCGGCGACACAACTTAGATACTTTCATCATACTGTTGGAGACCTGAATTCTAATGGTTCTATCAAACTAGGAACTGTAGCGAATCTAGCTAATCTGTTGGTTCCCCAGAGTTTTTCAAAAGCTGATTCGTGGCTCAGTTCGGTCCTAGAAAAGATTATATGGTTTTTAGAAATGTCAAATTTGAATGACGTCGTTTTATTCTGACTGGATTGATACCAAACTGGATTATTGGTTTAGATTCTATCGTTTTTTGGTTATGTGATATTATACTTTTCACTATCAGTTATGGTCCGGTCGGATTATGACTAGACAAAAACCCCTAACTAACCTTGAGAAAAATAAATATTTTAGGGAGATGTTCTAAGCTAGACCGCCGAGGTTGACCAAAATGACCATGTTACCCGAGTTACAGGACATGGTCCATGGGGGTTGAAACCAACAGACCATTATAAATGCACATGGCATAGTACTAACACACCACCTTCTTCAACAACTGATGTGAATGTTGCACCAAGGTCATGTGGGGGCTCTTTCTGTCTGTGGCTGCTATACAAGATCATGTTAATAACTGCACCTTGATGGCTATTGCTTCTTGTTTTCCCCACATTGTGTCCTAGCTTGTTTGATTTTTCATGTCAAAGAGTTCACTTTAAATATAATCTACATCAATTTTAAATAATTAAATGTAGATTCAGTTCGATTTTCTGATAGCGCTCTTCCTTATCGCCTATCCTTTATATATCTTATCTTTCTATGTTTTCTAAAACCATGATATCGACGTATTTTGATCTCTTTAGTCTAAAAGTTTCGCTTATTTGGTTTCAACCGATTAGGCCACTATCATAGCGAGCTGTTGCACGAACTTGACTTAATTACTCTCACGCGATGGACTTAGGACAATCTGTCGTAGGCGTGTTCAGATGGTATAAAATCAACCTTTTGAAAGTTCATGCAGACTGCAGAGTATTACTACTGTCTAACTATCATCATTGAAATAAGGTATTATAGATAAGTTGTGAAAGTGATTTTTTCTCTTAAGAAAAAGTGCTTGTTGCAAATTGCAATATCATCCTCGAAAGTAGTAACTTTGGATAAGTAGTGGAAGTGCCCTTTTTATCCTTTTCTGTATGTCTATGAGAACATACATTTGTTGCAAACTTGCAATACAAGTATGGTAGAATTACTTTGGAACGTGAGAGACAAAATCTGTGTTTTTGTAAAACAAAACAACTTGCTAGCTTGTAATAACTTGAATCTATTCAATGGTTTGTGAATATTTGACTGTGACTATCTTAGGTGTTATTTGTTCCATTAAAGTGTTTCGAGTCTGAATTTGACTACCACATTTTATTGATAAGAGATGGCTAGAAAGTCTGAATGTAAATCAGATAACGTTATTTGTTTTTGTTAAATTGTTCTAATGATTTAGATTTGCAAAATTTATATATCGCATTGCAATGAATAAGTAACTTCTATAAAGTAAAACGAAACATTTTTATCATACATTTAACAAAGTAAATAAAGCATTAAATAAATTATTTTAATATATTCTAAATTTATTATAATAAAAAACTATTACACATCCTAAGGGACAATAAGAACCAATAAGACAAGTCATCCACCTCCTCTTAGATAAGATGCAACATGTCTGATCGCTTATGACTCAAAATGAAAAAACAAACAACCCAAGATCTGATCGGGTCTGACTGTATAAGAGGTAAGAGGCTAACAAGACAAATATTTTTTTAAAAAGAAAACAAACACACCCTTAGTCAAGTTTTTACATTTAACTACTCAAGATAAATGGTGTTGATACTCACACCATCACTTTTTATACTTTCACCACAATCTGTGTAATACAATGTTGTACGGTGTACTATATTGTTTGTGCAAAATGGTGTAACTATCAAATAAAATGATGTGATTATCAATACCCGAAGATAAATAAAAAAAACTTGGATCTTGTTAACTTCTATAAAAAGTCATCTCTATCATGATACACTAAATATAGCAAGTATCAAAAGCTTAAAGTCTTAAGCCAATACAAACCATACTTGTAGCTTTAATCTTTTCACTATTTGAGATAACACTACAGCATAGAACTATAGATTACTTGTTAACCATAACGAATTAGTAATACTACTCTTGCTCTCTATCGATCCATGACAGGTTATGTTAGTTATTACACATTGTAACCATATTTCTCAATGGGTCCATTTTATTTTTAGTTTATGAGAGACATAGAAAGTTTGTAATCCCTTTCATCAAATTGATATAATCTTCCAAAATCAGACAAGAGCTTGTGAGCAGGGCTTTCATTGGACCCCATCACAACATGCACAATTTGTAGTCTCTTTTTTCCCTTTGTGGCTGCAAATATTTCACAAATCTTCTCCCACGTTATATCTTTAAAGATTCCAAAAATAACTTCATATTCATCCTTTAAAATGCTTTTGATAATCTTCAGGTTTGGATATAAAGTGCAAACATTTGATTCAGTGGTCAGAAATTTTATTAAAAAGTTTTAGATATTTGAAGAACCAGTCAGGTCGCGTACATTTAAGTAAAATACTCGCCCTTTTCAAGTAAAGTGAACGGATTAGATGGATTAAAACTCGTTCGTTTATGTTATAATTGTTTGAAGAATACAAATTTTCTACAAGAAACTCAAAATACTTGATGTAAACTATTTCCAAAGGTAGAATACTCCATTCTTCAACTTTTGGTGTAACATACAATAATCAGGCTCTATATATTTAGGTGTATATCTTCACTTTTTTCAGAATATTCTCCTAGCTTGTGACAAATTAAAATATTATAAAGTGTAAAACATAATAGAGAAACATAAATAACTATATATATATAGGAGTTAGGAGTTAGGACACACATGAAGCAAAAGATACAAACATACACACATGAGACCAGACATACCACATATGCTTGAGAAATAAGTCAATTTCTAGATTTTACTTGATTTATGAATTTATGACTATGTTTTCTACTGATATATCATGTTGCTTACAAGTTACTAGTACTACCCAATATATTTAATATCCAAATAATTAATCATCTATAGAATGAATGTGTGATATAATTCTAGAGCACATTGGTGGATTCATCTGTGATAAACTAAAGGCTAGATATCAATATCAAACATCTTTTAAGCTATCTCAAGGACATCTTAATTGTATGAATGAGCTCAATTAAAAAATATATCCATAAGCTGCTGCATATTTTTTTTAGAGAAATAAGAAAAATAAATGATGACGTAAAACTGATGTAGCAAAATACAACCCTTAAACACACCTTCCACTCTTAGATTCAACATGCATGCTATCTGTTTGATGAACATAGTTCAAAGACATATGTGCATTTTTAAGAAAATCTTCAATACCACTATTGAATTCTTAAGAGAAATATATATATGTATTTACATAAAAAGAATTACAGTAAAACCTATATAAATTAATGATGTTAGGACTGAAATATTTTATTAATTTAGCGAGATATTATTATATCGATAAATTAATAAATTACTAATATAAAGAGGTTTTACGTATGACCTTTAAATTTTCAAGTCAAATATACCAGTTACAATATATATTAGTTAAAGATAAAAAATAAATTAAAAAAACAAGTTTCAATTAACATTTTATGAGTTCAAGAAATTAATGAATGTATATGCTAATGAATGTTACGAGATCCAAAACATTGAAATAATTGCAATTTTTTTTTTCTTTATGTATACCTTGCCTATTTCTGACTCGACATTGCAAAATTGCGAATTTTTTTATAATTATTAATTTATAGTTTCGTTGGACTAATATATACACACTGAGATTTAAAAAAAATATATTATCATATTATTTTATCGATTGCTATTCAAATTTGTACTGGTCTCAAGTTAAGACTTGACAAATTATTAATTTTATCGAGATTATTAATTTATCAAATATTAGTTTACGGAGGTTTTGGTGTATTTATCCGTGTTTAAAATAAGTGATTGAAAACGGCTCATTTTATTATTTTTGATACAACATATATGCAAGTATCAATACACAAAACCAGTTTATAAATAACAGTCAAAGCATTATTAAATTTTATTTAAGAAATACGACCACAATTTAAGGAAGTTGCATGTGCTAGTAACATGGTAGGCCCTTTTAATATTGACAATTACTCATCTAACCTTGTCACATTTTCATAAACTAACATTCCTAATCATTGAATTTTGTTAACAAAATCATCCAATAATATAATACTCACACGTAACTTCAATACCAACATCATATTTTTAATTTTATGTGCTTAGAGACTGACATGTGCACTAAACTACAAGTTTCTTAATATGTAAAAAATAGACGAACACAATGTCTTGTTTTGAGGATTGCCCACGTGTGCTAACTGATCGTTTCTAATGATTTCTACTTAATCACGGCTCTTTGCAAATTAAAAAAGATTAAGACATGTTTACCAACTTAATTATGAATCGTAGTTTATAAACCGACAGGTAAGAAAAGGATCGTTATCTAATAACATTTTCGATTGTGTACGAACGACCTTTTTAAGCGTTTGCAAACCCATGTTCTAGTTTACAAGATCAACACGTTAACTAGCATTTGAAAACGATCAAGTATCGATAAGTACCTATTGTGTGCACTTTCGTTTTCAAGAAATAAGGTTCGTGTGCTAATTATGGTGAAAGTATTAATTAGGGGTGTTTGTGTAATCATTTTCTGTCTATTCTAATTGATAATTTTATTTGAGTTTTGATACGTGGGCGTAATAATTAAAGAGGCGCAAAGAGGCTGTCGTAAATGAATTATCTGATCTTATTCTTTATTCAATTCGTTTATCGTTAAATCTTCTTTGCCTCTTTAATTGCGCCCATTTATCATTCCTTTTTTTTTTTTTTTTATGAATGAGCATTTACTGGTTTTACTGTACCTCCAAGCTGTGAAAGTAAAAGAAATAGAGGATTGGGTGAGAGATTGGGAGAAAATCGAGGGTTAAACAGATCTCAATGTTAGTACTTAAATAAGTAGTTAATTAGTAAATAAGAAATGATACATGAACCTAAACTTAGATCTAAAATCAAGTGTCAGCATCTTGATAGCTGCAGACAGTAACCCACTTATTTTACAATCCATCAGGATGATAACAAATGGTTTTAGGTCTAAGTTTAGGCTTAAGTTTAGATCCATGTATCATTTCTCTTAGTAAATATTTAAAGTATAAATATACCATATTTGCCCCGTGACAATTGACAAGTAGGGTTGACCGTTGAGCAAATCGATCGGCTCCGACAGAACCGATCGAAAATCGATTGAACCGAAAGACCAGCGGTCCGGTCTTGCTTCTAACTTTTTCTTTATTTCGGTTTTGGTCCGGCCTGATCCGGCGTACAAACCGATCATTTTGTTTTCTTGGACCGGACCGAACACATTCGATCCGGTCCTAAGGTTTTGGGCTATTTCGGTCTCAGTCTTGGCTGGTCCGGTCTTAGACCGACGCTTACCTCTACTGACAACTTTTAGCAGTTTTTGAATAAGTATGATACTTTAGGATTAGAATCTTCTCATTTTCTGTTTGAACATGAGAGGTTATGTTAGTTTTATTGTGAAAGGAAATTTATCTTTTACTAAATAGAGGTTCATAATAGATAATTTTTTCTTTCTCCACTCATATAAATCTCAATATTACCTCTCATATTCAAATTTAAAATAAGAGGATCTCAATCTTTTTTTTACTGCCATGATACCTTTTGTACGACTATAACCATCGTTAAATGAGAGTGGTTATCAACATAACCGTCGTTAAATGAGAGTCATATCGCCTTTTCACTCTATCACTAATATCATCACTAACATAATGTAATAAGATAATCAACTTCACCATCTTAACATACCTCACTTAAATACATATATACCTCGCATAACTAAAATCACACACACTTTCACCTTCACGTTAGTTGTGGCAAAGTTTTAAAGACGACGCATCCATGAAGGGCACACACGTGTTGGTGCCTTGGTGGTGTTACTACTGACCCCATGCTTTGGGGGAAGGGATTAAAATGCTTTTACACCTGGTGACTATATACTTCAAAAAATGTTTAAATACATAAGATGCAGATGAATATCGCATCTCAGCCCGTTACATAGACAATAAAGTTAACATAACAAGATATTACTATTCCACATTGTTTTTTGAACGAAACTTTTATTAGAAAAACTAGCAAGGAGTTAGACAATTACAAAGACACAAGATGAGGATGTTTTTAACCAATCAACCCAACTAAATGACACTTTACATCTATAACGACTCCAATAAAAAGAGTGCAAAACTACGTCGTCAAAGATAGCCGCCTTAGATGGGGAATCCGCGCCAAAAACACTCTTGTTACGAAAAGAGCAAATACGCCACCACAACCTAAAACACACCCCTTCTAACAACCTTTCATGCTTAGTGGGCATCCTGAGATTAACAATCCAATAAGACCAATCATCAAACGAGCTCAACTCTATGAAATCCACATTCTACCAACGACAAATCTTACGAAAGTTATCTTTAGCAATATGGCAATCTAAGAACAAATGCTTCGACGATTCTACCACTCTACCACATATGGGACAAAGAATAAAAGGAATGTCTATACCTCTACGGGATATATTAATGCGTATAGGCAAACAATCGAATCTCACCTTCCATGCATGAACATTAACCTTGACTGGCACCGCTTTGATCCACCGATTTTGAGGAGACACGTCCGTAAGTCTATTGTGATTGACAACCTTTCTAACTGAGGCAACCGAAATGTCACCTGAACCTTCTAAAGTCCAGAACCACCTGTCATGCGAAACACCAAGGGGAACACCTTCAATAAAATTCATCAGGTCTAACAGTTAAGTGGACATATTGAACAATTTTAGAAAATTGTTTCTAGTCATCTTTATCTCAAAGTGGGTCAAAATTAGTTTTTCAATTCTTGTAATTTTAAAGATTTTCAAATTTCACCTCAAGCTAAAATCGATCTCTAGGATCATTTATTATGACTTGACACCACCAAAACCATAGTGTTATCCTTGAACATCCATTGGTAGTCATCTAGTCCCATCTTCCTTCCATAAAAGCAATAATTTGCTACAACACTCATTACTCTTGATCATTCAAGTGTACTCTCATCTTAGGAACTTAGGAGGACTGAAACACTCAAAATAATATAGGATCTAGCCTTTAGAAACGTGATTTCTAACCTGTCATAACTGATGAGAGTCGGATCCCTAGGATTAGCCTAGACGGATCCCTTAAGTGAGGGAACCGTGGGATCCAGGTGACAGTTTATGTCAAACCTTGCTAAAACAATCATTTCAACTCATCTTCCTAACTCAAACACTCCATCTCATCTTAAATGAGTTCCTAGATCAGTGAAACACTGAACTTCAACCTTGTGCATGTTAATCATCACATCTCTAAGAATCTTAGTGGCTTAAGTCTTAAATGCACTTGCCAAGTTCTTCCCTTTATAAGCCATATTGCTAAGAACACTTTAGTCATCAAACACAAACACAATTATCAGCAATTGCAACCATTTCCCTTAGTCATTTCATCATGAGAAAGGCTCCTAGTGTAACACCCCAACCCGACAAGGGTAAAAGTGTCACATTCTGGTGTCATATCAGAACATACAATTAAAAGCGGAAGTCTTAAGAATAAAGTATCAAGTCATTTAAACAATGATTTACACGGAAAATTACAAAACCCAAAATGTCTAAGATAAAATGAAATCTCAAAACAAAAGCCCGTCAAAATAAGTCCAAATAATAAGGTAACTAGGGTTGGTCCACTCATATAATCCACCTCTCATTGATCAAAGCCCATCTTCAACTTAAAACCTGCAGGAAAAGAAATGCTGGTGAGCTTAAAAGTCCAATGAGCGGATATAACAGCGAAAGCTAAATAAAATCGAAATGCAAAATGAAACAAAGGAGGCGTATAACAAAGTCACAACGAAATGAGAATAATGAGTCAAAGAGGATCCTGCAGAACACAATTATCTGAGATATCCAAAACGAGCAGATAACAAGGAGAGCGAAGCAAAGCAAAGCATCAAGACATATAAACAAGCACATACAAATAAGGCATACAAGAAGCGAAACATAAGCAAACATAGCGGGCGTCGCATCCACACAACATATATGTCATACCATCAATTCAGAAATCGGAAGACATACAAGCCAAACAGATATCTCTGAAAGCGGAAGCAATTAATTAATAAGTGAGCATGGCAATTTACACGGTCGAACCCTTAGTTGAAAACATAATGAGTATCATAACGGAAGTACTAACATGATCAACACATGGCGGTTACACGTAATAAGTAGGAATACGGTATAAAGATATAATTAAATGAATTAAAGACATAGCGGGCAACTAAACAAATTAACAAGCCGGACGTCACAAGTGAACCCTTTACCCAATCAAACCGTAGCATAAACCGAAATGCAAACATGGCGGTCAACAACAAGCGAGATAGGAAACTATCGGATAATCATAGTCCACGAAATTATCCGAACAAGTACACAAAATAAGCAGACAAAACTATCGATTACACATTAGCATGGTCACGGTCAATTCGTAGGGTCACATAACGGTGAGATCACATATCATCGATTGAAAAGCAGTAACTCGAGATAACCACATATTAATCACATCAAAGCGGGATAATCGGTAGTCACATAAAACATGAATAGCATAATCAAATTCAATAAGCGTATAATAACCCGATGACGTGAATGGAACGATAATCGAATTAACGGAATGAGAGTGACGGATCAAAGCAATGGAGTATCTATATCTTGGTAAAGTGAATCATATAAGGGTATGAGTAATGAACAAGTAATCTGATTATAGTGCGTTGGGGAATACGGAAGGTACAATATAGGTTTATCAAAAGTGTAAGGGTTATCGTAAATCTATCCCGAGCCAACAAAACAAACCATATCAATAGTGGCAATAACGACAAGTAACCAATAGTAACCATTGTATTCGGAGGTGACCTCGAATACCAAACCAATATGAGGATACCTCGGTAACGATGGAGTAGCTAGCTCCCAAATGTGAGGGTGTATTGCACACGCACCACATCACCAAAACAATATATCAATATCAATACAATACAAATCTAGGATGCATCCATACGCCCGCAAAACAATAGTGGCCATACAATATATCGAAGCGCATAATCAATACAAAAATGGGGACGGTGTGGAACATCACTCATCTACACTGAGTCATGCCATTGGTGCATCAATGACACGGACATGGAACCCCATGCCTAGTTAATGGCTCGGTATCAATCGAAGGTCAAACAAAGGTTCAAAGTGTAACAATATATAGGTCTTCACAATCAAAGGTTCAATATCAATGGTTCACAATTCAGAGGTTCATAGCAACAGTCAAATATCAAAGTCCAGTAGCAACAATTCAATATCAAAGTTCAGTAGCAACAGTTCAATATCAAACGTTCAATATCATAGGTTCAATAGCACAGGTCAATAGCAACAGTTCAGTAGCAAAGGGATCAATAACGGAAGTTCAGTAACAGTGATTCAATAACAGAAGGGTCAATAGCAAGGTAAAGATTCAATAGCAATAGTTCAATAGCAATGGTCAAATAGCAAGGAATCGATATTAAAGGTTCAATATCAGAGGGTCAATAGCAAAGCGAAACAAGTCGAAGGATCAGAAAATCATAAGAAACCCCTACTGAAAAGGGATAGAATATCTGTACCTCAATCGAAGCAAGCAAAATAGGAAAGTAAGGTCGCACGATGTATCAATCCCGCCGTCCGGAACCTATGAATTAGATAACGCTTATTAAGACCAGATTACTCATTTTAGACGGCTTTCCATTTTTAGCAGGTTTCCACTTTTAGTAACTTTCCATTTTAGGCAGGTTTCCATAATTACTAACTTTTCATACTTAGCAGGTTTTCGTATTTAATAAGTTTAGCTATTTATGATGCATTTAATGTCATATTAGGTTAAAAGATGCAAAATGAGTATTATAATATTTTAAGGATAATTTATGCCAAGTTACACAAGTTTAGGGTCTAAAGTGTAAATATTTCAAAGTGTAGGATCTTAATTGTAAATCTATCATATTTACTCATTTTACTCATATAGCCCTTTTAGTTATTAAGTTAACACATCAAACCTTTAAGTTTCATTAATTATAAATCTAACCTTTAGTTTATATAAGTCATATGTATATCTATACAATTTAGTCTAACTTTTAAATCTTGTATACCATTACGTTATAAGCCATTATAAATCGATAGTACAATTTTAGACGACTCTTAGGTGATCTCCATATTTGTGTCGAGACAACATAAAACCTAAACACCATACGACACCAATCAATGAACTAAACAAAGCCCTAGTTACGATTACCATTTATGTTGTTAACCCTTTTAGACTTGACTAGTATAAGCTTTCATGACTCCTTGTGTGATCCCTTTAAGTGTCGAGACCCCTTACCTCCATATCAGATTGTACGCCCCATATAACATATCAAAACGAAACCTTAAACCTTGTATCACTCGACACCAACCAATACTAACCATATACACGTTTTAATCCCATTTAATCTTGATGTAAACAACAAAGCCAAGCATGTCGAGAGGTCCATAAAATCGATTCAATACTAAGGTTTTTAATGCATATCAATTCGACATATATGGGGTTTCATGTCATGATTTCATGTAACCATTTACTTGATTAACTTTAGTCTTGTTTTATCATTTAATGTAACATATTATAAGGGTACACAAGCATGCGCATGGAGGACATACACATGACCGATTCACGAAGGAAAAGAGATGAAACGAGTTATGTGGTTACCTTTGAAGCGTGAGATAAGGAATGGAAAACAAGGTCAAAACAGTGAACCAAAGCACCCACTTGTGCTCTAAACACCACGACCAGCGAGACCCAAACCAATGATGCAAACCAAGCAAACCTTCGTACCACACACATGAATTCAGTCCCTACACGAAGCCTACGGACTCTTCTTTGAACCCATTTGTGTCGACAGAAAAAATGGTGGAGGGAAAAGCCTTGCCGTCACTTTCTTTTTAGGGTTTTTGTGTGTTTATTTTGAAGGAGATATGGAAGATTTAAATGTGATATGATTGAGATAAATGGGGCAAAGATTTTGGGTGAGTTGGGGCGTTGGAATGGCCGAGTATGGGGGAAACATGGGTGACCAAAACATCTTTTATTCACTTGCCAATATTACCAATTTACCTTAAATTTAAAATGTCTAGTGTATTGTCTATTTAAACTTATAAATGTGTTATATTTATTTTGTTACATAAGTGTAAGTTAGATTTATTTTCTTGCATAAATCATTATAAGTTAAGTGTCAATATTTAATTAACGAGCTTGACATATTTTACGTATACCACAATCATTAATCTTGAGGGCAAATTAGTCCTTTAACGCGTTTACGATTTTAGGGTTTTACAATTCTTCCCTAAAAGAAAATTTTCGTCTCGAAAATTGAAGTCGCAGGGTACCTGAGATCGTCTGAGCTTAAAGCGGGCGTAGCAATCCATTGTTTCACACAAAACATACGGTTCTTGAGTCCAAAGCATACAAAACTTATACGTAACGATGTCGATGAGCATCTCACAAAGAGGCTGCAATTTCAAGCGAATGTAAGGAGTGCCAAATAACGGATATAAGTCCTAGTCCATTCACGTACCAACCCCAGGTATTTCTCAAGATGTCGTACGATTTCAATAAGTTCAAATTATATGATCTCGGTATTATCACGTTGATCAGGCGTCATAATACTTGCATCACATAACAAGTCCTTATTGTCATCATATTACGCCTCGGGTCATGACACACCACATAACCAATATCATAACAAAGCAGATAACATACGGTAGCAAGTAACATACCAAAAGCAGATCGGATCCTCATACATACGACATATAACCCATCAAACCAACTTACCATAACACCAAGGAAGAAGGCCACCAACTTGCTCAAAGCGGTTCCTCATGACTCATTCGGCGATCCAAAAGCGAGATATTAACCAAATGCCAAACGATAAAACTTCACCATTCAAACCGAGTTCGAACAAATCAAGAAAAACAATCGATCGAATCACTTAATGAATATCAAACCGCCTCAAACGCATGACAAGCGAATCGGAGTAATACAAGTCGCGCCCAAATCATATGAAGTAGATGAACCTTCTCACCACGGTTGAATCTTGTCTCCGTCTTTTGCGTCTTTGGTTGATCCGTCCAGCTCCCTCCAAGTGACATCCTAATGTCTTCAAGACATGGCGGTAAGTGCGACTTACGCTTCACGAACCTCTCCAACTCGTAGGCATTGCGACAGCGAGTTCGGCACCATCGTCTTCGGCTCCACGGGTAGTCTCCATCTAACGATCGACAAACGGATGTACGAAGACAAAATAATAAAATCAATGTGAAGAAGAAGACCAAAGCGGTGAAGACAAAAGATTATCAAGTCAAAACGAGCGACAATCAAAAGGAATCGGAATATATCGAAGCAGGCGGAAACCTAATGTCTACCCAATCCTCACGGGTCAATCCTAAGGTCAACAAGGCGAAACCTTATCTCGATACCATAATTGTAACACCCCAACCCGACAAGGGTAAAAGTGTCACATTCGGTGTCATATCGAACATACAATTAAAAGCGGAAGTCTTAAGAATAAAGTATCAAGTCATTTAAACAATGATTTACACGGAAAATTACAAAACCCAAAATGTCTAAGATAAAATGAAATCTCAAAACAAAAGCCCGTCAAAATAAGTCCAAATAATAAGGTAACTAGGGTTGGTCCACTCGGATAATCCACCTACCATTGATCAAAGCCCATCTTCAAACTTAAAACCCGCCGCAGAAAAGAAATGCTACCGAGCTTAAAAAGCCCAGGTGAGCAGATATAACAGAGCGAAAGCTAAATAAAATCAAATGCAAAATGAAACAACGAGACGGATAACAAAGTCACATGAAATGAGAATAATGAGTCAAAGAGGATCTGCAGAACACAATTATACGATATCCAAACGAGCAGATAACAAGGAGAGCGAAGCAAAGCAAAGCATCGAAGGCGTATAAACAAGCACATACAAATAAGGCATACAAGAACGAAACATAAGCAAACATAGCGGTCGTCGCCTATACACACAACATATATGTCATACCATCAATTCAGAAATCGGAAGACATACAAGCCAAACAGATATCTACAGGAAGCGGAAGCAATTAATTAATAAGTGAGCATGGCAATTTACACGGTCGAACCCTTAGTTGAAAACATAACCGATTATCATAATGGAAGTACTAACAAGATCGACACATGGCGATTACGTAATAAGTAGGAATACGGTATAAAGATATAATTAAATGAATTAAAGACATAGCGGGCAACTAAACAAATTAACAAGCCGACGTCACAAGTGAACCCTTTACCCAATCAAACCGTAGCATAAACCGAAATGCAAACATGGCGGTCAACAACAAGCGAGATAAAGGAAACTATCGGATAATCATAGTCCACGAAATTATCCGAACAAGTACACAAAATAAATGACAAAACTATCGATTACACATTAGCATGGTCACCGAGACAATTCGAGGGTCACATAACGGTGAGATCACATATCATCGAGTTGAAAGCAGTAACTTTCGAGATAACCGCATATTAATCACATCAAAGCAGGATAATCAGTAGTCACATAAAACATGAATAGCATAATCAAATTCAATAAGCATATGATAACCCGGTACGTGAATGGAACGATAATCGGAATTAACGGAATGAGAGTGTGACAGATCAAAGCAATGGAGTATCTATATCTTGGTAAAAGTGAATCATATAAGGGTATGCGTAATGAACAAGTAATACAGATTATGGTGCGTTGGGGAATACGGAAGGTACAATATAGGTTTATCAAAAGTGTAAGGGTTATCAAAAATCTATCCCGAGCCAACAAAACAAACCATATCAATAGTGGCAATATGACCAAGTAACCAATAGTAACCATTGTATTCGGAGGGTGACCTCGGAATACCAAACCAATATGAGGGAGACCTCGGTAACGGTGGAGTAGCTAGCTCCCAAAATGTGAGGGGTGTATTGCACACACGCACCACATCACCAAAAAATATATCAATATCAATACAATACAAATCTAGGATACATCCATCGCCCGCCGCAAAACAATAGTGGCCATACAATATATCCGAGCGCGCATAATCAATACAAAATGGGGACGGTGTGGAACATCACTCATCCACACCGAGTCATGCCATTGGTGCATCAATGACACGGACATGGAACCCCATGCCTAGTTAATGGCTCGGTATCAATCAAGGTCAAACAAAGGTTCAAAGTGTAACAATATATAGGTCTTCACAATCAAAGGTTCAATATCAATGGTTCACAATTCAGAGGTTCATAGCAACAGTCAAATATCAAAGTCCAGTAGCAACAATTCAATATCAAAGTTCAGTAGCAACAGTTCAATATCAAACGTTCAATATCATAGGTTCCATAGCACAGGTCAATAGCAACAGTTCAGTAGCAAATGGGTCAATAACGGAAGTTCAGTAACAGTGATTCAATAAAAGAAGGGTCAATAGCAAGGCAAAGATTCAATAGCAATAGTTCAATAGCAATGGTCAAATAGCAAGGAATCGATATTAAAGATTCAATATCGAGAGGTCAATAGCAAAGCGAAACAAGTCGAAGGATCGGAAAATCATGTTAAACCCCTACGAAAGGGATAGAATATCGTACCTCAATCGAAGCAAGCAAAATAGGAAAGTAAGGTCGCACGATGTATCAATCCCGCCGTCCGAAACCTATGAATTAGATAACGCTTATTAAGACCGATTACTCATTTTAGACGGCTTTCCATTTTAGCGTGTTTCCACTTTTAGTAACTTTCCATTTTAGGCGTGTTTCCATAATTACTAACTTTTCATACTTAGCGGTTTTCGTATTTAATAAGTTTAGCTATTTATGATGCATTTAATGTCATATTAGGTTAAAAGATGCAAAAATGAGTATTATAATATTTTAAGGATAATTTATGCCAAGTTACACAAGTTTAGGGTCTAAAGTGTAAATATTTCAAAGTGTAGGATCTTAATTGTAAATCTATCATATTTACTCATTTTACTCATATAGCCCCTTTTAGTTATTAAGTTAACACATCAAACCTTTAAGTTTCATTAATTATAAATCTAACCTTTAGTTTATATAAGTCATATGTATATCTATACAATTTAGTCTAACTTTTAAATCTTGTATACCATTACGTTATAAGCCATTATAAATCGATAGTACAATTTTAGACGACTCTTAGGTGATCTCCATATTTGTGTCGAGACAACATAAAACCTAAACACCATACGACACCAATCAATGAACTAAACAAAGCCCTAGTTACGATTACCATTTATGTTGTTAACCCTTTTAGGCTTGACTAGTATAAGCTTTCATGACTCCTTGTGTGATCCCTTTAAGTGTCGAGACCCCTTACCTCCATATCAGATTGTACGCCCCATATAACATATCAAAACGAAACCTTAAACCTTGTATCACTCGACACCAACCAATACTAACCATATACACGTTTTAATCCCATTTAATCTTGATGTAAACAACAAAGCCAAGCATGTCGAGAGGTCTATAAAATCAGATTCAATACTAAGGTTTTTAATGCATATCAATTCGACATATATGGGGTTTCATGTCATGATTTCATGTAACCATTTACTTGATTAACTTTAGTCTTGTTTTATCATTTAATGTAACATATTATAAGGGTACACAAGCATGCGCATGGAGGACATACACATGACCAGATTCACGAAGGAAAAGAGACGAAACGAGAGTTATGTGGTTACCTTTGAAGCGTGAGATAAGGAATGGAAAACAAGGTCAAAACAGGCAAACCAAAGCACCCACTTGTGCTCTAAACACCACGACCAGCAGCAGACCCAAACCAATGATGCAAACCAAGCAAACCTTCGTACCACACACATGAATTCAGTCCCTACACGAAGCCTACGGACTCTTCTTTGAACCCATTTGTGTCGACAGAAAAAATGGTGGAGGGAAAAGCCTTGCCGTCACTTTCTTTTTAGGGTTTTTGTGTGTTTATTTTGAAGGAGATATGGAAGATTTAAATGTGATATGATTGAGATAAACGGGGCAAAGATTTTGGGTGAGTTGGGGCGTTGGAATGGCCGAGTATGGGGGAAACATGGGTGACCAAAACATCTTTTATTCACTTGCCAATATTACCAATTTACCTTAAATTTAAAATGTCTAGTGTATTGTCTATTTAAACTTATAAATGTGTTATATTTATTTTGTTACATAAGTGTAAGTTAGATTTATTTTCTTGCATAAATCATTATAAGTTAAGTGTCAATATTTAATTAACGAGCTTGACATATTTTACGTATACCACAATCATTAATCTTGAGGGCAAATTAGTCCTTTAACGCGTTTACGATTTTTAGGATTTTACACCTAGTGCTACCTCATCCACTCAAGAACCAACCAAGAAACTTGCTAGGATCATACACGAAGTTTCCTCAACCGAATCATCTCCGGTTAAGTCCACTAATGCTAGGATTTCTCCTACACCAAGGAAACCAATCAAACTAATCCCCAAGAAGAGTGTTCCCACTAGGATTTCATCACCAAACTCTACTAAACCAAACATACCCTCCACAACTCAACCAACATCATTAGTACCTAGAGCCACCTCACAATCATCTCCACACTCTCACAATGTAAAAGACTTGCCTCCTTGGCCATCTCACCTTCCGCCACTACCAACAAATTCACTTGAAAAGATTGAGCAACAAAATCAAAGTGTTGAATCAACACTTGCTCCAATATCAAACTCTCTCATTCCCCCCAATAGTCCATTTTGGATTATGAGAAGACATCAAAGTCAACCACCCGACCACATGGAAGTTGATGCTTCTTTACCTTCACCCTCAAACATTGTAGAGCCATCACTTAATGAGCCTCCACCAATTCCTCCTTCATTTGAAGATCCTCAACCCACTTCACTTGAACTTCCACTTCAAGAAATTCAAAACCATGACAAGGATTGCTATCATTGTAAACATGTTGAAAGGTTGATACATGAACTACGTGAAGAGCAACGTTTCATGTTTTATCACCTCTCGAACGTTTCGAAGAGGTCAACAAGCCTAAACTACAATGAGCATCATAGTCACAAGCTCAAACTTAGAACGTTTAGGAAACTTATCTCATCCTTGATCACCATTAAGCTTTTAGTTGAATTTTGAGTTTGGGTAACTCATTAGCATTAATAGCACTTGTATGGCTAGTTCATTCTCTTAGTTTTAGAGATTTGTTTGATCATCTCTTGTTTTTATTGAATGAATATCTATATGCCATAATTGTTTTGTGCTTTGTGCTTTGTGTTTGCTATATCATATAATACTTCATATATTCATTAGCATTGATTGAAACACTCTCATTCTTTGAAGAAACTGTCAGCAGACAGTGGATCCTCCAAATGCCTAGCGGATCCTCCAAGAAGGGCAACCGTGGGATCCGTGGTATGTACACAAATTCCCACTCACTTGAGTTTATTTGCAGGAAATTATGCACTATACTCTTGTTTTCTAACCTTTACTTTGTAGATTTTCAAAATAACACATGAAGATCTTGACACCATAAAGCTAGGGAGCTTTGTGTCAAACGATATTGCAAAACATTTGCAACTTAATCCGATTTTGGATTATACTTCATGACACCCCATTGCAACTTTGCAATCTTCAGGGGAGCACGTTTTCATCACTTAGATTTAACCATTTGCAAACATATTTGCAAATCACAATTAGTTTATGTTACGTCATGTCCTTGATGCCCTTTCAAAGGGATGGACTCGTCAAGGGGGAGTTAATACGAGTACCATTCCTGTCACTTGCTCTCTTTACATTTTTACATATTTCTCTTATAAAAATTGTATTAATTTCTTTTAACACTTTTTGTTTCGACAAAAAGGGGGAGAAGAAAGTACAAACTACTAATTCAAATTTGCTACGAATTTTAGTTTTTCTTAAAATAATTTTATGTTTTGTCATCAACAAAAAAGGAGAGATTGTTAATACAAATAAGCCGTAAAAACGTTTATTTATATTTTACGATCTTCTAATGTTTTGTCGATAACAAACGTAAAATCATTTTAACGAAACAAAGAGAATACGTAAATAGTTTGAGTCAATAGTTTCCTAACGCACTTACGTTTTCACATAAAACACTAAAACAAGTATACGTGATTTTATGATTTAGATACATATGTACAACAACTAGTGTTTACATATTGGGTTAGCATATACTTAAACTAAGTATACTAAAATAGGTAAAAACAAGTATATACTAAAATGGGTAAAAACAAGTATATACTAAATGGGTAAAAACTAGCAAATGGTATTGACCCATAACCCATGGTTTTATATATACCACTTAACCAAGTTCATTGTATCCTTGAGATACATTGTATCTTGAAAGAAAACCATGGATCAACCCATGACCCATGACCCATGACCCATAACCAAAAATACCCATGGGCAAAGAGGGCGTCCCACGGATCCCTAGCTTTGTGCTAGCCGGATCCTTGTGGAGGGATCCATGGATCCGGAAACAATAGAAAATTTCCTCATAAATAGAGAGCCATTTCTTCCTTTCTACTCACTACTTTACATACTTACTTCCCAAGTATTATAACCCTCTAACCTCAGATCCAAGTGATCTATGTAGTTTGTCTTTTGTTTTTGTGTGATTCTCTAGGTTCCTCTTAAAGGCGAGATCACCACTTCTTGAAGACGAGCAAGCTCAAGTCCATGAGTTGCCATGCTTCGTCATCATCAAGACAACTAAGGTTCTCTTGTTGATAGTTCTTTCTTCCACCGTAGATGTTGGGTTGAAGGCATTAGTGAAGGATGTCGAAAGTGTCAAGATGAAAACATTAGTGAAAGGTGCTTATCGTCCGTGTCAAAGCATTAGTGAAGAATGCTAAAGGTGTCAAGACGAAGGCATTAGTGAAGGGTGCCAAGCGTTGTGTCAAAGGCATTAGTGAAGGATGCCTAAGAATCAAATCAAGTGGCATTTGGAAGAATGCCTAGGTCGTATAATCGATGAGGTGCATCGTTATACATATAAGTATTTGTTTATTTCAAGGATGGTGATATCCTTGATGGTGTTGTAACAAGGTGGATCTCCTGATAATAGGTGTTGTGTTGTGAAGGGTAGTAGTTCCTCCATAGTAATGGAACTAGGTGCTTAGCCTAGTACCTAATAAAGGGTAGGCGACGTTGTGATAGGATTAGTTCTCCTTGGTGTGAAAGAACCTGGTGGTTAGCCTAGCACCGTATAAAGGGTAGACGACGTTGTGTTAGGTGTGGTTCGCCTTGGTGTGAAGGAACTCGGTATTTAGCTTTGTACCGGAAAAAGGTTAAGCGACGCGTTGTGAAGGCTTCTCCGCCATAAGGAGTTGGTGTAGTGTTTACGAACTCGAGTAGGTGACTCGGGAGTGGAGTAGGCAAGGAAGGTGTCCTTGTAGCCGAACCACTATAAATACTTGTGTCGTGGTGATGTGCTTCTTACTTTTATCTTCATTACTGCGTTTATATATCTATCTATCAACGTCCAACATAAACAACCAAATAGATTGACATAAGTCTATCTAAATATTTAAAAGGAAGTTTTAAACTGGTAAAATTATTCAACCCCCCCTTCTAGTTTTCCACAAAACATATGGGATAATTGCATCGATGAATCTAACACAATACCATTAAACATGCCCGCATCCACAACTCTCTTAAATGAAAGGTGAAGGCTTTCCATGATGAAAATGAAAATAAACGGAAATAGAGGATCACCTTGTTTAAGACCCTTGAAGAATTGAAATTCCTCCGTAGGACTTCCATTCACTAAAACCGTAGCCCAAGAAGATCGAAGACATTCTTGAATTCAACCACACCATCTCTCTCCAAAACCAAACTTTCTTAAAACATCATCGAGGTAATCCCAACGAACAGAATCATACGCCTTCTCGAAATCAATCTTTAGAATAAACGAGTGTTTTTTCTTCGACTTGCACCACTGAAAAATCTCATTAAGAATAAACGGCCCGTCAAGTATTTGTCTATCCACAACAAAAGTCGATTGCACCTCGTTAACAATATCGCCCAACACCATCACAAGCCGATTAGCCAAAATTTTAGCAATTATTTTATATAAACTCCCAGTATTACTATTCCACAACTATCATGCTTTTTACTAGCTAAACATATAACATAAATTTTTAATGAACAATACATAAGAGGTAGATAAATCAGATCTCAACTCGTTCTGCTGACGATAAAAGTAACATGTGAAACACATTATTATTCTTACTTGACAATTATCATGATTTTTATTAGCTAAACATATAACATAAAATTTTAATAGAGTAACAATAAATAAATAAAAAGAGTGAGGATATAGGGGAGGGTAGAAATTAGTTATGCATCTTAATTGTCTAACTTCTTTTTAAGCCGTAAAAAAAATATTGTCTAGAATAGTTAACGTATATGTTTGACAATTTGACCTGCTGTTTTATTGTTAGCTACATTTAAAAAAAAAAAAAACTACATTTTTTTTAATGAAACATTACATATTATGACAACTTATGGGTCATTTAACCCGTTTTATGTTTTACTTATGTTTAAAATCTCCTACAGCTTAATTGAACTCAAGTCAACACGTTTTTAACTATTCCATCTCATAAACATGTGACTCCAGATCTAACGAAAACTTACCTGATATGGGAAGACTTAAAAAGAGTCTACGGGGAAGACAAACCCATGACTTGTTTACTAATCGGTTTAACATATAAATTTGAATCCAAACTATTTGAGTTTTTTTTTTTTTTTTTTTTTTTTTTTATCTATCTATCCATGTGTCTTTAACTTAGATGTATGTGACTAGTCTGGGGCATTCTATGAACGTTTCTAATTGTTTCTTTGGTTACCGTAAATGTGTACATAGTGAGCTTTGAGCGATAAACCTCCTATGATGACATTTTTTTTAAAGGCAACCTCCTATGATTATATAATGAAAGTGTTTTACACTAAGGGCTTGTTTGTTAATTTTTTATTTTATTAAGTCACGTTTAATTAAAAGATGATTTAACGCGACAACATCGCTTTTATTCTTAATATTTTCATCGTATTTTTTATTAAGTCACAAACAAATGCAGTTTTATACGACTTAATTAATTCAATTTTTTCATAAGTCAATTAAATCAAATCAAACACCCCTGCCCACTTTTGTGGTCAGATAAATTTGAAGATGCTTTTTGAAAAAGAGATACATAAAGCATTAGTTTTGATAGAATTAAGTATTATTATTTTATTTTTATTTTATTATTATTTATTTTTTTACAAAATCGCACCGTCAAAGAAAAACGTTCATTGACTAAAGAAGGTCGACCTACAACAGTATAATATTTTAACGTTAACAAACGTTGACATGCCGATCAAATAAAAATGCATATGGACATGTCAAATATCCGAATTACAATTTTTAGACATATATTCAAGACGTTTTCATGTTTTCATATTTAACAAAACAAAACAAAACATCAAAATTACATATTTTTCCATCACATGCTTTAAAGACATCGTGCTTGTGCAGAAAACTTGTATTTTATAAAAATACATAATTTGATGTTTTATTTGGGTAAATATGAAATTATCCTTATATATAACTACTTTTTATCCTATTTTATTTCTCAAAATACACATGATATTTCGTTTTTGTTTATTTTATTTTGTGTTAGAATATTATAAGTTCAATCTCCATATTTGGCATGCAATCTTCAATTGTCTCACCAAATCTTAAAGACATCAGGTGGACAAATTTGCACGTTTTTCCCGATACAATGATATGATACGGCACAAATTTAGCAATACCTCATAAAAAATAATATTCATATTTTTGCATATGATTATTATTGTTGTAAAGTTTTAAAAAGTTGTATATATCGTATATATCTTTTTAGTTAAGTAACATAATTATACAAATAAGTGACCTGTAACCTTTCTATTAGTATACGTACTTTTGCCAAATAAGTCACATATTGTACGTTGTAATGGTTTTGTTATCACAATTTGTCAATTTTGCAATTGGGATTTATTGAACTTAACGAAAAAAATTAATAAGAATATAAATACGGAAAAAAAGGGAGAAATGAAGGAAACAGTTGAGGAATTGCATGTGCTCGTAGGACCATTATTTTGGTTGTTCAATTGGAACAACCGCATGTTCAACTTGGATTTCATATCTCTCATAAAAGTCTTAAAATATTAATTACACTAACCAATACAACCAGAATCAGGGCCGTGAACGAACCGGACGAACACAAATGAATCTTTGTTCATGTGCGTTTCTTAAATTTTAATCAAACAAATAAAAGGACATGATCACATAAAGGAACAATTTTTTCTTGTTCATGTTTGTTAATTAAGAAAATAAGGTTCTTAATGTTCGTTCATTAAGCACTAAAATAACATAAACGAACTAGAGTAACATTTATTAACATAGACTAATAAACATAAAATTTATAAAAATATACATAATATTGTGTTTTATAAGTGTTGTTTAGTTTAAGTAAAGTAATTTTTAAAGTATATTATAAAACGATACGATATATGAACGGAAACAAATAAATGAACGTTGACGAACGCATAATCGAACGTTTACGAACATAAATGAACATACATGACTTTTGTTCATGTTCGTTCATTTAACTAAACGAACGTTAAATTTTGTTCATGTTCGTTCATTTGATAAGTTAGCGAACATAAGCAAATCAAACGATTTATGAAATGGTCGCTGGACATTCACTTTCTTTTACAGCCTAACCATTTAATAGTGGTTTAAAGCCTCATGAAATACCATTATGATTGGTAAAACGATTTAAACGAAATTATAACTACTTTATTGTTCACTGATAAATTTGGTATTGAAAGCAAAAAAGTTGTACAAATTTATTTTAAATTTTTGACCAACTCTACTTGTGGATATGAATCCTTCAACATATGCTAAAATTGTCACTTTCTAGTGTGGCCAAATGGTTCCAAGCCTTTCCAACTTCCCTATATAAGTTAGTTAAAATCCATTCTCTCCATATTGCAACATACAAACATTTTTCTTACAATGGCATCTTCACTTTCAACTCTCACCATTGTTTCTCTACTTTTGTGCTCCTTCAATGTTGTCTATGGAGGTTGGCAAAATGCCCATGCCACCTTCTATGGCGGCGGTGACGCTTCAGGAACAATGGGTATGCTAACACGATTCATTTTACGTAACATAATATTGTTCTATATGTTTAAAACATGCATCAGAATGACACTTTTTTTGGCTTATATTTTTTTTATAGGTGGTGCTTGTGGTTATGGAAATTTATATAGCCAAGGATATGGCACGAACACTGCGGCATTGAGTACTGCTCTTTTCAACAATGGCTTAAGCTGTGGGTCGTGCTACGAGATGAGATGCAATGATGACCCTAAATGGTGCCTGCCTGGTTCCATAGTTGTGACTGCAACCAATTTTTGCCCACCTAACCCTGCACAATCTAACGATAATGGCGGGTGGTGCAATCCTCCTCTCCAGCATTTTGATTTAGCTGAGCCTGCTTTTCTACAAATTGCGCAATATCGTGCTGGAATCGTGCCCGTCTCATTCCAAAGGTACTTTACGACATTATGTTATTTGAACGTGACTAAAAATAGTATGGTACAAATTATTAATTGGTACTTTGATATTTTTCGTTATAGGGTACCTTGTGCTAAGAAAGGAGGAGTGAGGTTTACGATAAATGGTCATTCATACTTCAACTTGGTTTTGGTTACAAATGTGGGAGGTGCAGGAGATGTCCACTCGGTCTCAATCAAAGGATCGAGAACCGGGTGGCAACCCATGTCACGAAACTGGGGCCAAAACTGGCAAAGCAACTCGTACCTCAACGGCCAAAGCCTTTCGTTCCAAGTCACAACTAGTGATGGAAGAACCGTTACTAGCTACAATGTTGCACCATCTAATTGGCAATTCGGCCAGACATTTCAAGGAAGTCAATTTTAATTCTTCCTTTTTATGAACCATATGAGAAAGGGTTAGCTTATTTTTACTAAAAACTTAAGATAAAAAAGTTAAAATTTGAATGTAATTTGTATATGGTTTTTTATGGGCTAAGGCTTGGGTTGGGGTTGAGAGTCATGTGGCTCTATGGCTGAGGTAGCTAGTTTGCACCCGCTTAGAATAGTATTTGAGAAAAGTTAATTTCTTATCATTTTGTCATCATTGTGAAAGGAAAATATGCCTAATTTGGATTCAAAGGCATCATATATGTACTTCTACTCATTATATTTGTAATTTCACATTATAATTATTGAATGCAGTTTGGGAATTCATTCGCTACATGTAACGTATATATAGCTACCCCGTTCGTTTATCATATAACGGGTCTTAAGTCTTTACATATATCACATTCATCTTCGATTCTTCATATAAAATCCAATCATGGTTAAAAATGTATTCGACGGTCTATATTGTATACCATTCAAATAGTATCGGAGAAGCTAACTTATTACCGGTATAAAAAGGCCATAACATGAGAACCTACATGTTTAAACCAGGGTTCGTCTAATTCAATTGGCCTATGTTTTTACACGAAGCCATGATCGGCATGTGAGGGAGTTTATAAACCTACCATGTATTAATTCATAGGAGTGTACTATGTTATAACTAACCAGAAAGTTATTTCAACTAGATTGGTAGTTAGTACTTAGTAGGTTAGTTGTTGCAGCATAAATGGCAGGTAAAAGAAGTTACAACACCGCACATAACTCTCAATCAATAAGATTTTTAATAGACGTACCTAGTCAACGTCAACGTTAACCCAGTCTCGTCTTTCACAAGGTATGTAAGAAGTGAGATGTAGACAGACTTACCCTTACCCAAAGATAGAGAGGCTCTGTGTCCAACGGAGAAGAGTTTTCCAACTGATTCGACCCAATTATTTAATCACCGATTTTCATTTTTCTCGTGTCAAATTTGTGGTTCATATATGAAAATGGAGACCAAATTTTGAAAAGCTTCACACCTTGTATTAAATGAAATGTACCAAAGCCATGTGCACATGGTTTTCTGTCTATAGGGTGTTGGTTATACCTAGAAATCAATCACTTTCATTTTCACATTCTTGTTTTCGTTTTTATTTTTTCTTCTTCTCAATATAACAAGTAAAGAAGATTCAATATTTACAAAACAGTATAATCAAATACAAGAGGTTTATATCGAAAGAGAAATCGTGAGATTCAGTGCATTCGTGGGTGCTAACTAACCCTTACTTTAAGTTGGTGAGCAACTCACATACCATTAAACCAAAGGCCATGAGTGATCAGACGGCGTGCTCAATATGTCATGCTTTTGAATGTTAGCTAACTAGCAAGACAAAACATGTTAACATGATCAAATTTAATCAACAGATCTTACTTTTGAAGTTCTAAAGAATATAAAACATATGTATTGTCTTTTTTTCTCATTCAAAGCCATCGTATGAATTACGCAAACATCGACTTTATTTTGACTTTTTAACTTCCAATGATTTTCACCTAGTCAAAGTAAACACAAAATTTTCCCCTAATCCTAGCCATACTCTGCTCTCCAATCACTTATCGGGTTCTCAAATTTCTCTACAATCAATCGTCAACTCTAAAAGTGTCGTTAGATGCACACGCACTCTGAATAATAACATAATAACATATTAACATATTAACAAAGTACATTAATAAATAATGTACTTTGTTAGTTGATGTATACAAGAGTACAAGACCATGGTTATTGGTTATGAGATTATGAGGCTTTAGCCTTTTGTCATTGGGAAGAGGTTAGCACACTAATAATTTTTATTGGGACACTTATTACTATGTATTAAACAGAGGTTTAATACTCACACCATTTTTTTTTTTATACTTTCACCATACAATAACACTAATACGATACAAGACAAAGACAAGAATTCACAATTGTGATGTAGGTATAAAAAAAATGGTGTGAGTATAAACACCCATTAAACAGTTGTACTTTTAGTATAAACTGCTTTAACAACTTGTATCATGAGTGTCTTAATAAAAAATTAAAGTGTGTCAATCACTCCCCATTGTGATTACTTCTAGATTCTTCGTATGTAAACTATGTAATGTAATTTTTTTATGAAATAACGATAAAGGATTTTACTTATTCTACCATGGTATCAAGAGCCTAAAACTCGTTCATCTCCTATCTTTTATCCTTATAACTCGTCTTCTTCTTATCTGCCCTTCTCATTAATGTGTAAACCCTAACTATTCGACTATCATGGCTAGTGATGATAATGTCGTTGTCACAAATCCACCTACATCTATTAATAAACTTATACGGTTTATTATCTCTAATAATATCCCTAGGGTGAGCTCGATACCAGTCACGTATCGGACCGGTACCGAATTAGTGGTATCGTTTTTTCCCGAGGATACAAGTGTGTAGAGTACTGCACCATGCACACGGGATTCGTGTCTCTGACTGCTACCAAAAAGGTACATATTCAGTTTTCCCCGTTTCCCAAAAACAAAACAAACAATAAACGAAGATATATATCGTTACTTATGTTTCATCTTGGACAACAAAATTATTCAACAATAAGCATAACTCATTATACTATAGGTGAATAATGTCAAGTACATATTCACATTGGGATATTTTATAAATGTAAACTTAATGATTTTGGTGATTGATAATGATGGTGATGATCAGGATATTTTAGAATGTAAACTTAATGATTTTGGTGATTGATAATAAGTTACGGTTTAAAATTTGAGAGGTTTGTATAACACGATTAGTAGTTACAAACTTTGAATGTATATTGATTTAACTTTAAATGACTTATGATGAAACATATTTCCAAAATTAGCAATTTATGTAAACCTATTTTTTTTAAGATTTCCAAAAATAAATATTGGAGATTATTGAGCATTATATTTTACATTTAACTTTGTAAAATGAAATGAGTAATGTTATAGCCTCTTAAAAATCTTTTTAATGTCATATGTCAGGAATTTATAGGATAAAAAGACTGACTCTCTTTATCATAATCCAATACGAAGTAGTAATTTATAACACATACCATTAGAAGAACAATTAAAAAGATAAGTTAGCAATGTATAACATTTTTTAACTGAAATTGTTGACCCAATTTTATACTTAATAATTTCACCCAATTATTTTATAGCTTTCTGTAACTGAATTAAATTATTAACTTATTGATTAAAATCACCTCTAGTTTAACTTTTATTACCTAATTACAACGGACTATTATGTAATCAAGCTCTTCTATTTATCCAATTAGAGTTTTCCCTTGCATATTTGACACTTTTATGAATCTCTTATCAAAACATGTTACACCCTGAACTTATTAACTTCGTAAAAGAAAATTTGGGTACCATAGGGTACTACTCATTAACAACTGGGCTTAATAAGCTTAAGGACTTATGGAATGGTTTTTCATGGGCTTAATCCACGATGATCCAGATAGTGTGGCAGTATTGGGCTTTAAAATGTTCATTTCGATTTTAGTTTTTCTTTTGATAAAATTAGTTCTCTCATCGAAAAAATATTAACCATTCACTATTTCACTTGAATAAATATATACTCCCTCCGTCTCAAATTTATTGTCCCTTATTGACTTTTTCGGTTTTTCTTTCTCCACTTTGACTATAAATATTTTTATTTATGCTATACAATTTTTGATAAAAATTATACCAAATGAAAATACATTTAAACTCAATCCGTTCATATATTTTGTATCAAGTATTATGTAATATAAACAAAAGTACTTAAGGTCACCACCACCAGTCACCACCACCACCATTAGCAGCCACCACTACCACTACCACCAGCAGCCACCACCACCAGCAGCAGCAGCAGCAGCCATCACCACCACCACAGTAGCCACCACCACCACCACCACCAGCCACCACCACCACTACCAGCCACCAGCCACCACCACCACCAGCCAGCCACCACCACCACCACCATTAGCAGCCACCACCACTAGCAGCAGCCACCACCACCACCACCACCACCACCACCGCCTACCAGACACCACCACCACCACCAAAAGCAGCCACCACCACCATCACCAGCCACCACCACCAGCAGCTACCACCACCACCATCAGCCGCCACCACCAGCCACCACCACCACCACTTTGGTGGTTAATGTGTTTTTCTTAAACCAAGCACTAACAAAGATAATGATAATCTCCATTCCATTCCTTTGCATTCCTTTTACCTTTCCCTTTTCCCATTCCCCATTTTGAACCAAACGCACCCTTGGACATATATGTGTCAACCCCTCAACCACAGGACACAATAGTTATGACATTTGTTAGTTGTTTTGGGTGATATATGTACTTATAAATAATTGGTTGATGGTCTTTTAAGATTTTATATAGAAACTAAATTGATGGTGTAGTAATTATGTCACGTCATTTTTGGATGTCATGTTAGCATAAAACCGGTCCATTAGGTACCAAGTTAGCGCATAATTAAAGTAGATTACACATGTTTTTCATGTTCATTAGAAATGATGAGTTTTTAAATTAGCATATCAACTAAGGGTCTGTTTGGTTTCTGGTTTTGAGAAGCATGATTTGACATTGATGGGTAAATGTGTTGATTGTTCCAGAGGTTTGAACTAGGAGAAGGGTTTCAAAACTACTGACAGAGAATTCACTTGACATTGTGGGATTTCATTTTCTTTCTGGTTTTATAATTTTATAATTTAAATCTAAATTTAACATCATAAAATAGCTAAATATTTTAAATAATTACTTTTTCGTGCAATAATAAGTGTCGCTAAAACTATTTTGAGTTGTCATAAAATAAATCTCCACTTCATATTTCAATCAATCAAAAGAGACTATAGTGAGTAGAAATGTTATGTTTTTGATGAATTGCGTAGCTAGTATGCATTCATAAAACATGTGCATTTTTTTAGTAAACACTTATTATGGGACAAAAATAATAATACTTATTCCGTATCAAAATTATTGTCTATGGACAAGAACACAATTAAAAAGCTAAAAAAAGCCCAAAAATTCCTTTGAAAAAGTTGAGTTGGAGGGATGGTAATCTTTTTGATAAAGTTGCAATGTTAAAGAAAAAGCTAGAAAGGGATCAAGCTCTGGCAGATGATGATGTTTACAATCATGAATTAAGAATTGAGGCTGCTAAAACTTTGAAGGAGTATAATGAAGCTGTGATAGATGAGAATAAATTGTTGTATCAGTTAGCTAAAGTGGAATGGTTAAGAACTCTGCATATTTCCATCAAGCCATCAAAAGGAGGAAGCATAGAAGCCACATCAATAGTGTATGTGGTGAGCAAGGTGTTAGATATACATGAGAGGAGGTTCCTCGTGGATTCACAACTAAATTCTTTAAATCAACATGGCATATAGTGGGTGGTGATGTGTGCAGTGTAGTTAAGGAGTTTTTCCAAACAGGTAAAATCCTTGGTGAATTGAATGCAACATTGATATCTTTAGTGCCTAAAGTCAAGACTCCCTAAAAGGTATCTGACTATAGACCAGTTGCATGCTGCAATGTGGTCTATAAAATCATTAGTAAGATTCTAACCAATAGATTAAAGAATGTTCTCTGGAGAATTATATCTAAAAACCAAAGTGCTTTTATCCCTGGAAGAAATATTACTGATAACATTCTTCTTACTCAAGAGCTAGTCAAAGGTTATGGGTGCAAACAGGGTAAAGAAAGATGTGCTTTTAAAATTGATATAAGCAAATCATATGACACAGTTAGTTGATCTTTCCTTGAAAGTTTTCAATGGGTTTCGGTTCCCTACCTAGTTCATTGGTTGGGTGATGACTTGTGTGAAGACTGCAACTTTTTCTATTTGTATCAATGGTGAAAGTTTTGGATACTTCAAAGTGGTAGGGGTTGAGACAAGGTGACCCAATCTCACCTTATCTTTTTCACTATGGTCATGGAGGTTCTTACTTTGATACTAAGAAGGAAGATTCCTCGAACTGGTCATTTCAAATATCATTATGGATGTGCATATCTTCAAATTGCCAATTTATGCTTTTATGATGATTTGATGATATTGTGTAATGGGGATGTTGGTTCTGTTCAAATTATTTTGGAGCATGTGAATGACTGAGGTATTATGCAGAATGCTAGTATCTTGGTTATGTATCTCTTTCTTGTTTGTAAATCCTACCTCTGCAAGTGGTCTGTGTGACAGCATTGTGGAGATCAGTTTTGCGAATAAGCTAAGTGTTTATATAACCATAAAGTAGTTGCCTGCAGACTTATTGTTTGGTCCAAATAGCTTTAGTGTAGGTCAAGCATGTATAGCAGATCTTCTTTATTTGGATCAGGGGGTAAAGGTCAAGTGTTTTACTCCTATGTTAAAGCATGATGCAGCAGAATGTTGATTGTTTAAATCTGCAAATAAAGTCTCCTTATCAGCTAAAGAAAAGGAAGACTACTTGAAAAGGTCTTATCCTTATCTTCACAGTTTCATTTGCTACAAAAAATGAAACTTGAAGTCTTTTAGTTCACTTTATATGAGGGCTCTATATCTTGGGTATGTTAGACTATCAGAGTTGTTTCTTCCCTCCCTACCCTTTAATAGGCCTTTGTTAGGTAATGTGGGGGTGTTTGGGATTAGGCAGTTTTGAGATTTTATCTACCCATAAAGTGAGTTTCCATCTGAGAAGTGTAACAATTCGCATTTTCGGGTCACTATTCATTTTTACTATTCACGGCTACTATTCACTTTTTACTATTCACTCCGAAATTTTTATTTCACATTCTCGTAGGATAAATCATTTTAGTAATGACCTAAGAGTTCGACAATCGTTAGATTATTTTCGCAAAGTTATTAAGAAACACCGCTTTAAAGTTTCGCTTTGACGGTCCACCGCTTAAACATCCTCACAGACAACTAAAACGCCTCGACAATTTTCCCGCATTAGATTAATTTTTTTGTCACTCATGACGAATTTGAGAATTTTAAGATTTATTTTATGTTACCAAATAAGCCCAACAAGAAGATTTAAACTAAACTTACGTTTTAAACAATTCTACTTACATCCGGACTTAACGATTCTCGACACAGTATTTCTAAGATTTTAGAAACTTTTACATTTTGAAAAGTCAAACATATTTCCTCCTCCTTTGACCATAAAGAAATTAACCTTGTACGTTCTAATGCTTTTGCTTAAATAAGCGTAACTTTTAGACTTCACGATAACCGTAAAGTTATCCCGCGTATGATGAAAACCATATTTTGACATCTCATATCACTTTTAGACTAATTTTAGTCTACTCTAAATAAATTCATGGTCGCTTCCACGAAATTTCGTTCTTTTCGATAAACTGCAATTACGCGCTTTTAACCGTATTCCGACTTTAAGCAAATTTTTTGCACCCAATAAGACTTATCACCCATTTTATATTTTTAGATGGAGTATATTGATAATTTTAATCATTCCTATAAGTTTTATATTTTACGACACCGGTTTACGTTTCATGAATTAAATACTTACCGTTAACGATTTTCTGAACCGAACTACACCGTAAAAACAAGATAATATCAAGAAAATTTCAATCTTATCACCACCACCTCATATGAAACGTGTAAGACACATGTAGGGATGATATTTGATCATTCCTTAGATCATTACAAGTATACAACTTAACCATGGTTAGTTTTAACCCGATATGTAGTTAACTCCAAATCCTAGCCTATAAATACTAACTTAAAAACATAGAAAAAATGCACCACCCTTCTTATCATCTAAAGTCCTAAACCCTAAGGCATTTCTTATAGATCTTGTAAGAACATTCATGTGTTCTTGAAGAAAACTAGCGTTTGATCTTCGTTCTTGGAAGTTTTCAAGAAAGAGTCGTTATAATCTTCAAATATCTTCAAGTCTCCAAAAGACGTCGTTATAATCTTCTTTTCTTCTTCGGTTCTCAAGAAGGCGTTGTTATAATCTTCTAATAGTCGTGGGTTTTCAAGATCGCAAATTCTACGTCGAAGCTCGCTAATATTTTATTTTTCCATAATACTCAAGCATTCTATTTTAAGGTAAGTATATATAACTCAAACTTATTTAAATACTTATAAACTTTGTTAGTTTATTTATTGTATTTATAAACTCTTAATATATAATATAATCAAGTAATCAAAATACATGTTTTACGATTGAGCACTACAACACTAGGGAACTTCATGTGAGGGGTTCATTTGGGTAAACGGATCGACGAGTTCTTTGGATTTACGAATTAAAGTGTCCTAGCTCCTCGAACGCCATCGCATGACCTCTCGAATTATGATGGCCCGAACGGTAGTACGAGATATACAAACGAAAACCATTTTTATAAACAAACATACAAATACTACGTCATGATCAATATAATGGCATATATAGGCTCGTTCATGTTTTCTTAGGCATTATACCGAACCTAAGAGTTGACATCATATTCTAGGTTATACGTAGAGACTTCTGTGCTTATCCATCGATTCCGTTATACGCTCGATATCATTTTTAAGGTGAGTTTCATAGCCCTACTTTTATACATTTTGAAATTACTTTTGGGAGATACATGCTCAAACACTTTATTTATACTTTCACAAGTACTCTAAACTTTTAAGGATTACCGTGAGTTCGTAGCCCACTTTTACTCGCTTAATTGCTTTACAAACTCTTTTGGGAGATACATGCTTAACTACTTGCTTTTACAAATACAAATATTCAAAACATTTACACTTTTATGCTACGCTATACTTTTTATACTTGATTGTAAAATACTTGATTGCATATATACATGATTATGATATACCTATTTCCGTTATTCTTGATTGCATTATACTTATTTGCATTATTCAATTCAGTGGCTCCAAATTAAGTTGTTGGATGACCATTAATTTAGTGGCTCCAAATTAAGTTGTTGGAAAGCTATTAAATTAGATACATCCCAAATTAAGTTGTTGGAAGACCCTTGTGGTGACACATATACTTTTTAGTACTATGATACATACATACATGATTTTGCAAACTATATTTTGGCAGTGGGTTGTGAACACACAGGTTGCAAGTTCTTTATGGCGGAACTTGGAATTGAGTGGATTTACAATGCCTTTGCTATGTGAACATTCTTTAAAGGCTTTTCAACTTATTCAAAACAAACTCTATGAACTCACCAACCTTTGTGTTGACACTTTTTAGCATGTTTATCTCAGGTCTTAAGGCGATAGCTAGAGTTTGAAGCATAGAGTCGCACGACATATTTTGAAGACTTTATGCATTCGATTTACCATTCAAACATTTTGTAAACATTTATGTATTATACTTTGGGACCTCATTGTTTGTAACTCTGATTTCATTAATCGAATGGTAACTTTTCAAAACGTCTCATTTAGAGGTCGTTTTCTATAACTTGTACTGTGTATTATGAAGTAGCACCCCAATGACACAATCTTCCGCTGCGGTATTTTGGGGGTGTTACAAGAAGGATAAGTGAATGGGTGTAGCAGTGTATGTTACTAGGAATTGTGAGGTGTGAAAGGTAAACCTACATGTTCGTAGTTATACATTGCTAAGGAGGTAATGGATTGTAACCACCCGCATTTTTAGGTTACTTTTCATTTTCGAGAATTTACTATTCACTTTTATTATTCATATTTACTATTCATCCGTAAAATTTTTATTTCACATTCTCGTAAGATAAATTATTTTAGTAATGAACTGAGAGTTTGACAATCGTTAGATCATCTTCGCAAAAGTTATTAAGAAAACATCGTTATAAAGTTTCATTTTGGACGATCCATCGCTTAAACATCACGCGCATAATCTAAAATCAACTCGATAATTTTCCTAACATCGATAAATTCTTAGATAACTCATGATTAATTTGAAAATTTTTAAGATTTATTTTATGTTACCAAATAAGCCTCACAATTGAAAAACTAAACTTACGCTTTTAAACAATTCTACTTACATCCAAACTTAATGATTCCCGCACGGTGTTTCTAATATGTTTTGACACTTTTACATTTTTGGAAAATTCAAACATATTTCCTCCTCCTTTGACCATAAAGGAATTAACCTTGTACGTTCTACATTTCGCTTAAATCGCGTAACTTTTAAACTTCACGAATAATCGTAGTTATCCGCGTATGACTAAAACCACATTTTAAACATCTCATATCACTTTTATACTAATTTTAGTCTACTCTAAATAAATTCACGGTCGCTTTCCACGAATTTCGTTCTTTTCTCAAAACTGCACGATTACACGTTTTTGACCAGATTTTCACTTTAAGATTTTTGCACCCAATGAGACTTATCACCCATTTTATATTTTTAGATGGAGTATAATGATGAGTCTCATCATTCCTACAAGTTTCAGATTTTTACGATACCCGGTTTTACGCTTTATGGCTTGGTTGGCATTTAACTAACCAAAACTCACTCCGTAACCAAGATAATACCAAACTAACCACCTAAGTCATCTTATCTTCACTTGTCCGACCTAAGGGGGGGGAGTCATCATTTTGGTGGCAAAATCCTAACCATGCTTCCTTTAGATCATTAAAAGTGTCCTAACTTAACCATGGTTAATATTTAACCCAATATATGGTTAACCAAACTTACCATCCTATAAATAGCAAGTGATATGCATCCTAAGAACCCTCACAATCTGTTGTTCATATCACAAATCATACATATCTTCCATCATTTGATCTATAAACTCCAAGTTTATGCAAGGAAGTTCCAAAGATCAAGCTTCTACATCAAATCTCTAGCAAGTTTAATTGATCTTCTTGAGTTTAAATCCACTCAAGTCACTTAGTACTTCATCACCAACTCTTCAAATTTGCAAGGGTGCCAAGGTGTGGAAAGCTAGCTCAATCCGAAGTCTTTTGCGATCAATCAAAGTCCTATCCTTACTAAGTTACTCTTTTCTTATTGAAAGCCAAAAGTTGTAAGCAACTTATCACCACCATCATCTCATCTTTACTATTCATAATCTTAACTATTTCATGCTATATATATATAGTTACTATGTTGATTCATGATGTACATATACTCAATCACTTGTTTTAATTCACATATTGTCATAAAAGTAACAAACTAGCAAACTAGTCATATTCTACACATGTGAGACCATTAAAAAAAAGTAACATAAGGACTTTATAACTTATATAATATGGTAGACAAGATAAAAAGGTAAACATAGCAATTTGAATCACCCGAAACGGACAAACGAGTCAAAAGTTATAAGCAAAAGAAGTTATCGAAACCTAAACGCCAAATCGCCATGTATAAGTCATAAGAGTTACTGCTTTTAAAGTGATACTCGGTCCGAATCATCAAAAGTTAAAACATGAAAGTTGTCCGGAACGACGTTTTCCATCAATAGCAAAGAAGCTCGGACCTTGAAAACGCATAAATAGGCCAAAATATTTCAAAAACAGAAACTGTCGTAAATATAGTCTCACAACTATACTTTTGTCACAACTACAAGCAAACCAAGAGGCCTAATGGCCATAAGCCAAGACCACGGCTACGGCTAAGGTCAAGGTTGAGTCTCAAGACCATGGTAGTCAAGACCAAAGTCACGACAAGGCCATGGCTAAAGCCTCAAGGCTTGTTTGCCCAAGACCGTTAACTATGGTAATTATACTCATGAAACGCATTTAGAACTTGTAAAAACTAGATACTTATTAAAACATGATAAACTTTATGTTATAACAACCTTCACTCAAAACATATGTTGTATTTACTAAGTGCTACAATAGTAGGGAGCTTCATGTGAGGGGTTTCATTTGAGTAAAACGTATCGACGAGTTGTTGGATTTACGATTTAAAGTGTCCTAGCTCCTCGAACGTTTACTACATGACCTCTGAATTATGATGGCCCGAACGGTAGTACGATATCTATAAACTAAATACGTTTTCACATATTAAAGATCTTTCTATAAACATCAAATGATAATTGACTACATCATGATCAACATAGAAATATATATAGAATGGTTTATGTTTTCCTAAAACATTATTCCAAACTTAAGACGCAACATTTCATTTCTAGGTTGCACGTAGGAGTTTTCCGACTTATCCATCATCCGTTAAAGTACTTAACATCATTTACACTACGGTGAGTTCATAGCCCCACTTTCTATTACTTAATTGTTTTACAAACCCTTGGGGGAGATACATGCTTTATTTTAAACCGAACACATTGCTTTCAAATTCTATACTTAATCTGATTATTTTACTTGCACTAAATTACCGTGATTTGCCAATCTTAAGTCCCTAAATCATGAATCATTAATCACGAGTGAAGTGAGCGCGAATATTGTGGATAGATCTAACGGATTGATTTAATCCCGCTTTGTTTGACCGTGATCCGTAAACAAACGCACTATATTTGAGTACATCGGGTAAAACGACAAATTTTACCTACTTGGGGCATCGGTTACTATTATATGACAAAGCAAGTTAACGCCTTGATTGCATGATGCTTAGTGAATAATAACTGCTTTTGTTTTCTAACCATAAATGTGAGACTAATTACCTCACGTTATGAATATTGTGTTCAACTCGATTTCCTAAACTCTATGAATTTCACTCAACCTTTGTGTTGTGAGCTTTTAAGCATGTATTTTAGGTCCATAATGTACGAGGTCGGCACGGAGGAACACGGATACTCAAGAAGGCTATAAATTTTATTATCATTCGAAAACCCATTTAATGTATTTTGTAAACTTGGAACCATCTGGGACCTCATTTTGTAAACTCGATATTTATATAAATCGAATGATAAATCTTTAAAACGACTCCATTAGAGTTCGTTTCTATTATTATATTGTTGTGCCATGAAGTAACACCGGTTTGAATTCACCTGTATCACGAAATCGAGGGTGTTACAAATTGGTATCGAGCCACAGCTTATAGAGAAACGGGTCTAATTGAGACTTAAACTATAACTACTTTTACAAACAAAACATTTTATAGCCTTCCGTTCTCCGTGCCTTCCATCCTCCGACGATTATGTGACTTTTAAACATTTTAAGCTATACAAACATACTAGTATATTGATATATACACTTGACATAATTTCAATCATAAACAAAGTACTCAACATATCTGCGTATGCCTATTCTAAGGCATTACGGAACAATCATATTTTCCTAAACTCCCAATCATGCATCTACTCGTGCTTTTTAGGATTACGAAATTTTATCCAATACATTGTAACTAACTACAATGGTCTTTCCTACTTCCAGACATTGTGAGATACAATGGTCTCATTCATTTTTCAAGACACCGTGAGATACGGTGGTCTCTATTACATTCTCGCACAATCGTAAATCTGCAGGTGGTCTCATTTATTTCTCAAGACATTGTGGGTTACACAATGGTCTCTTCATCATTTCTCAAGACATTGTGGGTTACACAATGATCTCTCTATCATTTCTCAAGACATTGTGGGTTACACAATGGTCTCTATTATTTCCTAGACATTGTGAGTTACACAATGGTCTCAACTATTTCTCAAACATTGTGAGCTGCACAATGGTCTCAACTACTCATAAGATATTGTAAGTTATACAATAGTCTCTAAAAATTATCTTCTAAACATTATATGATATCGTTTTGCATGAAACCCGTCACGATCATCAATTTCCCTAATGGAAATACAAGAAATAGAATTTCTAAAGGACAAAGTGACTCATCATCTACAAAAGTCAAGTTCAAGAACTTTCTACATTCATCAAAATTCTCTTCGAAACCTTCATTGTTAAAGGTCCGTAATGCTAGCCAAGTATGGACTATTTTAGGATTACTCAAGATTTCCTTTCCACACGATCTACCCATACTATCTTCTATGAAATGGAATGTGAAAACATAGGTTACAAGTCTTTTATGGCCGTGACTTGCAACCGGATGGTTTGATATCGCCTTTGCTTAGTGGACAATTTCTCAAAGCTATGGACATATCACAAGTATACCTAATTTAGGTATTTGAAAATTTTATCGATCCTCGCTAAATATAGCCTAATCACCTATATTTAACCTAGGTGTATTGGAACATAGTCCGATTAACTATGTTCGACTTAAAATTTTCAAACACCGAGAACAGATTATACAAGGGTTATATTCAAAGTTAATTTCCTACTTAAACTCGATAAACCACCGTAATTCATTAAAAGATCTAGAGACACGATAGTGTCTTACCACTCAAGAAAATCTTAACATCTTATTTATACTACCTAATTTCATTCTTGAAATTTTCATACATGAGATAATCCGAACTACTATCTTGGGATAGTCATCAAATCTTCTCGTCATTTCTTAGGAGTACTAGCCTGTTTAGGTTTCAAGGATCTCATTCCGCCATATTCCTTTAAAATTCACTTTTGATTTTAAAACAAACTTGACATCTCTACCTAAGAATAATGGTAAACATACACTACACTCTTCTAATCATCAACATATCACATCATTATCTGAACCCCATTGTAAGTCAGTATGTAAAACTTCACAGTAACATGTTTCTTTCAAACACAAGTAGACATAAACACTATACGATATAGCCTTCATCTCGAAACCACCTAAGA
Organism: Chrysanthemum lavandulifolium; assembly: GCA_022545495.1. NCBI lineage: Eukaryota > Viridiplantae > Streptophyta > Magnoliopsida > Asterales > Asteraceae > Chrysanthemum > Chrysanthemum lavandulifolium. The sequence goes on from CM040245.1 coordinate 19,264,576, forward strand.
CATGATCAACTTTGGGGTGTTTTGGATACCCACTTGCCACTAGCAAGACTTTCTACAACGACAATTTTCACATCATTACAAACCATTTCACATCAACAATATCTTACACCTTTGATTAACAACATTACCCTAACAACAACAAAACTATTCCATTTGAGGCACTATATCGACAAAAGTGTTAGTTAACCATTCTTTAACTAAGGTGTTTAGAGATTACCCACGAAACAACTAAGAAACTATACAAATACAAATTAGGCTCCATGCCGCACACTATCACCAAAAACTCCATGTTAGAAATTAAGGTTTTATTGATAGCCTCAATATAATAAGATATGATTCGTTTTGAGAATCGGGAAAAGCCAAACTTTAGGTATATTGAACTCTATAAGATTTTAACAAAACCCTTTAGATTATCAAGTTAAGTCACATGGTATATGATTGATGCCAAGCCGTCAAGTTTTATCACACAAGCTAACCACTTGTGAATGGCTAACCGTAATAAACTTAAAACTGCTCAGAAACCAATGCAATGAAGATCATAGGAATATAGTGGATTCCTAGGTCGTTAAGTCCCACGGAGACTCAATGGTGTTTCAAAACTTTCAGACGATAGAATGATCACTAAGGATAGTGATCAGTAAGGATTTTGATGAATAACTACACTACTGATTGATTGGAATGGAATTGGATACAGAATTGATAAGCACAACAATCGATAAGACAAACTTAAACACGACGATATTAAATTACGTAAACGCATAAAATAAAAAAGTGAGATCTAAAAATAAAAGACCTACAAATATGAAAATGACATTTTGAAATCCTAAAAATAAAAGAAAATTATTAGAAAAGGAAAATTATTTTACAAATATTTATTTAATTATTATTAATTAAAAACTATTTTTAACTATTTATTAATACTCTAAAATAAAAGAAAATATGAAATAAAGCTAGAAAATGAAATTATGATTGAGAAAAATCTAAAATATTATAAAACTAATTTTAAAACTAAGAATATATTTTTATGTTTTTAATTATTTATTACTAATTATTTAATACTTTTAACTATTTAAAATTATAATAAATACTAAACAGATTAGGAAAATTATGAAACTTTTTCTAAAAATAACTTAAGGTGATGTAAAACTAAGAAAAATATAAAACTAGATTTGCTTAATAATAAGTCGAAAAGAAAAATCAAAAAGCTAATTAATATTAAATAAACGCTATCACTATATTAAAATGATGTTTTTGTGGATTTTCTTTTGAAAACTATTTAACTACTGATTATAAGCTACTTTTATGAAAACAAAATTTTACAAATTTAAAAATAAGCTATTTGATAGCTTATGAGCTAGCGAAGATGAGTTATGAGCTTATATTGATTTTAAAAGCCCAAATAAACTTGCAAGTCGGAAACAAAGGTGAAATAAGCTAAAACAAGCTACAAGCTACTTATATGAAGCTAAAAGACACAGAGAACCATATTGAAAAGTCGAATAAGCATATAAGCTCTTGGCTTTTGTTGTTAAAAGACGAAATGGGACAAAGTTTGAGCTTATTGCAACCCCACCAAACAAGCTAGAAAATGGAAATTTAAGCTTGGGACCTCAAGATGGCTAGGTCGACTTTCCAAAGAACCAAGAATCACAAGCTTTGACCAACTAATAAGCTCTGTGGAGCTTATCAAATTAGACTACTCAACTGCATGCACGTGGCACCATTTCGAATAGGTACTCAAAAGAAGTCGAGTAATAAGCGGTTAAATAAGCTAAACAGAAAATATAAAAATACTAGGTTAAAGTCGAGCAACTAGATTTTGATATCCCAAAAGCTCAAAACATAAAACTCAAAGTTAAGCCCTATATAAAATATTCTATTTTATTCAAAACGACCAAATGGAAAATTTGACTTTTATAAAACTAACTAAGTTGACTTTATGAACTTTAAATCAAAACTACTTATCGATTATGTTATGTTAAGCTATAATAAGGTTGAAATAAGCTAGATTAACAAGTTTTAAGCTAATATGAAGAGATTGACAAACTAAAACTTTAACGATTAACAACTAAGTGAGATTAAAGGGATTTTGACTTTTAACAAATGACCACCGGTTTTCTTGTTAAACTAAGATATTAGGACCAAGTGTGGCGAGAAACAAACACAAACAACAATTCAAACAACCTCTAACACGTTTAACTAACAAATCCAAACAAGACTTAATATAACTGTTTGGTGATTTTCAAAGATTATCACAGATTCACCCATGCATTTGATTAATAACTATATATTATCATATATCGAAACTAAATAAACATTAAACAACATCAATAACAACATAAAACTTATTAATAACACTTATACTAATTTAACTGTTAAAATGAGATTTTTGGTAACTACAAATTTAAATGAACAAACAACTCGATTTTATTGTTTAATTAAACTTAACTATAACTAAGAAACATAGAAATACAAAGATTTAAGCAATAAACTTGCTTATACAAGAAATGCAAAAGTTGAATTAAAAGCTTACAAGAGTCTATGCAACGAAAACACGTAACCAAGATCAAAGGCCAATCCTATAGGCTTACCACTAAGCCTCCCAACCGTGGCAATCCAATATTCACCTCGCCCACTTTGATCACCAATTCTTGTGATTTTTGAATTTTCAACTATTTATTTGGTATTTTTGGTATTTTACTTTTTAACTTCTAAACTGATTTTTAAAGTTACTAAAAGCTTTAATAAGCTTTCTCGAGCTTATGTGGTCATACTCATCCAAATCAACAACTAATAACAACATTCAAAACATATTGAAAATTTGAACTTGAAATTTGCAAATCCGAAATTGAAACCGAAAGCTTGAAATTGATTATTAAAAGGATTCACAATACATCGAGATTGATTAAAACAAGATTGAAAGCTAAGTTTTACACTAGAAAACTTAAAATGATAAAAAAACGACTAAGAAAATGAAAATTACACTAGATGGATATCCACATTGCTTCTTCTTCTCTTTATAATGACTTTAGAGACTCCTTGTTGACCTCTGAAACTTTCCCACTTCATCTAGACCATTGAATCTTCACAAATCATCATAACCATCCATTTGGATTTTTTGGCGCCAAAAGTCTATAAGCGTGTTCGAAAGGTGTTTCAATCAATAAATGAAGTTTGGAAGATGCGGAGCGGAGGGGACAAGGTAAGGTGGGGTGAAGTGACAGGAGCAAGTGGGATTGAAAACCATGGTGGTTTGAGGAGTCACCGGTTTTGCGCGTTTATGTGAGAGGATGTACAGTGCCTAGGTTTGACTTTTGTTGACCCCAGATTATTATACGGTAGGAGTTCACAATGGGATACGATTGGGGTTCAAAATAGATGGATCGCTCAAGTGTCAAGAGCTCAAGGTCAAGGTCATGTTTGGGTTGGGCTTGGGTATTGCATTGGGCAATTTGGGTTTAGTGTTTGGGTTTGATATTAGATCCGGTTTGGTTTAATAAGCAAGGACCAATTTTGTAATTCGCCAAACATGAGGGACCAAACTTGACTTTTTCCAATGTTATTAAAAGGACCAATTTTGACAAACTTAAATATTACAAGGACCACTTTTGCATAAAATTCCATTTTTATAAGTCCAAGGACTATTTTTGACATTTTTCAAACTTGAAGGACCTTTTCCGCCATTTGACCAATAATTCATTCAAGGACCATTTTTAACAACTTAGAATATTTCAGGGACCTTGAATGACATTTTGTTTTATTTTGATTTACTGTGGACCTGCTTTTGACAACTTTTGAAACTTGGGGACTAAAACTGCTAATTTTGCAAACTTGATACGTTTTCATCCGATTTTGATATTTTGTATTTAAAACACATAAAACACTGATTTGTGATATTTTCATCATTTTGATGCATTTCGAGTGTTTTCGATGATTTTGCGCCTAGATGAGATAAAACGATGAGATTTAGACACTCATCAAGATATAACACATTCTATGACCGTAAACTTGAGAACGAAAGATTAGAATTCGCGTATACACCCTCATGTTCCTAGACACTTCAACATCGGATAACACACACTAAATTCCGGACGGAATTCTATTAAGGGTGAGATCAGAACCACCGCATTTTTAGGTTACTTTTCATTTTCGAGAATTTACTATTCACATTTACTATTCACATTTACTATTCATTTTAACTATTCATCCGTAAAATTTTTATTTCACATTCTCGTAAGATAAATTATTTTAGTAATGAACTGAGAGTTTGACAATCATTAGATCATCTTCGCAAAAGTTATTAAGAAAACATCGTTATAAAGTTTCATTTTGGACGATCCATCGTTTAAACATCACGCGCATAACTAAAATCAACTCGATAATTTTCCTAACATCGATAAATTCTTAGATCACTCATGATTAATTTAAAATTTTTAAGATTTATTTTTATGTTACCAAATAAGCCTCACAATAAAAACTAAACTTACGCTTTTAAACAATTCTACTTACATCCGACTTAACGATTCTTGCACGTTGTTTCTAATATGTTTTTGACACTTTTACATTTTTGGAAAATTCAAACATATTTCCTCCTCCTTGACCATAAAGGAATTAACCTTGTACGTTCTACATTTCGCTTAAATCGCGAACTTTTAAACTTCACGAATAACTCGTAGTTATCCCGCGTATGACTAAAACCACATTTTAAACATCTCATATCACTTTTAGACTAATTTTAGTCTACTCTAAATAAATTCACGGTCGCTTTCCTCGAATTTCGTTATTTTCGAAAATCTGCAGACACGCTTTTGACCCGTATTTCAGCTTTTAAGCAAGATTTTGCACCCAATGAGACTTATCACCCATTTTATATTTTTAGATGGAGTATAATGATGAGTCTCATCATTCCTACAAGTTTCATATTTTACGACACCCGGTTTTACGTTTTATGGCTTTGGCATTTAACTAACAAAACTCACTCCGTAACCAACATAATACCAAAACTAACCACCTAAGTCATCTTATCTTCACTTGGCCGACCTGGGAGAGGGGAGTCATCATTTGGTGGCAAAATCCTAATCATGCTTCCTTTAGATCATTACAAGTGTCCTAACTTAACCATGGTTAATATTTAACCCAATATATGGTTAACCAAACTTACCCTCCTATAAATAGCAAGTGATATGCATCCTAAGAACCCTCACAACTGTTGTTCATATCACAAATCATACATATCTTCCATCATTTGATCTATAAACCCAAGTTTATGCAAGGAAGTTCCAAAGATCAAGCTTCTACATCAAATCTCTAAGAAGTTTAATTGATCTTCGAGTTTAAATCCACTCAAGTCACTTAGTACTTCATCACCAACTCTTCAAATTTGCAAGGGTGCCAAGGTGGAAAGCTAGCTCAGAACACCCCGCCTTATCTCGACCACAATATTGTCCGCTGCCTGTAGGCTCACGGCTTTGTTTTGTGGCCTCATTTGAAGACTTCCCGCAGTCACCTGCCAAGATTACTCTCACATGAGCACGCTTAACTGCCGGGCCTCCTAAGAACTCCACCCGCAGAGACCACAAAACGCTTGTGTCATTGTAAGGCGAATGTTATCTTATGAGCCCAAGATCTCTCCAGCCACAACGATGTAGGATTTGCCAAGGTGTTACAATCACCCCCTAGGGACTCATCGTCCTCGATGAGGTTTGCCCCACCATCCCGAACGGCTCAGAGTGGCTCATACCACTTGTAACACCCCGCCTTATCTCGACCACAATATTGTCCGCTTTGCTCGTAGGCTCACGGCTTTGTTTTGTGGCCTCATTGAAGACTTCCCAGCAGTCACTCAAGCCAAGATTACTCACACGAGCACGCTTAACCGCCAGCCCTAAGAACTCCACCCGCAGAGACCACAAAACGCGTTGTGTCATTGTAAGGCGAATGTTATCTTATGAGCCCAAGATCTCTCAGCCACACCGATGTAGGATTTGCCTTGTGGTGTTACAAGCTCAATCCGAAGTCTTTTGCGATCAATCAAAGTCCTATCCTTACTAAGTTACTCTTTTCTTATTGAAAGCCAAAAGTTGTAAGCAACTTATCACCACCATCATCTCATCTTTATTATTCATAATCTTAACTATTTCATGCTATATATATAGTTACTATGTTGATTCATGATGTACATATACTCAATCACTTGTTTTAATTCACATATTGTCATAAAAGTAACAAACTATTAAACTAGTCATATTCTACACATGTGAGACCATTAAAAAAAGTAACATAAGGACTTTATAACTTACATAATATGGTAGACAAGATAAAAAGGTAAACATAGCAATTTGAATCACCGGAAACGGACAAACGAGTCAAAAGTTATAAGCAAAAGAAGTTAGCGAAACCTAAACGCCAAATCGCCATGTATAAGTCATAAGAGTTCTCATTGCTTTTAAAGTGATACTCGTCCGAATCATCAAAAGTTAAAACATGAAAGTTGTCCGAACGACGCTTTCCTTCAATAGTTAAGAAGCTCGGACCTTGAAAACGCATAAATAGGCCAAAATATTTCAAAAACAGAAACTGCCGTAAATATAGTCTCACAACTATACTTCACAACTACAAGCAAACCAAGAGGCCTAATGGCCATAAGCCAAGACCACGGCTACGGCTAAGGTCAAGGTTGAGTCTCAAGACCATGGTAGTCAAGACCAAAGTCACGACAAGGCCATGGCTAAAGCCTCAAGGCTTGTTTGCCCAAGACCGTTAACTATGGTAATTATACTCATGAAACGACGAGAACTTGTAAAAACTAGATACTTATTAAAACATGATAAACTTTATGTTATAACAACCTTCACTCAAAACATATGTTGTATTTACTAAGTGCTACAATAGTAGGGAGCTTCATGCGAGGGTTTCATTTGAGTAAAACGATCGACGAGTTGTTGGATTTACGATTTAAAGTGTCCTAGCTCTAACGCCATCGCATGACCTCTCGAATTATGATGGCCCGAACGGTAGTACGATATCTATAAACTAAATACGTTTCATATTAAAGATCTTTCTATAAACATCAAATGATAATTGACTACATCATGATCAACATAGAAATATATATAGAATGGTTTATGTTTTCCTAAAACATTATTCCAAACTTAAGACGCAACATTTCATTTCTAGGTCGCACGAGGAGTTTTCCGACTTATCCATCATCCGTTAAAGTACTTAACATCATTTACACTACGGTGAGTTCATAGCCCCACTTTCTATTACTTAATTGTTTTACAAACCCTGGGGAGATACATGCTTTATTTTAAACCGAACACATTGCTTTCAAATTCTATACTTATCTCGATTATTTTACTTGCACTAAGTTACCGCATTTGCCAATCTTAAGTCCCTAAATCATGAATCATTAATCACGAGTGAAGTGAGCGCGAATATTGTGGATAGATCTATCGGATTGATTTAACTCGCTTTGTTTGACCGTGATCCGTAAACAAACGCACTATATTTGAGTACATCGTAAAACCAAATTTTACCTACTGGGGCATCGGTTACTATTATATGACAAAGAAGTTAACGCCTTGATTGCATGATGCTTAGTGAATAATAACTGTTTTGTTTTCTAAACCATAAATGTGAGACTAATTACCTCACGTTATGAATATTGTGTTCAACTGATTTCCTAAACTCTATGAATTTCACTCAACCTTTGTGTTGACAGTTTTAAGCATGTATTTCAGGTCCATAATGTACGAGGCTGGCACGGAGGAACACGGATACTCAAGAAGGCTATAAATTTTATTATCATTCGAAAACCCATTTAATGTATTTTGTAAACTTGGAACCATCTGGGACCTCATTTTTGTAAACTCTGATATTTATATAAATCGAATGATAATCTTTTAAAACGACTCCATTAGAGTTCGCTTTTCATTGTTATGATCGTTACACACGTAAGAACACCCATTGAATTCACCGCGATCACGAAATGGGGTGTTACATGGATATCCCCCACTCGAGGCGAGTGTTTCCTGTTAAGTGAAGTCATTGTAGTAGATGAAAATGTAGCTTAGCAGGAAGAGCCCTTGAATAGAGGGATATGGGTCCTAGTGAAGTTATTCTCCTTTTCCATTTTGACTATCGCGATGATGGTTGAATGGTCATAATGGAAAAGTGAAATGGAAACGTAGTTAGACCAGACGGTGCTTAATAATGGTGATATCGCTTTCAATGGAAAGCTACCGCAGTGATTGAAGATGTGTTTTATGTTGTCTCGTCGAGTTTAGTTGTGTCGAGATAGGATTTTAGTTTTGTCTGATATCAGACGATGTATATTGTTTAGTGTATATGGTTTGGGACATGTCCAAATCATTTGTATTTACTTTCTTTCATTGTATAGTTTGGAAGTTTAATATATTTCATCATTTTGCACCAAAAAATTGCAATTTTACCCTTTGATTATAAACCAATGCGTGCATTTAGTTTTGTCAATAATAATTTTGATTAGGATTGATATAGTAAACTTAAACAATCTTTTAGATACTTTCAACTTTTATTTTTAGTAATAAAACAATTTTTTAGATAAAAAAAATACATATCACCTATTACAAACCGGAACATTTTGTTAAAAGTTAACCCAAACACTCTTCAAAAATGCTAATCTAACTTTTCCACCTAATCATTCACAAAAAGTATAATAATCCAAACGCTCCTCAATCATAACTTTTGTAAGAAGTTTCTTAGTTAGTACTCCGTAGTTACGATGACCCTGTCTAAAACCCTTAAAACCCTTGTCGTCGAAAACCCGAAAACTGATACAAAACATGACTTCAGCTCGTTACCTCACGACATACTAAACAAAATAGGTTCACATTTCAGTTTACGTGACGTACAAAGAGCATGTTTGGTTTGTAAGTCATGGAGAAATGGTCTCTGGCCATTATGGGAGCAGAAGACTTTCCTACAAATTTGGCGCGCAAAATGGTGGTGGTTTTCCAACGATTTTGATGGCTTTTTGTATAAGAGGACGAGTTTGTACATGCTAGCTCTGGTTGATGCTGGTTTGGTGTTTTGGGAGATTGACAAGAACAACAAGGATGGTGATCATACTCTTCCTGGTATAGTACTAAACTACTAATATTATTGTTGTCGAATGAGTTTGTGTATGGGTTTATGAATTTATCTGTTTTCGGCTTGTATTTCATAAGGTTATTTTCAAACATGTGGACTTATATAATTTTATATGCCCATAAGTCCCAAAATAAGCCAAAAATATGTGGTTTATGAAATATAAGGGGGTGTTTGTTTCGGCTTATATAGCCGGCCTATGGCTTATTTGGTTTTGGGCTTATGTTTCATAAGCTCATTTTTTGTGGCTTATTTTGAAACTTGTGAGATTATATAAACTTATCATGACATGATAAGCTTATATAAACCAAAAAGTTTCAGAATAAGCCACACATAGTGAGCTTATGAGACATAAGCCCAAAACCAGATAAGCCATAAGGTGGCTATATAAGCCCAAAAAAACACCTCCTTAGTCGAAACAGATAAGCTCATAAGCTATAAATAAGCTGTGTGACCTTTACAAGCTTTATTATTGGTTGAAATTAAATGTGAACGATTATTTTGAGACATGGACAAATAAACAATAATTTTGGAATGGATTCGAGTATCTAAAAAGAAGGTGTTTGATAGCTTATCATTGAAGAGTAAAAAAAGTGTTTATGCTAAAGCCACTTAAAAATGTCATAAGGTTTACCATTAATTTAAGTTTAGCCAAACACCCCCTTAGACAGAGTTTGAATTTTTGATGACAAATATGGCATTTATAGGGTTAAAAGTGATTGTATATGGAGTCGGTGTATATGTTTGACTATTAGTTATTGCGACATTGATGATTTATTTGGGTTATCCAGTTGTTGCGCTTGTGGATATTAAGAAAAAAGACAAATGATCGTTTTAGGGGGTGTTTGGGACTGCCTATATCTAAGTGCTTATTTTAGTGTAAAATAAGCAAATAAGAAGTTATAAGCTCTTTCGCCTCCTAATCCGGATGGTCTTGCAGTGCATAGCCGTTTTCTTTTTAAGATTGTGTATAAGCACTTAAATAAACCTCTTAAAGTGTTCAATTATCCTAGCGCATTTCATTTCTTCGAGTAAACAAAATGGTTTGTTTGTGGTATTTATTTATGTTTATTGTATGCGGTACTTGAAGATTTTGTGTTTATGTTGATTGGTTATTGGTATGATTCTTATATCATAGGTATTAGGATTAGGCTTGTTGCAAATTTAAGAAGTTAGGGGCCTTAAATCACAGGGGTTTTTCTTGCAATCTCGTAACTATTGCTTGAGTTCTGTAGTGGTTTAGTTTGCGGATAATCAAGCTTGGGGGATTGAAATTAAACATATACTACGTATTACTATATGCGCTAGGTTTGTTGTTAATTGGGAATTTTACCAATTTCGGTACATTTTAATCAATGTATATGCTATTTCTTATTTTCCCCAAATAGTTTGCAGCGATATTCCGTCTGTTATATTGGTCTATATACTTATCTCTTTTTTTCTTTTAAAAGGGTATTATAGATGTACAATTTTATGAATGTTTTATTTAAACAAATGCAGCTGAACCGCCAAACATGAAGGAAGCTGTCACGTGGTTATATCAAGCTTCTAAATCTGGCTATGTTCGTCAGCAATACCAGCTCGCCCTTTGTTTGCAGCGGGCTATTGGAACAAACCAGAATCTGAAAGAAGCGGTATGTTGTTAGATTGTCTATTTATTCGTATAAGATACTTTCATGCAACTATCAGTTAATAAGACCCTTTATAACATCTTAGTTTCTTCTCATATCATTCAAGTGGAACTCACAAATCCGGACAAAATAGTCAACGGTAGTTTGTTTAGGTTTATAGTGCAGCTTATGGGCTTACTGAACTCTTGAAAACTTATTAAGCTCAATTTTAGGAATAATGAGGTTATCAACTTGAGCATAGGACTTAAATATGCCATAAGCTCATAAGCCCTTAAAAGGAGCATATTAGCTTTATCAAAATTTCAATAAGCCCATGTCGGACAAAATAAGCCAATACTAATATGTTGCAAAAGCATTAATCTTTTAATCAAATGGCAATCCTTTGTCAGATTTAGCAAGCGCAAGAATCAGAGCGGGGCAGGATCAAATTCTTAATTTTTTTATGTTTTTCAACAGGCGAGTTGGTATTTACGAGCTGCAAAAAGTGGGAATTTTCATGCTATGTATGAAGTAGCAATTTGTTACTCTGCAGGACGGGGGATCACTCAAGACCGTCAAGAATCAAAAAAATGGATGAAGTGTGCTGCTGATCATGGGCATGGAAAAGCTCAGTTTGAGCATGGACGCACTCTAATTTCGGTACTCCTACAAATAACACTTCAGTTATTCAATAGTATTCTCCCATTTCCTCTACAAAATTGACTTTTAAGCATGAAACATATTTAATGATGTCAGTCAAAGCACTATTTGTTTTTGGCAAACTTTTTGCCTTTAAATAGTTTACTTGTTTACAATTGCCAATTTTTTACTCTAATTCTTACCCACATACACAAAAGTATACTGGAACTCATCTTGTATAATACTGCATCTGCACATTCCAACTCTCTGCAATTTTGAGCATTTGTGTATACCTTTTTACTCTAATGCTCATAACTACCACAGGCTTCCGTACTTGTGTGAACAATCGTGTGTTTCGTACGGTCTAGCTAGAGTCATTCTTCTAAGCACACTTGCAGTTGAGTCATTGGAGGAATAACAGCCATATTCTCAATGATATTCCTCTAATCATTAGACATGTTTCCCATCTTTTGCTTCTTAAGCACATTCGACACTTCTTTGAGAATTCACAGTTGAAGAAGAGAATCATGTGAGAAAACACCTTATACCAATTGACCATAAGCATCTCCTCTTGGATTGCATTCCAAACTTTCTTTACTGAGAACGCCATGAACTGTTTGGCCATTGCCAACTGCCATTATCAATATGAGCCACTTTGATGTTATCTGATATTCTGGCCTCATGTCTGTTCCTGCAAGTGATTAGACTACTCAAATGCCAACATTTTATCATGGCCATTGCTAAGGGCCTGCCTTCACACCCATTTGACCCAGAATCTTTCTTTTCTAGTCACAATGTTCCAACTTTGTTTACACAGTAAAACTTCATTACAACGACCGAACTGCTTTAGACCAAGACCACCTTGATCCTTAGGTTTACATGAAGCTCTAAAAGTAGGACCCTAAATGAGAACTTAAAGTAGGAGTCTTTTTGTGAATGCAATTTGCCTGCTTTAAAACATAAAATTCTATTAACAGGAAGGGCCGAGACTTCATGTTAAATGTTTATACTCTAACTATTTTGAACTGAATGCTAATGAGACTTGTTGTGCTTCACTTGATTAACAGGAAGGGCTAAGACTGACGGGTGCAATGTACTTAGATATGGCAGAGCGTCGTGGTGTGAAGGCAGCGACTGATGTGAAGAATGATATGCTTCTAACCCTCCCACCTTCTTCGAGAGAGTCGGTCCGCATTCTTGCTCGCAGTTGGCACCCTACTCGCCCAAGTCGTTGGCGGTTGCGTCCCGGCTTTTTCTGAATATAGTGTGGGGCTCACAACTAAAAGGCTTTATGATAACAGTAACAATATATAGAACTAAGAAGAGATATATAAACTAGCACACTGCACACCTAGTCATATAGTCATCTACGTTTAGTGGCAGATTAATCAATATTTTGGCGTATCTTATTTTAGTTTTGTAGATGCTAATGAGAACAGTTATTAGGCGAAGTTCATCTACTTGTTTCCCTTTCTATATCATCCGTTTCAAATGAAAACCGAAGATGTTTTCATGCCTATTTATAGAACATATAAAGTACTTTCAAGTGTTGCGCTTCTATTTTAGGTACCGTTTTTGTAGGATTCATATCGGAAAAACGGTTTGATCAGGTATTAAGTTTATACACTATGAGGTACCCGCGTACCGCAGAAGATAAGTGTTTTATTCGCACATACATTTATATGATGTAAAAAATGTGCAAGATGTCTTGGTATAACAACTAAGGTAATTGGTTTTAACTTTTAAAGAGGTGACATTTTTTTTTTAATGTTTTTTTAAAGTTTCTTTTAATTTATTTGCCAAACAATTTGATATAGATTATTGCTTATAATTTATTTTTATCTGTTTAAAACATTTTGTTAGTAAAAACCAAAATCAATTTAAATGAGATATTAAAATAACTTAAACTCTTTTCACGCAAAACTCACAAGGACTATTTCTATCATTTTCCACAAAGAGTTACTGTTCATTGAAATTAAAATTAAAACGCTGCCGTTAAAAATTTTCTTATCTAACAATTAAACATTTAAAAGCACAAGAAGGAAAACATTAGCCATCTAAACACTTTCTATACAACGCGAAATCCTTTTAGTACCCTAAAACAAGTTTCATAACCCGCTAAACATATCTCAATCCGTTGAAAGATATCATGTTTCGAGTTTTCGTGTGGTGTTCAGATTTTTGTTGCCAACCCTATGCAAGGTATTTTTAACTTTATGTATGTTTGACAAAACTAGTAGCTGAAATTGCTAAAGATTTTATTTTTAAATATGTTTAACAAAGATTGCAGTGAGACTTAGAGCATCCACTATGGAAATAGATCAAGTAGAGGGAGTACTCTGCATGAACCTCACTATGGAGACTAAATAATCGGTTTAATTCTTTTTTCCTGGTTTTTATTGTTGGCAAAGTACAGAAAAGGTCCTACAAATTACATGGTCCATTAAGAAACAAGAAGGATTTACGAATGAATGTACTACATAGCATATTCGGTTACATTGGTTTGTCTTTGGGTACATTGCGCGGGAGTCTGCTCATAACATTCTCATCCACTATCTTGTAATGTCTTGAAAAGCTTCTGTGTATTGTACCAGCACAACGATCAACTTGTGCTTCATATTTATTGTACAATGCAGGTAGGGTTACCGACAAAATTGTTCCTGACATCACAGTTGAATCCAAAAACATGTTAGTAATTACACAGTTGCTTAAACTTAAATATATGGTAGCTGGTTTTAAAAATACGATAACCACAAGCATCAAGACGCTAATGCTATACCTTATTTTGTTTATACTGGTTTCCCTTCTTCTAAAGTTAAGTATATGATAGACAGAAAACAAGAAAAAGACAGTGGAGGCGTCCAGACGCAAACAGAATACATATCTCTTAAGCTCTGTCAATTTTCAGGGACATGCGGTTTATGACTTTTATCAACAGGCCAACTTTTTCTTATGTGAGTAGCCTACAGTGATTGCTGCTTCTAAAAGTTTTTCAGAATCCGAGTACCACCATATGTATTTACAAAGATGCTCAAGTTTTCTCTACCAGTTCACTGACTGCATTCTCATGCTAACATAACACCAGTTGCAAGGCCATTTATCTCAAGGTTCTCTACCTTAAATAAAATTATAAAAATGTGATGCAAATGGAAGTGACATGGTTCAAAGTGTAGCTCCATGTCCAATGACACTAATGCACAGAATCTCATGTGTTATATTTATTTATTTTATGGAACAATCTTCACATATTAACAAATATCTCACAAAATTGCCCCAAATGGGACTAGTTCCCACAACCACTAGGTTGGGGAGCATCTCACACATATCACTAGACGGCAAGCCCTAGTTGCACAAAATCCTATGTATTTACAGACTTTCCATTCACTTACAAGATTCATCATGCGCTAAGACCCTTAAAAAATAGCTCTAATTTCTAAATCATAACAGCTGGCTTATATTCTTAGCCTTCTCTTACTTCAAACTTGTATCTACACTCACCCTTCCAATGTACATCACTTGGCTTGCGTTAAACTGAGAATACAACATATCTAGTGTCATTTCCAATTATTCTTAGGATTTGAGAAAGAGAATAGCAGAGTTGTGCAATTAATAGTCAAGATGCAATCCACTGATTTAAAGTCAAACGCTGGTAAGAGGTCAATGCTAGCATAAACAAGCACACAACACATACACACAGAGCTTATATAGAATAAAAATCTACAAGCGGAATATGTTTTGTGTATGTTATTAAAGGCATTCGATATAAGATGATGAGAGAGATGCATGTAATAGCTCAGCATACTGATAACGCTCCCAAATGTATGAACACCATTAGTACTACACTAACAAATTTACAAGACAATTTTATATAATGGAACTTAAATATTCTGGATTCATCAGCAAACTATCGGATGTGAGTAATGCTTACTAGAGGATTCACGCAACTAGTGGTTGGAAGCGATAAATCACATGGCCGGTTGTCTCAGATGGCTTATTCACGGGGAATCGGTGTGGTGAGATCACAAGTGGTAGATAGAGACGCAGACAGGGGTGAGAAAGATGTGAATAAGAAGTGCCAGCATTTGGAGGAAACTTTTATATATTTTGTCAAAATAATTGTGATCGTAGGAGTATGCTAAGTATACCAGATATCATATTCTAAGCATTATGTTTGCCTATTTAGCTTACTCCGCCTCTGATCAACACCTCTGACCAAATACCTAATACTGGATTCACCAGCCCACTTCTCCCCCACACCATTCTCGCCCTCCTGGTTCATCCCCGCCTAAAAACCACCACTTCTAATCACCACCACTCCCATTCCTCGTGAACTAGGCATGCCAGACCACCTAAGTGAATCCAATACCCCACACTCTGAGTACCAATATATGTAAATTTACAACCAGTCGTCTTGTGAATTCACCACTTCCAGTCTGCGGGTTCCGACCATCAGCCCCACCGAGATGTATCTAGTTTATTCTCAACTCGTAAATTCGCTTCCATAATCCATCTAAACAATTTGACCATGTTGGTAGATTTGACACGAAAAGAAACCCAAAAGTTATTGGAGTTGACCTAAGAAAAAAACTTGATGGGTTGAAACAAGTCAACGACTATGAGAGAAAAAACAGACTCCTCAAAGGGTGATAGGGGGGAACATGAGCACCGCTGCCACCGTCGATGACATGTCATATTTCAAGTTCTCTATGGATACAATGTGTATGTGATGCAATTCTTATATGTCTATAGCAACCTAAAAATTTCTAGTCTTCTCTTCTCTCAAATTTGTAAGTCTACTCATAATAATATAATCTCGCATAAATAGAACTGAGCACACTACAATATCAGTATCATTTCCGACCATTCTTAGGGTTTATGAGAAGTACTACAATAGTTAAGCATTTAAACGTCAACGCGCAATGCACTTATTGTGTTCCAACACCTCTAAGAGATTAAAGCTATCAGAAACATGCAGACAACACATACAAAGATCTTACATATATTAAACATCAACAGTGTAAGAAATTTTAGGGGGTGTTTGTTGAAGCTTATATGTGGGCTTATAAGCTTATTTGGTTTCAGCTAATATTTATAAGCCCCATTTTTCCGGCTTATTTTGAGACTAGTGGCCTTTTATAAGCTTATTATGATATACCATGCTTATATAAGCTCCAAAGTCTCAAAATAAGTCAAAAAATCGGGCTTATGAAATATAAGCCGAAATCAAATAAGCTCATAAGGACGCATATAAGCTTAAACAAACACCCATCATGGAGACTGACACTCGTACCTATATACGCAAGCGTGAAGAAAGAGATTAAACTCCCAAGGACAGATAACAGCCACAGAAAGCCCACTACCTGCATCTTTTAACAAAACATGTTGTCACGTTCCCTTTACCATTACAAAACAAATGTTTCTTTATCAATTATCAGTAAACAGAATATTATGTATAGAGCCTAACAAGTCTCATATGAAGTTGTGATAACAGACCGTGAAAAAGAGCCTAAAGTCCTTGCCAAGGGTGATATCATGCGCCATGAGTAACATATAGTTCACTTTAATACGAAAAGACGCAGCAGCATAATTGACCATCTCCTCCGACAATACTAGTTCAGGCAACGTCTGAATCTGCCTGCAATTTCAAAACAACTAATATCAACCAAACGCCCCAAACTTATCAAAAGTAAAAAAAAATCACACATACTTATCCCTCATAGACGCATAATTGGCATGCAGAAACCGCAAGACTATCAAAAACAGCAAAACATTGGAACAAATAGTCAAAAACGATAATCCTGATCGCTCAAATACTAGCCACGCGACAGTCGCAACAATAATAATCCCTAACGAAACACGCCGCCTCTTCCACAACAAAACATCCGCCGCTAGCAACCAAAACACAAAACATAAGTCAACATCCCCCCAAAACATCACAAATATCACTAATTTGAACAAAAAGCTGAAACTATCAATTATTTCGGCACGGTATAACCATAGACGGAACTTGAACATTTTTCTTAGGGGGGCCGAATTTATTTTGGGAGGGCCGAATCGAAGATTTGTTTGTAACCTCAATTAAATTACCCCTAAACCTATAATATTTACACTAGGTGCCGCAAATTTTGGGAGGGCAGCGCCCCGGTCCCGTCTCTATGAAGGTCCGTCCTTGGGTATAACAGTTGTAGATCAAAAATTAATGAGAATGATACATGGACCCAAACCAGGCCGTAAAAGAAGTGGTCCCTGTCTGCAGCGATCAGGATGCTGACACTTGGTTTTAGGTATAAGTTTAGGTCAAAGTTTAAGTCCATGTATCATTTCTCAAACTTAATACACACAGAGAATAGTTTCTAACTTGTATAAATTATGTAATAGTATCATATGCATATATTTTTATAACTAAACTTAAATTTTTTATAAAATAATTGACAATTAAAGGTGAAAAATAAAATTAGGTTAAGAAGTACCTTTACCGCCGCCCATCAACTGATGAATAGTGGACTGGCGATCAAATAAGCGGTAACTAGTGGAAGTTGAGCACGTGCTGTTATCTCTATCCACGTGATCGCAGGCATCGTGTGAATCATCCATTGTGAATTCACTTAATCAGTTGAGAGATAAATCAAAGAGGATTGGTATAGTGTAATGAATTTTTATATATAAACAAAAATTGTATACGACAAAAATGAGAAGCTAAAAAAGTGGGGGTGGTTGTTAGGTATTGGTATTTGTATTGGTATCTAGGCGTTGAATTGATGATGCCGTCGGCATGTTTGTTTGTTCATCACCATTTTGGACGAACTGTTTTTTTTTTTTTTACATTAGTGGACCTCAACTTTTCATTTTAAGCTTTGAGCGTATCTTTGTGCCAGTCATCCCGTAACAAAATCGTTTGATAACGCCATTGTCGCTCTAATTATAAAAAGTGTAAAATGACGTAAATCATTAAGGTAAAATCTGCTTAAATAAATTTGAAGGTATGTATATAAATTTGAGGGTATATATGTAATTTAATAAGCATAACGCTAACAGTAAAATTATAGTATTTTCTTATGGAGCGTTTAGAATAAAAACAATTATATAAAATGTAAATGATAGTTGCTTGTTGGCAAACAAGTTTTGCATTTAAAGCACTAGTTGCTCCAAAACGCCTACATGTTTGCAGTCAAACATGACCTCATACATAGTTGTCGGGTCATTTTAAAAGCATTAATTTTATCATGAGGTATCCTACTTTGGTGAAATTGTGTGTTGTTATTATTGTTGGAATTTAATATTTTATTATGCACACAAAGTTTTGATGGAACGTACACAAAGTTAAACTTTGTTAGGGTGCGTTTGGTTGGATACTTTGGATTGACTTCTATGCTTGATGTGACAATAAAGTTTTGTTTGGTTCATTTTTTTGAGAAAATAAATGATGGATGGAATGAATTTTCATTCTACATCAAGTTGGAGAGTTTCGTCAAAAACCATGAGACCCACCACTTTTTACGCTCACATCCTATTTTTATTTAAGTTTTTAAATAATATTTTATTATTATAACTTTATTATACAATACATTTAATAAATATATTTTCTCTCTCAAAATCCTAAACCAAATCCAAATCCTAAACCGAACCCAAATCAAAATCCAAATCCAAACCCACTTATAAACCAAACGGACACTTAGAGTTTGTTTAGCCCCACCACTAATCAACTTATCTAATGCTAGGAATCATGGTCCTTTCATATTAACAATTAGAGCAGCAGATGATGGTGACACGGCAAAACTTTTCATTCAGCCTTACGCACACATCACTATAACAAACCTCCTTATACAACCTTCACTTACAACAACTTACTTATATGGGTCCTATACAAAAAAAATCACATCTCCAAACGTTCACTTCTGACATACAAGGACAAAAAAGACGAAATTTTGCTTCGTCACAGCAGAAGAGAGTTGCTTCATGACGAGTCAGAGTTAGGTTAATAAATGTAGCGAAATACGTGAACCAAACCATGTCACCACGGCGAGCCACGGCTAGCCCCACACCGATTGCTCTTATATAAGTAAATTTTCTTTTAAGATGATGCGAGCTTTCTAGCCAAAGCTTATAAATCATGTCAAAATGTGCTATAAATTGTTGTTGAGTTGTTCTTGAGTTTTCGAAAGCAAATGAGGCAGTTAAAGTAAAGGCTAAATGAAAAATAATTTTATAAACAGCATACAATGAGAACATTTTACGTTAAAAATTGTTAGTATTCAAGCATCTTTTTTAGGACTTTAGTAAAGCATTATTTAATGCAAAATTGTCGGGAAATATTGATTTTGAGGCTTTTATTCATATTTTAAAAAACTTTTAGTATATCGGACATAATTTTTTACGCCCACGAAAATTTAAAGTTTTTGATGCTTCAATAACCCTCAAAGACAAAAGGTATATTCGATAGCAAGCGTTTAGTAGAAACTAGTAATTAGCGGTAGCGTTTTGTACATAATACTTATTTGGAAATACGCAACTAGCATACTTCTAGTAGCATTTACGAGTAACTAGGCCTCCGTTTCGAACTCGGCTGAAGCCACTTAACTTTTCATAACCTCAGCTTTTCTTTATCCAAACAAAACTAGCACTATACAACATGTTATCAAACACTTTATCAAAACAAACTTCATGTTACTACTATTGTTCTCCGTTTACTGTTACTGTTCTCCGCTACTACTTACTGCTACTGTTTTTTTACTATCTCCAAACATAGCCAAATTGTTGCAAATTACAAAGCCTCTTAACTTTCTTTTTGTGGAAAATTATATCTTACTATCTCCAAACATAGCCAAATTGTTGCAAATTACAAAGCCTCTCAACTTTCTTTTCATGGAAAATATCTTACTATCAAATAATAACAAATTGGTAGCCTAATAATGTAACAAACCTCGTATTTCAAGGACTTGTAGGAAATTAAAATCATCTTTTTACGATTAAACCGTTTAATTCGGTGGCGCTTACCTTTTTGGAAAAATTAGTCCCATGCCACTAGAAGGCTCGAAGCACGTGGTGAATATTAGGCTTTTACGAATCCTAATTCAAATAGCAATGCATTTTGATTATTCTAGCCATCATTCACATGCAGAAGAAAAACTATCATGGTCGTAACATTACAGTATACTCTAAATTCTAATCCCATAGATTGCTTATTGAAGTGCCTAAGTTGACCTTATAATTAATGATTGTTGGTGTTTGTTGCGGGGTAATTTTAAAAGACTTTGTGGGTTTCTACCCCATTAACTTAGGAGATCCACTCCACCTAGACCAATCATTATAAATAATCATTATTATTTATTTCATTTATAATATAACTCAATCATTAAATAATCATTGCTATCATATTTAATTAATTTTTGTTTTTACAATTAATCATAATATAATACTTAGAAGTTTGCATTTTTTTTCTTTTCTAAAAAAAAAAAAAAAAAAAAAAAAAAAAAAGCAAGATATAAAATTAATTATTTTACAAAGACGTTGATCAATAGATGACGATTTTGTACAATAATAAAAATAAAAAAGTAAACGTACACTAGAGAATATAGGTGTGAATTAACTAAATTAATTCAAGAAAAAAATACATTAAATGCCCAAATTTTATTTAGTCCATAATTCAAAAAAAAAAAAAAAAAAAACATTAAATGCCCAACTTATTTAGTCCAATCGTTTAAAATACGGGAAACAATTATTGGCATAATCTTTTAATTTTTATTCATTATAGTTAACAAAATTGGCAGAATAAAATAGGCCAACAAAAAGTCAAAAAATTAATTAGATAAACCATACGACCCTTTTAAAAGGTCATAGGGTTTGTACATCACTTACCGCCTCACCTCTTTTATTATCTCGCTTTATTGATAAGACAAGATGGTTTTTATCTCAAAATATGGTTTCATTGAAACATGTCAAACTTCTCACTTTGAAGTTAGTATCGATTCTTTTGCCATATTTACTATAATCCATACCTTTTTTTTTTTTTTTTTTTTTTTTTTAAATTCAAAATAAGCTATATAAAACTATATATATTCCCACAATTATATATAAATGTTGTCTGCTTATTTATAACTTATTATTATTCAGCGAGTACAAATGCATGTGGCACTCTGTGACTAAGTTTTAATGTAGCAAATGTTTTCATTATATATTTTTTCTAGCAATAATGTTACGATTTAAATTTCCTATGAATCATGTATTTAAATTATTACATTTTTACAATAAATTGGCATGTGTTTAGATTTTTACTATATTTTGGCAACAAATAATTTTCTATCGAGAAACCCAGATCTATAAAGTTAAGGAACCACTTCAAAGAAATGTTTTGTGATTGGCATGGTGCAAGAGACGATAGTCAATTAATATTGTAACAACCATAAATTCAAGCTCATATTTTGAAAATGTAAGCGCTACAATTATAAGAAATAGAAATATCGCTACTAAGTTTTGATCGTATATAAAATCTTTAGAAAATCCATAAAGGTTTGTGTATATTTGTAAAAGTATTACATGTCCAAAATCCATTTCTTTAACTATTGTATCTTCATTCCACCACGCCTACACGCCCATTCGCTTTAAAGTTCTTGACGTGCTATGTTTGTACCTTTTTGCAGGCACCTAAAAATGAGAAATTAGATGACCGCCAATATTAGTTACCGAATCTATTGTTTTCCTTTCTAGCGCTTTTATCGCTCGATGTTGTTTTCAAGATTCTAACATTTTAGACAACACTAATTTCTCAATTTTAATGTAAAATTGCGCTTACTTTTTTAAAAGTAGATCTACTTATAAACTTTTTATAAACATTAAGCCCAATAGTCCAATTTCTAAAATTTATACACAATTCAAAATTCAGATTCAAAAGTCTAAAACATTTCACTATAAACCTTAAACATTTCATTTGTATACACCTTTAGTCCCTCCTCCATATATAAACCCATTTTACTTTATTAAAATCATTTTCACACATAAAACACACACTCTCTCTCTTCTTCTACCCTCACGCCACCTCTTTCTCCGACAACCACCGCCGTCACCCACCACCATTGCCGAAAATTTCACCATTAAATCTTTTTCTTGCCGATTCGATAGATCGGTTAACCCACATCATTTCTGGAGATTTTGAGCCCTCGGCCCCACCACACCACCCACGCCACCACCACCACCGCCACCACCATCTCATCACATCACCACCTCAAACGATAACCGACCGTGGTCATTTCTATGCAATGCACGCTGGTCAGTGAGAACCCTTCACGCGTGGTACATCTTGAATATAAAGATTCGGTGCACGGGTTGTTTTGAGGTGAACGATCACCACCGGCCACCACCGCCGCCTTCCCCTTCTTATTTTTTTCCATCTCGTTGTGGTAAGTGGTCGCGTGACCGCCTCGTATTTAAGCCAATTCTTTCCATAATAAGCAAGTAAAAAAGTCTGAATTTTTAAGCCTTCTAGTTTTAGAAGGCCTAAATGCATTATAAGATAGTATAGATATTTGAGTAGGGTGTGATCGAACCGTGTCTAGTTGGCAATGACACATGTCAAGCTCGAGCTTGACTCGATTAGATAAAAGAAAGTTCAAATTCAAGCACAACCAAGCCTTTGTTTTCATGTTTGGAGCGTGATACAACGTTTGATTAGTTAACATTACGTTTGACTTGAAATCCTTTCAGACAAATATTATTTAAACATAAACAAAAATATTAATATAGCTTGGTATAAATGGATTTGTTACTTATAAACTTGGCGCGAGTGAGATAGATTATGTAAAACATGTGTACACAAAAGGTAAAGAAGTAAAATGACTTGCACTCGGTCGATAAGGCTAGTTCCAAGTTGAGCTTTTGGTAATTGGGCTCGATTTTAATATCTACTTAGTAACTTATTAAGCGCGACTCCACTTGACATCAAGTAACTTGTGTGATATTTCGACAATACATAATGTTTTTGAAGATGATAACCATCTTTGTATTAAGGATAGTTCCATTAATTTAACGAAAAGACAAAGGGCCACTTAAGTACCTTACTCTCGATTGGTTGAAAATCAGAAAATTACGTATAAATAAAATCCTCTCACTGAAAAAACCCTTGCTAGTTTTTTTTATCAAAGAAAGACCACTTCAGTCGCAAATAACCTAGTTAGAGTCTTTCAGATCTAAAACTTGAAAGGTTTATGGATATAATAATATGTGTATGACCGGATTCGAACTCGAGACTTCGGGATTGCACACATTACGTATGAGAGTTGATGCTTAAATAATTAATATATATAAACGTTATTATTATTAATTATTTGTCACGAAATAAAACTTAACGATAGTTAATATTTAACGAGGTTAGACTAACGGTCGTTAAATGTAAACTACAAGGACTATAGATGAAATTAATGGACAAGAAATTTATAGAACCCTCTCTGTGTCCATGGTCGGTCGTGGTCTTCAAGCCCAAGGAGAGAGTTTTCTTGGTCACCAAGTTTTGAGAAACTATAAATACAAACCCTCAGATTCATAATTTTAACCTCGATCACTTATAAACCTAATTTCTTTCTTCTCCTTCCTCTTGGCTCGGCCGATCGTACCACCCTCCCAAGGTTTTGATTTTTCCAATCCAAGAAACAAGTGTTTGGTTTTATTTGGATTCAAGAACCTAGCTTTTCACATCAAATCGATATTAGACGCGCGTATGCTAAGGAAGGACTGATATAATTGTGTTTGTGGTGATTTGTGGGTGTCTACTTTTTGGGTCGACTGTATTAAACCCTGTTAGGGTTCGGGTTTTGTTCCTTGTTCTCGATATTGTGTGTTTTTGAATCGCTAAAAGGCACGCATATTCTTTATTCAAGTTAATTCAATTACAAGTATTATTCCTATTACTTCTACTACATGCTTTGATGATGTTTATTTGTTTTTAATAATTTTTATGATTAGTAAAACCCAACAGTGGTATCAGAGCCGTTAATATGTTGTAATTAATTACCGAAACACATAAAAATTAAATCTTTATGATTATTACATGCTTTTATTGGTTTCTAGGGTTTTAAAAATTGAAACCCTAATTTTTTTTTATTTAGGGTCGATTACCCTTAATTTGTTTAATTAGGTTTTATTTTTGTAAAACTTGTAAACCCTAGATTGTGATTCGCCTCCGCACGGTCAAGTTTTATCACTCCGCCCGCCACTCGCGAATGGCCAACCGTAAAACTAAACTTAAAAACAATCAGAGACAAATGCAATGAAGATCCGAGAGTATAGTGTTTCCGGTCGTTATGTCCCAAATGAAGCTATGCTAAGAATCACCAAACGATAATGATCGAGAGATTCGAATGAAAAGAGATTTGATTGATTATACTAAAAGAAAAGTATAAGGATTACAAAGGCTTAAATGCAAATTAAAGAGAATTAAAAGATAAAAATATTAAATAAACGCTATCACTATTTGCAAAATGATGTTTTTGATTTTATGTTTTATAAAACTTAAATTAAAACTACGTTACGCATAAAATGAAAATATGAAATCAAGCAAGATTAACCCTAAAAATATGAAAATGATATTTTTACAAACCTAATGATAAAAGAAAATTTATAGAAAAAGAAAATTATTTTTAAACTATTTATCTAATTATTATTAATTAAAAACTATTTTTAACTATTTAATAATAACCTAAAATACAAGAAAATAGGAAATAAAGCTAGAAAATGAAATTATGACTTGGAAAAATCTAAAATAACAAAAGAGAACCGTTAAAACTATTTTTGTATTTTTCGATTATTTTGTATTTTCTATGAATTAAAACTATTTAAAACTACTTAAATTGCTTAAAAATACAAATTTAACTAAGAAAAATCTGAAAAATATTTTTTTGACTTTTATATTTATCTTGACTTAATAAAATGAAAATTATTTTTTGAAACTTTTCAATTAATTGTATTAAATGCTAATTAAAAATGCTTAAAAACTAATTAAAATGAAGAAAAATACTAAACTAACCTAGAAAAATCTGAAAATTCAAGATAAGTCTAAAATATTATAGAGAATCTAGGAAAATGGAAAACAGGTACTAGTGTGCAAGAATGTGAATCATATGCAAAGTGCTTTAATAAAGACTGAATAAGCCACAAGCCACAAATAAGCATTAAACCGATACAGGTTAAAACTGCTAAAAGTAACCAAATGCAACAATTTATAACTATCCTAAACCTCTGATTTGCAGATTACACATATTTGGTGATAAGAGCTTATGAGCTTAAAATCAGTTTTAGGTGCTACTTTGGAGCTGAAACACAAGCAACACAATAAGCTGGAAATGAAAACAAAAAGATGGAACCTAAACTAGACCTGGCTAGGTATGTCTAAACCAAAGATGAGCTGCTCACAAGCTCTTATGAGCTTTTCCCAACCTCAGAAGTCCTCGCGGACTCGGTGTTAATCGAGTCACAGACAGGCAAATAAGCCTAAGTTGATGACCCATTTTGAAGCTTATAAAAATTGCAAAATCTACAAAATAGCAATAAGAAAATAGACCAATTGAGGTTTTAAAATCACAAGTTTCACATAATTTGACCCGAGATGAGTCAATGATAAATCATCTCTTGAGCTCAAAATGGCTTTTTCAAGTTTTGACTTTTGAAGTAAAAATGAAATGTTGACTTTGTGAGATTTGAACTCAAATTTTGACCGATATTGATATAATATGATGAAATAAACTTATCGAAAACTATATCTATGTATTTGAAACACAAACAAGCTTTTGGTTATCCAAAATCCAAACAGCTAAGAGATAAGATGATTAATGGATGATTTTGACTTTGGAGCTAATGTAGGTGCATATTATGACCGATATGAATACAAATGAGCTAAACAAGCTTAGCACAACAAGTCCAAGCCACCAACAAGCCTAATTCACGATTAAGCACCAAATCCAAACACTACTTTAACAACTGATATGCAATGTAAACTAAGGTACTACCGAATCGGGCTTGAGTTATTGATCAAACCGAGCTAACTATCCTAAATACAACTAAATAAACACATTTGAACTATTTATAACCACAGTATACAAGTACAAACAAAACCGCAAATTGACTTGAAAATTGAAAATGAGAAACTCACTCACCAATGTCCAAATTAGTTTGTAGGCTAAAACCAAACCATACCTACACTAATTTAGTCTAATCCAACCCATATCCATGCCGCATCAACCCAAATATCATCACCATTCCCATTCCTAGCTCGGTTTGACTTTCGTTGACCATGGACCCAAATTGTCAATCTTAATTTAAAGCTACCAAAAGCTATTAAGCTTTAATGAACTAGTTTAAGCTTAAAAATAAGCTTCAAAGCTTGTACATAAGAAATTTAAACCTAAATGTGCAACAAGAACTTGAAATTTGAAACTTATATAAGAACTTGGAATTACTATTTAAAAACACAATATAATCGATAATGTTACTTGAATTTAGTACAATGAAGCAAAAGATTACATCCTAGAGTTTAATTAAAACATAAACTTAAAAAAACGACATACTTAAAAATTTAAAACTAACTACTCTCCATTCTCTCTTTCTTCTTCTTCTTTTTATACCCCATATGTCTTCTTTCACTACTCTGAGCAGCCCCACTCCATTCGAGGCCATTGATGACTTGGAGTGATGACCGCTTGATGAAAGTTGGCGCCAAAATGGGATATTGCAACCGGACAGGGAGGGCGATTAAATGCCGCTGGAGGTTGTTGAGTGAGGGACAAAGTGAGAAGGGTGGCTGAGTGGAGGTGTTGCGAGATAAAATGGTGGGAAGACAGGAAAAAGGGGTAGTAGTTTGGCGGTTTATTTAAACCGTGTGTGTTTTGGGTGGTTGATTCGGTCAAGGGACCGGACCGTTGGGACCTGATCAGATATCGGGCTCGGGATTATTTTGGGTCCTATTGGTTTTGATATTTAAGTAACACAAGGACCAAAAGTGTAAAAGCTGAAATCCAAGGACCATACATGTAGATTCCGAAAAGTAATCCAAGGGCTGTTTTGCCAATCTCCAATATTCCAAGGGACCAAATCTGTAATTTATGAAGTTGTAGGACTGAACTTGTCATTTTTGAAAGTTTAGGGACTTAAGTTGTAATTTTGTTTCAATCTCAATGACCAATTTTGACAACTCATGAATCCTTGGGACTTGAAATGATATTTTTCTTTATTTTGATTTACCGGACCTGCTTTTGACAACTTTTGAAACTGGGGACTAAAACCGCCAATTATGCAAACTTGATAATGCTTTTCACCGTATTTTGATATTTTTGCATTTAAAACACATAAAACACTTATTTGTGATATTTTTATCATTTTGATGCATTTCGAGTGTTTTCATATGTTTTTGCAGCTTTAAATGATTAAAAACGATGAGATTTAGACACTCATCGATTGCATGATATTTTATGTGGTTTTAATGAATAATTGTTATGTGTCATGTATTATGCGTATCTTGGGATTATAATTGTCTTTTTTTTAGTTCATTTAGTAAAAAAAAAACCTACAACTAAAACCCTCGTCGGCAATCATCGAGCAAAAGAGAGGATGTAGATGACGAGCATCAAAACGAGTCATTCAACACTGTGTTTAACTGTGTTATACCATACGTATGCAATAGTACAGATAGAAACTCTGTTTCTTTGGTTTGTCTTAGATAATATGAACTCGATCCCTTTTCTCTAGTCTCTAACTCTCAAGCATTTTTTGTTTATAGATGATTATGATGAGCATATTAAGCTCAACCCATGGATTCAAGAAATATTTGTTTCCCATAAGCACTTAAAAGCCCTTCATATGCGTCATTTATAATGGAAAATTTAGTGAAAAGATGAGTTTTCACTAACTTTGGACATAGATAATTATTAGTATATATAATTATTTATGGTTACGTAGTCCTTTGTTAGTGCTTCGTAACGAGCTGTTATATGTCTAAAACGGAGTTATTATGAATGAGATATCGGTCACGAAGAATGATAGTTGGAATGGAGGGAGAAATGGTTAAAAATCATTATGAATTTTGTTTGAAATGTGACGTCTGAATGGGCTGTTATGATTTGTTTTAATGATTTATAATAACCAATTAATGAGACATTAACATATTTAATTACTATCATTACACCATATGTTACATAAAGGTTTATAAATTCAAGGCAATCTAAACCATTCCATGAAAAACAAAAAAAAAACACATAACTGACTCCTTTCTCTTTTGGCAAACTTTTAGCAATTCCATTAAATTTCAGGCAAGTTGCCAATTCCGGCAGCACACTGCTCTAGAGTGTGGATCAAATGAGAAATAAAATTAAAATAAGAAAGGTGAAAAGAAACTACAACCGCACATTTCAGATGCACTTGAAAAATAGATGCATCTCCCCTTATTTTCTTTCTCTCATTTGAAATGTGTGGCTAATACTTCTTCTCATCATTCTCATTTCAATTTCTCTTCTCACTAGATCTCTTCTCCACCGCCCGACTATTGTGTTCGAAAAGTGGAACCGTGTTCAACACGGCCTCATTTTCTTCATTGAGTTTGTGATTACTTTGTTTTTCTCTCTGCTATATTATTTGTCATATTGTTTTTTTTTTTTAATTTATATTAAAACAATTTCTAATAACGTTACCCAATATCAGTGTTTATATTACTCCAGTTTTTAGAACGATTTTAGACTGCAATTTCAATTAAGATATGATTACTTTTCTTTTGAAACCTATTAAGATGGAAAAGTCTTTATGAAAATTATAACAAAATATATATCGGTTTTAGTTTTGGTCTAAACAGCCCCTAAAACTGCTTCGGGCTCTATACCCTAAAACAACTCCTTAAACTGTTTTCCCAACAGCCCCTTAAAGATATTATGTCCACAATTTTTTGTTTTTTATTTTATTTTCCAAACAACCCTTTCAAAATTATTAACAGCTTCATTCGTAATCAAATTAACAATAAAGTCGTCCGTAATCGAATCCAGAATAACCGGTTCATTCAAATAAAAAACGGCCACTGATGATGAAGATGATGATAACGAAGAATGGAACAAAAAACATGCAAACGAACTGATTTTAATGATAAGTGATGATGATTATGATGACGACGATCACAAATGATCATGAATTCATGATGATGATTATGTTAGTTGAATTGAAGGTTATAATGATGATGATAATGAATTAATGAATATTGATGCTTAATTTGATGAACTGAAGGTTAGATTAGGGTTTGTTAAGTTGAATTTGAAGGAAATTGAGAGAGTTAGAAAAAGGAAGAAGACACGTTAAGTGTATATGACTAAATGAAAGGAAATGGCATGCTCTAAAAAATTTATTTTTATATTAGACAAAAAAGCCTTTGTAGTGTAAAAATTAATTTCTCTATCTATACTAAAGCAATCATGAAACGTCGACGTTTCAGGGCTGCCAATTAAACAAATATTTGTTTTCCCCAAAGGTAAGCCCACACATAAGCCAAAAAAAAAGGGAGCCCAAAATCAGTTAACCTATTTTTTTTTTACAAAGTTCACCCAGCTATTCAACAACTTGCGAGAACTACTCTGAACTTTATGTAACAATTTTTTATTTATTTCTTTATTTATTTTTTATCAAACATAAAATCTAGCGACTTTTTTGATAAAAAATAAATTGCCTGAAAGGCATCTCGATTACGGCCAAAATGTGCCCAACAAACTTTATTTACCAGATATCTAACAAATGTTTGCGATTTATGTAATAAAAAATATACTCCCTCCGTCCCAAATATTTGTTGTGTATTACAGTATCTAATACTCCCTCCGCCTCAAAATTTAAATCCATATTGACTTTTTAAAGTTTAACTTTGACTTTAAATGTTTTTGTATATGTTATATAATATTTGATGAAAACTATAAAAAAAAATATATTTAAAACCTAATTTATAATATATTTTACATCAATTATTATGTAATACAAACAAAAATATTAATAATCAAAGTTAAATTCAAAATTAAATTTAGAAAGTCAACACGAACTTAAATGTTTGAGACTGAGAGAGTAGGAAGGTTAAAGTTTCCATCTCGTTTAATCCTAATCATTACTCACTCCGTCCCATATTAAGTGTCCATAATGGAATCTTTGGATGTCCCAAATTAAGTGTCCATGTTTTATTTCAACCAATGGGATGAGACTTTAGTGGGTAAAAGTGATATTTGATTGGTGGAGAGTGTAGTTAGTGGAATTTTCTAAAACTTTGTGCATGATGTAAGCGGACACTTAATATGGGACGGAGGGAGTATTAGATTCATCTCGATGGTAAATAAGAGCATAAGGTGTGGGAAAACTGTATGTGACAATCCGTACTTTCAGGTCATTTCCCGACACCGTTCATGTCTCATCATTTCAACATTTTAGTAAACTTGGTTTACTTGTTTCAAATTGCGAACCTTGGGTTTAGCGCTAATTCATGATCATGACATTCACGCACATTTCATATGGACTCGAGTAGTCTACATTTCATTGACATCATGTGCATTTCATTAGTTCATGCACGACATTTCATTTCACCCTTCAACGCGTGATTTTTATGTTTATTAAATTTTATCGCGTGAGTTTTTATTTTGATTTTTAACCCGTTACTTTCAAAAATGATCCCGAGGTATTTTAAACTCACATTTAGTTTATAAAAACTATGTTTTTAGTTTTCCTAGTGATTCACATTTAATTGGTATTTTAAATCGTTAACGCTTAATTATTACGTCGTTTTTCTTAAAATCTCACGATAATTATTTTATCACCCGATTTTCACGAGGAAAGTATTTTTACAATTTTTATCAACCCATTACATTGTATTTTGATCTAACAAAACCTACTTGCATCAAAATTTTACCTTTACCTTACAAGAGTATTTACTTACACATTTATACCAAAATCTTACAAATTAAGTACAAATATCTACAAGTAACTAGATTTTAAAAATATATTTTGGGAGACAATAGTCCCCAAAACCGCCACCTAGAGGAGGTCTTAATTGATTGGTATGGTTCTCTTATTACATTGTCTACTAATAATTCACAAGTCTCAAAAGTCTTACTT
>CM040245.1:19296153-19496153 GCA_022545495.1 Chrysanthemum lavandulifolium
CATTGATAATCAAATTGACTCCGTGGTTATACTTGAGGATCTACGTAATGATCATGTTGTGACTCACGTTGAACACCTCGAACTTTTGCGTCATCCAGTTTTGCTCGTTTAATTCAAGACCAACAAACCATAGTGGAAGAATGTGTGCGATGCGTCGGGACTTGAAAAGTAAAATGCTGCGTTAACAAAGATTTTGAATGTTTACAAAAGCAACTCAACTTTTCAAAACTCGAAAACCGTGAAAAAGGTTTTGAAGCCGCCTTTGCTAAATCTCATCAAAGCGAAAAATATTTAGAGACGGATCGTGATCTAGCCGCTTCAAAGAATGCTTTGTTATGCGAAATAGAACAAGCGAAACATGAACATAAAAAGCAAATTAACGCTCTCACCTTGGAAAATCAA
This sequence comes from Chrysanthemum lavandulifolium, assembly GCA_022545495.1. Taxonomy (NCBI): domain Eukaryota; kingdom Viridiplantae; phylum Streptophyta; class Magnoliopsida; order Asterales; family Asteraceae; genus Chrysanthemum; species Chrysanthemum lavandulifolium. The sequence continues at coordinate 19,296,556 of CM040245.1, forward strand.
AAAGCTAAAGTTTGAGTTGTTAACTTGTCAAAAGCAGTTCTCTGCATACAAAAAGCATTCAACGAAGCGAATAGATGATCATCTTGAAGAAATTATCGACTTGCAAAACAAACTTAAAGAGTTTAAAGCATTGTTTACAAACATGGTGAGTCGATGGCGCTATAGAAAAGTTTACTTTAAAACCCAATCAAATGGATATGGTGAATCTTCGCGATTACAAACCTAAGCTTTCAACCAAAGCATTCAAACCAAATCCTAAAGTTTCGGTCTGAATATAAAATTGATAATTACATTATGAGTGTTGTTGAATATCATCGTCAAGAGGAATTAGATCACGAAGGCAGTCGATCAAAATTAAAGCGATTGTTTACAACAAACCTTTTAATTATTCAAAACGGTCACTTCGTCACACCAGATTCTTCTAACACACCAAGGGTTATCATAAAAGCGTCGAGTCTTCTAATGTTAATCCCACCAGTTATGCACAAATTTATGGTCCTTTACCTTCCATCGATGAAGTAAACTCAAAACACGAAAATCGCAAAATTCTCCGATATTTTGACATTTTCATGGTGACCTCAAAACATTACAACATGAGATAGAATATCATTACGAAATCAAAGTTCAACATTTTCAATACGCCTGCAGCGCGAGAACAAAGAGATATTTTTCGGAAAAATCTTTTACCAAATGTTAAAATTTGAAAAATTGTGCATTGTCTTGGAGCAGGACTTTCATAAGGAACTTGGATTGATGAAGGTGGTTTTGAAAAGCGAAACATCTATTTCTAATACTAAGCGTAAAAGAAAATGTTGAAAAAGAGGTTGATCGACTCTTGGAAGATGTTATCATCTTGATGTCTATAATCTTTGTGTTATTGCATTCTTTGTCATATGCATCGATTATATCTCTGCGTCTTATTGATAATGTTGTGGCTGATGAGAATCGATAAAGTGCATCGGTCGAGTCTTTAAAAGGCGAAAATGAGCGATTAATTAACGAGCTTTCAAATGCAAAGCGTCGTCTTCAATGGTGTCAAAAGATTGTCACTGTCGTGAACTTGCTTTGCAAAACAAAATCAACTAGTTGCAATCCAAGCGTTTAATCTAAAGTTTGAGCATTTGGATGATCAAAACGTGTCTTTAAAATGTCAAATCTCAAAATATGAACAAGAACTTGTAAAAGTTAAGCAGAATATGGTGTCATATTTGATTTACTTAAAAGACTCGTGATGAAGCATCAAGCGAACTTGATCATTATCTTGCACACTAGAGAAGTAATGAATTTTAGGTAATATTAGTTACGAAAATCAGATTTGATTCACACTATCTATAAGTTAAGAGAAATGTTAGGAAAGTATGAACAACTTCCGTACCATCATTAAGAGAATAGCACACAGTAACACTTAGTAATCGTGAACCGAATGCCCTCTGCCACAACACAAGTTGCTAACGTGCTTCCTTCTCTTGAAAGCAGGAATAGTTGCCTCTTTTCCAAGCGTCCGCACTTCCACGACCTAGAGCACTACATCGAAGAATAGGAAGTTGCGACCTAAGATATTGCGTTCCTAAAGTGAAGAACACCCTAGGACAATGAATAAGACTCGCGTTGCTTCCCTATAGATATTGCGTCGCAAATGTAATAGAAATAGTGATGTAGAATGCTAAACCTTTAAGTACTTTTGATATTGATCGATGCACCTTGTGTTATTTGTCGTAAAAGTATGAATTCGATTGTCATGACAAATGTGTTGCTAAAGCTATCATCTTTCGTTTACGGAATCCTAAGAATAGGAATACCTCTAGGCCCACTAATCTTTCTAAGTCGTGCAGTAAACCGCCCTCTTTAGATTATAGGAAGCATTCTTGTCCCGTAGCCCAGTTTTACCTCCTAAGAATGTAGTACCACTAGTGCATTCACTAAGACTAAAGCAAATACTAGTTGGAGATGGCGAAATGGATATATAACACACTAAGTTTAAATGGATGCCTAAAGTTATTGATGTGTGTATGTCTACTATAGCGCGGGAACCCTCTAACATCTCGGGTTCCACATCTACTTCTATTCCATCATGTCATCATGTGTGTAATGGGTGTCTGAGATCATTCTAGTTGTTGATAGCGGATGTTCCCGGCACATGACGAGCGACCTTAAGCTGTTATCAAACTTTATTGCAAAGTTCATTGGCCTTTCGTCAGTTCGGGAATGATCACTTAAGACTATCATGGGCTCTGAGACTATATCAATGGGACATCGAAATTAGCGGGGTTTATTATGTGGAAGGCCTCGGTCACTGTCTGTTTCGATGGGTCGGTTAAGTGATGGAGATTTGGAGGTTGCTTTCGGGAGAAATCTTGTTTCATTCGTGATCTACAAGGAAGCGACCTTATATCAGCTCGCGTAATTCAAGTCTTTACACTATCTCTATGCAAGACATGGTTGCTTCATCTCCCATCACTTGCTTTCAAAGCAACATCAAAAAATCACGGCTATGGCACCGTCGTCTCTTACATTTAAACTTTCAAACTATAACCAATCTTGCTCGACACAAACTAGTTGAAGGTCTCCCACGATTCCGGTATTCTAAAGATCACCTTTGCTCGACTGTGAACAAGGAAAAGCACTCGTGCTCATTTTCCTTCAAAGGTGGAACACATTTCTCGGCATGTGCTTCATCTTCTTCACATGGATTTATGTGGCCCGATCTTGCGTGCAAGCGATCAATGGCAAACGCTACATCTTAGTAATTATTGATGACTATTCACGATGGACTTGGGTCTACTTTCTTGAAGCAAAGACCAAGCTCCTCGAATGATCATCACCTTTCTCATGAAAATTCAAGTTCGACTCAGGAACACGTCCATGTCGAGCGGACAAAGGCCCGAATTTGTTAACAAACTCTTGAGAATTTTATGAGAAAGTAGGAATTGAGCATCGGACATCTATTGCGAACACACGAACAAAGCGGGTTGTTGAAAGAGCGAAACCGAGCGTTAGTGGGCTGCAAGAACAATGTTAATCAATGCTAAACTTCCAGTTACTTATGGGCATAAAATTGTATCTCGCATGCTATACTCAAAACAGTTCTATGATTACTAAGCGCAACAACACACATTTGAGCTTCTCCACAACCATAAACCGAATCTCAAACACTTTCATGTATTTGGATCCTTTGCTATCTGAATAATGATCGTGAGGATTTTGGAAAGCTCAAGCCAAAGTGACATTAGGTCTTTATTGGATATTGTGAAATTCTAAAGGTTACGGATCTGGATCGTCGTACAAAGCAGAGTTATGGAAGCGATTCATGCTCATTTGATGAACTTCGGAGATGGCTTGAGTATAACATCTTGGAACCCGTTACAACAGCTTAAACTTCCTCAATCCCATCATCGGTGCCTGAAGCTGACTCACTCGTCAACAAATGGAAAGGTTATTTGCTCGTTGTTGGTGGCGATATTGATGAGCGTGCTCGGTGTATCCATTGTTTCCATTGCTCGACTGATACTACTCTTATACGATACACGATACAACAACTCTTGACGAAGCACCACCGATTGACTCCACCACAACATTGAACAAACCGCTTCCAACAATGATGAACCGGTGATGATGTTCTTAATGAAGTACCCCCTGCGATTTTGATCCGTCGTTCTTTAACCCGTTTGCTAATGACAACTGCTTTGTGCACGATGTCGCGGAATCATCAACAAACCATTTGAATCCTCGGAATCGCATAATGTATACCAACATCAACCTCTACACATCGATGGACAAAAGACCATCCTCGGCAAATATTATTGGCAACCGAATCAACGGATCGTTCTGAGACAGCGTCTTCGCACGAGATGGTGAACATTGCACATATCGCTCACTTTGTCGCCAATCGAGCCTAAAAATATTAAAGGCAATGACAAAAGACAATGGATTGAATCCATGCAAGAAGAACTCAACCAATTCAAGCGTCTTGAAGTATGGGGCGGTTGAAAAACTAACGAGGGTCTCGTCATTGGTCTCAAATGGTTTGAAAAACAAATTGGATCTTTGAAGGGCGTAATCCGAAACAAGTCACGTCTAGTTGCTAAGGGTTATCGTCGGGAAGAGGAATAGACTTTGAAGAATCTTTGCTCGGTTGCTCGTCTTGAAATTTATTCGGATATTTCTCGCGTTCGGCTCATATGAATATGGCGGTCTTTCGGATGGATGTCAAAGCTGCGTTCTCAGCAGACGACTTAAAAGCGGTTTATGTCGATAACGGAAGGATTCGTTGATCGAGTTCCGAACCATGTCTACAAAGCGAACAAAGCTACATATGGTCTCAAACAAGCTCCTCGGGCATGATGCGATAAGCTATCATATTTCCTAATTGCAATAATTTCACCAAAGGTTCGGTCGACCTACTCTTTTATACAATATCACGGGCACATATCTTAATTGTTCAAATTCGTGGATGACATCATTTTGGGTCTACACATAAAAGTACTCAATCGCTTTTGCAAAACTCTTTGAAGAAATTTTTGAAATGTCCATGATGGGTGAACTTACGTTCTTTCTAGGACTACAAGTTCATCAATCACCGTCAGTATTTTCTTAAGTCGGTCCAAATATGCCCTTGAATTGTTAAACAAATTTGGAATGAAAACTGTGACACTTATGCCACCAATGACTCATACCAAGAAGCTGAGCGGATTACATGGGAAATTAGTAGACCTACCAAATCTGAGTATTATTGGGTCTCATGTATCTAACGACTAGCAGACACGATATTGTCTTTGCGTTTATCTATGCTCCGTTATCGATCGCGACCAAGAAACCCGCCTCTCACGAGGCTAAAGAATCCTCCGATACATCAAGGGAACCATTAACTTGGGGATCGGTATCCGAAGGATTCGGTTTTGAACTAATCGCTTTTGAGATCTTGATCACGGGATGTTTAGATTCACGAAAAAGTACTTGAGCACTACAATTTCTTGGTGACAAGCGGTGTCTTGAAATCGAAGAAGCGAGGATTGTACATCATTGTCATCAACAGAAGGAGAATATGTAGCCATGTCGGTGTTGTGCTCAAGTCATCGGATGAGAACACAACTCAAAGACTATAGTTACGTGTTGTGAGAATCCGATGTCTTGTGCCATTGCGATCTCGTGCAACTTCGATTCGATGCTCGAAATCTAAGCACATCGATCTTATATCATTTCATCAAGGACCATGTGGAGCGAGTGCAGTTGAATTATACTTCGTGGGTAAGGAAATACCAATTGGCGGATCTACTCACCAAAGCCTTGCCTCCCGCTAGGTTTAATGAGTTGGTCTACCAGTTGGTATGCGGTGTTGACTCAAGAGGACTCGATGAACTCTTAAAGCAGATCTTAAAACCGATCAAACACCAAAATCTCTTTTGTAAATAACTTTTCAAAAACAAAATACAAAACTAGAAAATCGAGACAAAACAACAAAAATATTCTTCTATCTATATTTCTTGAAAACATAGCAGTACATTTCTTGATCAACACTCGAATCTTTCAAAATTGGTATTTTTTCGATCAAGTGTTGAGGGGAGAAAATAAATTCTGCTTGTTTCAAAATAACCGTGTACTTGCGAGTTACCTATCCGGTTGTTTCTTTAATAATGGTGGTCACATTTATGGTTTCTTGACACTCCTCGGACTAAAATTTATAACATTTCATTATTTCTTAAGTCGAAGGGTCGTCAAGATTATTCAAATATTCTTCGTTTGGTAACCAAAATGGAAGTTAAATGGCTTTGGATGAAAATGGAAAGGTGGAGGGACTAAAGCGCAAAAGCTTAAAGTTATTTTATAAAACTTCTCCACTAACTTCACTTCACATTTATCACACACAACTAAATCATCCTCGCCTAAGAATCGTTCAACAAATCCGTCTTTTGGATCATAATTTTGTAAGTGGTTTAATGCTTCTTGTGTTTTCAAACAATGGTTTTGATTTTACATCAATCCAGCGGTCAAAATGGTGTATATGCTTGATTATGTGTTCTACGCATATGCGTATGAACACATGATTAGGTAATGTGTTGTGGTTAAAAAGGCGGTGTCAAAGCGTTTCTATTACATCAATGATATCATTTTATCCTCAAATGCACCCGGATACGAATTGATGGATTTTGGAAATTAGGGTTTATCGTGGGTTTGGGTGTTTTCATATGTGAACGTTTTGGTAATAAAGATTGTTATAATAGGTTGTTTTAAACTTGAATTGATCATATTAAAGCCGAACTTGCCGAAACATAAAAGTGAAGAAATTGAAATTTAGGGTTTATGTTCATACGGTTTGGGTATGTTTGATTCATGACTTGTTTGATGTTAAAACTTGGATAAAGCAACTCTATAGGCTTCCTAGACTTACCAGAAAAACTTTGGTGCAAATCCTATGGCTAAATTTCATATCGTAATTCATGAGCGTTAGGGTTTTGGTCTCAGCGTAAGACTTTTCTGGCGTAAATTGTTTAATGAGTTTCATGCCATGATCATTTTATAATGAATGCTAATGTTAATATTGATGTTATGATGATGTTATTTCGGGCTTGCTACTCGTAAAACTTCGGAATCAAGGTTATTGAAAATCTACGCGCAAGGATCACGCTACGGCGTGAAAGTTATGCGTAAGAGTAATCTTACGGCGTAATTGTTACAGCGTGAGGTTCTACAAAGGGACTCGCGTATCACATGAAGGATATCGTGGCGATGACCTCTCGCATAAGGTCTACTCTTACGAGTAAGCCTTACGCGTGGGTTTATATATCGCCTCTGGCGTAAGCTTTACGCATAAGGTTCCCTTTTCTACGGCGTAACATTTCTTGCGGCGTAAGTAAGGATCCTACGATAAGCTTGCGTCTCGCGTATACTTCTCCTATTTACGCATAAGCTACCATTTCCACGCATAAGCCTTGATCAAACCTTCATTATGAATTGTTACTCGTTGCAAACTTGTAAATAAACAAATCATAACGTCACGAAACCAAAATGTCACTAATAAGCTTAAGCGTTTAATATGTTGTGTTAAATAAGTGATAACATAAACTTTAAAACATAAAGTTAACTAACTCACAAAACTTATCACGGCGTCATTGGACTATTAAACAAACAAGTGACTTTGGACTCGTAACTATCATTGACATTGCACATTCAATAATTAGACAATAAAACCTTACATTGACTAACATTATGTCTTTCGATATGTTGGTTCTTTTGGCTAATGTTATTTCGAGATCAAGACATGGTACGCTCGAATGAATGTGGATGCACGAGATGTTCTCACCATTGCGATATCTTCCGCATGGCTATCCAATGAAGATTGGAAGAACAATCTGGAGTTGACTTTGAAACTCTCACCTTTCGAAATCTTCTTGTCTCATTACGGTGGATATTACGAAGAATCATCCTATCGAACATGCTCACCAATTACGCCATTGTTTGGGAGATCTACATCTGACAATTCGGAATACAATGCGGAGGTCAAAGGTCAAAGTCGGTGTGATGACACTCGATCACAAACAAGTTACCATCACACATGCGGACTTAAAATTTTCTCCTCATTCGACATCATACCAACCGAATTCTCTGCACCTCTTTGAAGAGGCATTACGCAATTTTGATTAATATTGGGTATGGCGAAGCTTGAGGGTTATTAATAAGCATTCTCATGTGGATCTTAAGAACATTCCTCGACCTTGAGAACCCTTTATATCATCATCACAAAATCTATTTACGGTCGTGACGGTGGCTATGAGCATCCCAAGCTCGTGGGCTATGCAAATCTTTGGGCTCTAATCAACATGAAACACATGAAATTAAAGCTACGATATGGGATGACATGATGACATTCCTCAAAAGCTTGGCTCAAAGATTCCTTATATCGGATATACTAAGCTGTTGATCCAAAGAGCACTTGGATATAACCACGATATCCCCAGAGAATCAATGACCCCGACAATCTTGGCGTGTTGTCCGAACCCGCTCTATGATCGGTTTAAGGGTCAACTACCAAAAACAAGGTCTTGTGTTGTCGGATCTCCTTCTCTCGGATGAACTCAAACAACTCTACTCTTATAAAAGATATATGGTAGGCTGTGAAGAGAACAAAGTTGGCTTTCTTGATGAAAAATCTTAAATGCGCTGCAAGAAAACCGGAAGAGGAAGTGCGGGAAGTGCTATAAGCCTTGAGAGTCGAGGAAGTTCCCAAAGAGGAATCCTCCTCGTAAAAGGATTCCTTCTAAGGAAGTTGCTCCTATTCCCATTCAAAGCTTGAACCACAAAGAAAGCTAGTGGACGAAAGCTCGAAGATACACAATCAGACGAAGGTATTCTACTGAATGCACTGGCCAAGCACCTCCTTGGTAGCAAAACCTCCACGTCACCGGTATCCAAGGAAAGGAAGACTCGAGTACTTGTGCCTTATGAAAGGAAGCTCGGAAGAAGAGCCACTAAAACCGATTCTGAAGGAAGTTCAAATTTGTTAGACTCCAACACGTTGTGGAGAAATTTGCCAAAGATCAAATGGGTGGCCGGGAGGTCAGTGGTGATGTTCAACCTACACCCGATCTTGATCACGGTTAATCAACCCGATAAGGAACCGTGCCACCACTCTTGAGCAACAATAAAAGCAACGGAGGAGTCTATTAAGTTTGACATTGAGGAACGATCTTGAAAGTCGAGAAGATAAAGGCGATAAAGAAGCTAAGTGCAAATGATGAAGATGTTGATTATGAAAAGTTTCTTTTGGCAGATCCGTCACGGTCTAAGGAGAAAACTTACGAACCATCAAAGGACCGAGTCTCCTCATCTCATCTTCATCGATTCATCTTCTCATTCCTCACCACCACCATCAAAAGATCAACCAAATCAACATCAAATCGTTGAAGAAGCCATTGCATCTTGGTTTCTCAAGCTAAGACACGAATCGTTAAAATTTGTCAAACAAGTCGAGAAAGAAAGACTTACTCTACAAGAAAATGAATTTCTTATTTGATCAAATCTGATATCTTCATGGCGAGAATAGCGAGATGAAAGTTGAAAGGAGTATGTCCGAAGCTCATGAAAGATGATCTTCAAGGAGAATGGACGAGATGATCAAAGGATACACTCACAAGTTCCTTCTTGACGTCGTTCCTAAGCGACAAAGGAGATGTATACCGAACAACTTTATCCGAATCTCTTACATCGGCCAAGCAAACCATGAAATCAACTCAAATGAATGTGAACATCAATCCGGTTTAACCCACAATCTTCTCGGATGATGAATTGGTGAACCGGCTAGTAGCTCAAATGTCGAAACGCTCCGCAACGTTTGCCTCCCATGAAGCTAAATTGTTTGAAGCATTCTTTGGAATACCAACTCAGTCGTTGTCAAGAGAGAAGAAGAAGCGTAAGGCCTAAGCGTTCATGAGGCAGCGAAGACAAAGATCGGGATAAGGATAACGTGCCCAAGCGCTGAAGAAGTCGGTGAATCATCTTCTATGCAACCTCCACCCCAACGGACTACAACTCAACAAAGGTCTCCTCCTCGTTCTTCTCTTGAAAACCTCAAGATTACGAGATACCACCCTGCACTCGGAAAACCGGTGATCATTTTGAGTATCACTGGTGGTGACGATGAAGAAGTCTCGAGCCCCAACAACAACCCATCTCTCGACCGGACCAAGACAGAATCCTCCTCTAGGCCAAGAAGAAGAAGAAGAAGGCGCTATGGTGGCGTCTTATCATGGCTAGACGAGGATGATCTTGGTTTGAATGGTTCTCGAAGCTTGTTGATTCCACTCCTTACCCAAATGAAGGTCAAGAGGTTCCGAATGTAGTACATTGGAGCATGCAAAACTACTACAAGAAAAATTCCGTGTGAAGAAGATGACAAAATCCAAGTTGAGCGAATCAAGAATGAAACATTTCAACTTCTAAAAGGCAGTTCGGAAAGTGCTATTGAGTTGAGTATCACCTTGATAATATAGCACGAGCTATGTCTAATAACATGGATTGGCTCAACCCGAAGCAAACATCGATTTCACCAAACGGGACAACCCTCCATATTACACCGGTGGTCAAGACCTCTACCAACAATTGGCCAACCAGATCGACATAGGATTCCATTCCGATATTCCTTCAACAAAGACTTGGAATTTCTTCTACGGTGGCGATGGTTCAAGAAATCGCTACATCTCGACACTTCCATTCCGACGACCATATACTCTAACCGCATAGCCATCGAGGAAAGGGCTAACCATGTTCTCCAACAATGTGGAAGTATATAACCGTGATGCATTGTATGGGATTCACCATTGGCGAGCAGCGTGAATCTACTACATGAGCGCGGTTGAAGTCTCAACATGAAGTGTTCATGACTAAAGCAATCGTGGCTATTCAACATGTTGATCTTTCGTCTAAATGGGACTACACTTTTCTCAAGAATATTGTGGTCAAAGGCAAAACGAAAGGATTATGCATTCTCTCAAGGACTTTGAGAATTTGTCTATCAACGACATTGAAGACATGTACCTTGCCAAAGAACGAGTCTCGTGAGACAATTTTCAAGCAAGTACAACGTGAATTCATCAAGTCCTTGTTTATCTTCATCAAGCATAGTCATCAAAGAGCGTGTAGAAGATCTCCACTGCGGTTGAATCATATCGGACCGTGTCAACTTCACTCCACCTCGGCTAGATCTTCCCGACATTAACCGACTTTCACACACTCATCGACCAACCATTCGGAGTGGTTTACATTAGTGAAACACATCGCAACCGCTTGATGGAGTGTAAAGATCTTCACAAGTTTGGGATCACACATTGAAGAAGGTTAGGGGCGGATTGGCTTATAGGTTGAAGGATATTCATGAAGGCATCGGGTCACATGGCGATGGAATTCCAAGGAAAGGCGGGATGTGAGGAGGATCATCGAAAGATTGATGAAAGGTTGTATCGACGGGACGGTTCATAACTACGGAGAGCTTTGTGGCGGTCGTCCCGAGTTGCTCTCGCGCTATCAACGCCCGATTCGCATTCACAGAAACATTGATGGACTTCTGGTACCCGCTTGAATGTTTCTATTTCATAATATTATTGGATGTATGATTTATTATGACAATGGCTTGTGCATATCGATGTACAACCCGTTCTTGTCAAAAAGGACCACGTAGTGCGCTTGATTGCCACAATCCTTATAAAAGGAGCGAAGCTTCTTATTTTGAGTAAAACCTATCAAACCTTTAAGTTTTCAAGGTTTTGCTCAAAGAACAAAATACTTCCGTATGATTTTCAAAACCTCAACCGTTTATATCACTTGTTGAGGGGGAGTATTTAATTTAAACTTTGTTCACAAACTGCTCACGAGTGGTCATCTTCCATAACACTTTCGAAATGGTCATATTTATTCTCAACTTTTCAAAAATAACATTTTATATGCCATTTTTGAGGGAGAAAAGTATGTGATAAGAAATATGTTGTGTAAATGCAAATGAATCTTTGTGCTATAGACTTAACCAGCGAATTGATTGCGACTTAGCTGTTAGTAACTCGAAAAGACTTGTCGGGACGGGTAATAATTTCAAGCTAGTTCGCTAGTAATGTAAACGTGTCTCGCAAAGGACTTGTCCGAGTAGAAAGTACCATTAGAAACTCTTAGTGACATGAACTCGTGGGTTTGACAACCTTTCGAGGTTTGTCTACACCTTCAAGTAGTTATTAGAGCTAGTTGTCACCTAAAAGTCGACAATGTAACTCTTTAACTATGCAACGTAACTGTGTCTCGCGGGGGATTGTCTATCTAGAGTTGATCAATTCATAAAGTGCGCTCTTTCCTCACCTGCGCATTTCCGTATAAACTCTAAGCACATGTGGAAGGGAGTATTTGCAAAAGATCAAACTCTTACAATGGTATAAAATGTTTTACAATCATAACCGTTGTGAGAGATTTTCTTGAAAATTGGTTTTATGGTAACATAGGTTAGTCATGGGTTATAAGGTGACTAAGGTTAGGAAAACCGTCTATGATCCGCCAGAGTCGGAGGATCTACCCAAGGACATCACAAATAGTTAGTACTTAGAAGTCCTTAGGTACGATTATAAAAGGAGAAAATGAGAATCGAGAGAAAGAAGGAGTTGAAGAATTAAAAAGAAATGCAAAGAAAGGGTGAAAAGAAATAGCCTCCAAATTATTCAACTTAGGGCGGACACGGGTTCAATTCATATACTCTTGGTTGTCACTTAGTGGCCTTGATATTGAAGATAAAAGTCGTCATGGACCCGATGGCGCATGCACTAAACCTTCTTAGCCACTCAAGTTTCTCTCAACGGAAGCTTGTTTCATTCTCACAGAAACCCTACATAATCTATCGGCTTTCTCTTGAGATTGCGATATTGAAGAAGGAGACCTACTCCTAGTCTCTCGCCTCGGGAAAACCAAATGCACTATTGAGTCTAGAGCCACGAGATTCATCAAAAGATCTCTTAGGTACACTTGACATTTCATCACTTGATGTTCAACAATAAGAACATCGGTGATGCGTTATCGAGTCCTTCACGGATCTCGGCAATACATCGAGAAAATTTATGAGAGGTTCACAATTGTGATCCTCGGTGATTGAATGGAAACTCTGCCGGGTCAACATCAAATAGCCACGACAACAGTCGCCGGTAACTCCCGTGGATTACATCTTCGCCTTCACCGTTCATTTTCATTCATCACCAACACTTAGGAGGATATTGTTGGAATCACTCCTAAACCTAAATCAAGTGTTAGTAATTCATATGTAATAGTTAGCTTAATTATTGCCTTTATGTTTGTTATTAGCCTTAAGCTTATGTAGAAGGCCCATGAGCTTAGGCCCAAGCCCATAGGAGAAAGGAAGGGACTAGGAGTGTTGCCCTAGCTTCCCTCTTATAAATACTATGTAATAACCCTCACTTGAGGGTTGGTTGTTCAATTTACTCTTTCATTCACACTCTATGCCTAACTCTTCTCATATTGCATATCGTGTGTGTGTGTTAGTGTATTGTTCATCTGATCTTCTTCTCTATCTCTTCTCTTGATGCTTGTGTTGTAAAACTAGTGACCTAACAGAGATCGAAATCATCACACACTTGTGTACCTATTTTATCTTCAGAAACTAACTCTTCCATCTCTTCCTCCACATAGTTGGAATAAGGACACTAAACGCCATGAGTCAAACCTTGAGTTTCTCATGGTAATGATATTCGTCTTCCGGGATATCTTCAATCACTTAGAAGTATTAAGTTCATCAAGTTTACTCGCGTTTAGATCGTGTCTCCTTCCCCTTCTGGTTTTGATACTTGAGAATCGAACTCATTGTAAGCCCGGATACTTGAAATCTTTTGAGAAGACCATTAGAGATCTTGTGAGAATCAACTTGCTGAAGAATGTGAGCAAGTCTAATTGGGGATTAAATCAGACATTTCACTCTCCCCCAATTAGTGCTCTCCCCTAAACCGATAATCTGTTTGATAGCTGCCAAGATTAAAAAGAAGTCTTTAGATCGTTAAATGCAACTCGTCTTTAATGCAGCGAAAAATGTAGAACAGACTGTAGACTCGACCTTCTTCTAGATTGTCCATTTGGGGAATAGAAAGTTAACATCTTCTTCTCACCAAATGCATTCTCGTTAACTTGTATATAGCAAATCCCTTAACTCAAATCCTCCCAATCAAACAAAACGAGAAAGATGTTCATTAAAAATCACCCATGTTGGAAGCACTTTGTCATTTATCTCATCAGTCCGTGAAGATGTCAACCAACGGCTCTTAGAAGAAAACTTCATGTGAAGATGACCCGATAAGAAGAAGCTCGGTTCTTACATGAGTTTGGAGCCGTATGACCATTTATTCTCAGATATAACTCAACATGCAGCAGTTTCACACTTCTTCTCCCCCTCAAGAATTGCATACGGAATTGCCATTCTTGATTGAACAAGTGAATATCTTATGAATGTAGTCTCTTCACACTTCTCCCCCTCAAAGGTTGCAAATGATGTCGCCATCGCCATATTAATTGAGCAAGTGGAATAGGAGAACTAGCAACGATAGTCCGGTTCACTTGATACCTGAAAGCGCATGGAAAAAGTATGAAGCATGTTGATGAGAAAGGTCATAAATAAGAAGATTTCTCTTCTTCCAAAGATAATCATGACCAAGCGCATACATTTCTTTTCATTAGAGTACGAGGCTTGAATTGTTGTGTTCAAACGTCATAAGAAGATTTATCTTCTTCTGAAGATAATGCGCACTGAAACGTACACATTTCTTTTCTTTAGAGAACGAGGCTTGAACTGTTGTGTTCAAACGTCATAATCTCTTTCTTTTCAACCTCTCTTGGCAAACTTGTAATCAACCTCTCTTTACATTTATAGTAACTCTTCTACCTATGGCCTACCTAATGCACTAAAGCGGCGGTGTGCCGGTCGCATGTAGTGAGGAATGGTAAGACCGAGGTCGTCCCAAGAACAGTTGATTCCTAACCGCTCTAATTAATTAAATTAGTCAAATAAATAAGTTTTAATGAAATGATTGATAATATTTAAGGTGTCACGTGATCAATTGGGCTGGTTCTCTGGTAAACAAGCTAATGGAAAAGATAGTGATGCAATTCTTAAACCGAGATGTTCTACAAGTGGCAACAATCGATATACTCCTTTGGTCAATTCGCCTACCCTATGGTTCTTAGAATCCTCACCAAGATGAACAGGTCACCCAGGATCATTCGGCAATCTAATAGCAGTCATTAAGAGCCGGGGTTTACTATCGTAATACATGGGTTCTAAAAGTCACTAGATTCTTGTTTCTGTGGGGTCAAAGTCGAGAGGACAACATTTGGTCAATTCGCCCTAACCTATCGACAAAGATGCCACCACGGAGAAGTCAGCATCATCATAAGTCTTGTTGTTCTGGTCCCCAAGCCAACTCATTAAGTACCGCTACATGTTAGATTTATAATAGTGAGTGCCACGCCGTTAGAACTTAGACACTCACCCCTAATTCTTAAGTTCATCCAAACGGTGGGTGATCGGTTGGTCAAATCGCACAAGTAGAAAGGGTCGTCAGTTGGTCATATCTTATCTTTCCGTCTCGATCGCTCACCTAGGGTTAGTTGGTCATATGTCATAGGAAATTGGCCTCACCGCCATTCAAACTACCGAAACAAGGGTAGCTACCAATAAACTATGCATGCATACACTAGAAACAATTAATAACATAAAACATTAATAATAAAGAATAAAAACTAGGCCAAGACCTAATTTCACATCTCCAAAATACCCTGTAGGAATGACAAATATAATTACCATATAAAACAATAAATAAACAAAGACATAACATCAAATAATTAATTGACTAATTAATAATCAATTAAATAGAACACAATAAGAATTAATTCGCTAACAATTATATTGATAATCAATATTATAATAAATAATAATGAAACCAAAATAATATTATGAGTCAGAAAATAATTACATATCGTGCCAAGGATAAAGCTATTGATCCTCTAGTTGAGTCTTACCGAGGCAGGAAAGCAAAAGGATTTTGCCCGAGGGTTTTGCCCCTAAAAGAACCTTCGTACAGTAGCACTTGTTCCCTCCCTTTGTTTCTTGCGTCGTGCAGAGGGACCACCGAAACAATTTCCAAATTGATAATTTAATATGACATATTAATGTCATATATATATATATATATATATATATATATATATATATATATATATATATATATATATATATATATATAGTAGTTATTTTAGGGCTTCATGTAACTTGGGCTCGCCTTTTAATAATTACGGCGTAACTAAATTAATAAGTTACGCCGTAAATCTTTGTAGCTCCATATAAAATAGTCGCATTTAATTAATTACGGCTTAATTAAATTATAATTACGCCGTAGCCTTCGAAACTTTTCGCCCAAATTATTAATTACACCGTAACTAAACATCGGGTTACGTCGTAATCCATCGCCAGCTCATACTTATCCTCTCCGAAATTGTCTCTACGGCGTAACTAATATCATGTTACGCCGTAACCTCCATAAAAATAATTACGACGTAACCATAAGAATTGGTTACGTCGTATCCTTCAAACCATCACATTTACGCCGTAACATTATTAGCTAGTTACGGCGTAACCTTCACAAATAATTCATAGGCATTTGTAAATCAATCATCAGAACATATATTTGTCCTTATATCACATCTTTTCCGCTCCAACACTTCATTTATCCCGAAATGCAAATATGAACGAATATGAACCGATTAAGTACCATATTAATACAAATGAGGCCATAAACACGGGAATTTGATATATAAAGATCGTGCTAATTTGATGTTATCAAATATCCCCCACTTGAATCCTACTTGTCCTCAGTAGACCACTTTAAATAATTCATAAAAAGATATCTCCTGTGATTAATTGAAAGTTATGAGTTTAAAATCACCTAAGCTATAAAATTCCAAACCGAGCACCTCACAAAAAGTGGAATTGAATTCACACTCTCTCATAATTCACGTGTTAATTTTGGGTGATCACTCAACCTTTCACCATGGCGAGTATTCTATCATAAGCTTGGCAAATATACTAATCTCCACCACTAGAGTCTATAGATGCAATTTATTCTAAAAGTCAATGGGTTGACACAACATAGGCTTATGAGGTTATTTTGTCATTACTAACGAGCTATGGCGAAGGGGACAAAACCAATGATACATGACCAAATCCATGGCCAAGACACCAATGATTGCTCGCTTCCTCACCTAAACTCGATTCATGACTAAGGGTAGGATAAGACATGGGAACACATTAAATGGGTGTAAACAAAAAGACACGAAACAAATAGATTCCTAAGTCTATAGTCGCCCCACCACTAGTCGCATTCAATCCCATAGCAAAAATCGAGGGTCAAGAGTCAAGGGGTCTTCAATACACGAGTCAATGCATATAAAATGTAGCGTAGTACCTCATAATCTCCATAAACCAGGCAAATAAGATGCATTAACTAGGCCTTCATCATTAATGAAAAAAAAGTATGTGCTATAAAATTGGGTACTTTCAGCACATAATTTAACCATAATCAACCATTTCTATCTCCCATCCCCCCACTTGAAATGTACAATGTCCCCATTGTACGAATATTGATTAAAATTTGAAATGCGAGATAGAAATGTACGAGTTTCTAATTTTATCCGTAAGAACCAAAACGGATTTGTAAAAATTTGCGCCTAATTGAACAAGGCGAGAATACTTAACACAACACGACACATAAGTCGATTAATAGCACCAAATATAACTAACAAACTCTTGCTTGCATTTTTTTTTGCAAGACAAGGTATACATGAATAAAAATTAAAAACAATACGAACATAAAAAGCATCCCCCCACTTGAGAT
This sequence comes from Chrysanthemum lavandulifolium, assembly GCA_022545495.1. NCBI lineage: Eukaryota > Viridiplantae > Streptophyta > Magnoliopsida > Asterales > Asteraceae > Chrysanthemum > Chrysanthemum lavandulifolium. The sequence goes on from CM040245.1 coordinate 19,313,967, forward strand.
CAACTATCATCTAAACCCGATTTTCTTCCAAAACCCTTTATTCAAAACCCGCGACTTTCACAAGTGGAACCAAATTAACCAACAGCGCCCGGACCATGGACATAAGGAAACTACAAGGTAGGCTAGGCGATAGGTGTAACAAAACAACAAATATTGGGTGAACAAAATGAAAGGAAAGGCTCTGAAGGGTGTATATAGGGGTATCTTGCACTAATGGTGAGTGCAACAAAAAGGGTTTAACAGGGGGATTGACTAATCAATGTGAAAAGCCAATATACACAAACATAATTGATGGGCTATTTGGGTTTAATCCTAAAATTGCCTTATATCCTAGCTGCACCGATTACATCAAGTTACCTCAGTGTAATGCTCATGATAATGGTCTCGAAAAGATATGCAAGGCCAAGTTCTAAAGTTTACTACAGCCACCGACACACTCATTTTTATGGTATTATGTATAAGGGGAAAACGGAAAGGCTTATCCTCACACAATGAAAATATAGGGTAGGTGTGCTCAGTCTAGATTAATCCAGTTAAGTAATGAAAAACATGTCAAAATTTTAATGAAACACTTTTCATCAAAAACTAGAAAAATAAAGGCAAGTAAAATCAAGTGGGTGTCTACGTCTAATCCCTTCCCCCCACTTGGGTCATAATAAGCATATAATTGTAAAATAGGAAGGGTTAGAGATGGAACGAAAAACTCCCCTGGATTTGCTCGGTATGATTAATAATGCATGTCCAAACACATGCTCCAATTGTGCCTCCACGAGCAACATCCAACTTTACATCAACTCTCCATGCGTACATCATGTCACTCAACTAGACGGATAAAAGTGTTCTCTTGCAACCAATCATAGCTCCATAACATCAATCAGATTCTGCAAGAAAACTAATACCAAAAGCATAATTCGAATAAAAGCAAAAATAGCACGACATATAAAATAAAAACAAAATAAAACCTAACTCACTTTCAGAGGAATCACGGTTGCATTTAGCGCATGCAACAAGTTTTTAAACCTCGTGTCCCGAGTGGACGAGTGAAGTCTCGTGAGGGTTTACAGGAACACACCCACAAAGTTCATTTAATTACTAATACAAGGTTATGAAAATGTTTTGAAACCGCTTTTATTAAAAATTTCATATCGAGGATATTACGGCGAATCGATCGGTCCGATTCACGGCGTGGGTGAGTTGACTTAATAAAATGTGTACCGGAGGGTTACGGCGAATCGGATCGCCCGCCACGCCGTAATAAGAAAGCCCGAGAAAGAAGATACCGAACAGGGGATGTTACGGCGTAACTAGATCGCCTAGTTACGCCGTAATTATGATGAAGTGGGCAGATGGCCTCATCGATTGCCGCCACACGGGTAAATGGATCGGCCCATTACGCCGTAATGAATCTTTGATGTTGTTGTGCCCAAAGTGTCAACTTCTTCCTACGTTACAAGAGGAGTTATCGGAACTCCTATCATCTATCATTAGTCTTTATACCTGCAAACGAGATAAACAAAACATGCCACACCAACTACAAAATCTAAAAACTACAAAAATATCCAAAAAGGTACATGAAATAAAATCAAAAACTAAATCTAGGATAGGGACGAGTAGTCTCCTGACGAGCACTTTTCTTTAACTTCCTTGAGTCTTTAAGTTAGACTCCTGCAACAGCCATCAATCGGACGTCTCCAATCATGTCCATTGCTCAACTAATCTCGGCTTATGATCTTGTCAAGACTCCCTCCACTTGTTCTTCTTGCTCAACCTGCATACTATCACAACCTCGTGCATTAAATGTGTAAAAATAACAAACATGAGAGATATAACACATTATTCATAATTTTAAGATGCCTCAGACTTGGTTACGGCGTAAGTCCTATTAATAATCGCTACCAGTAACCATCGAAAGAAACCCGATAATATATAAGAATAGATTACGCCGTAACCATGGCCAAGGTTACGTCGTAATCTCAAACGAAGACATAATTGCGAATAATATTAATCAAACAACCAAAATCCGAAGACCGTTCCCAAGCGCGCTTAAAACTTGATGCGTGTTTCTTGACCGTGTTTTACATTTATAGTAAATCGTCTACCTATGGCCTACCTAATGCACTAACGGGCAAGGTGTGCCGGTCGCATGTAGTGAGGAATGGTAAGACCGAGGTCGTCCCAAGAACGGTTGATTCCTAACTGCCTAATTAATTAAATTAGTCAAATAAATAAGTTTTAATGAAAGGATTGATAATATTTAAGGTGTCACGTGATCAATTGGGCTGGTTCTCTGGTAAACAAGCTAATGAAAAAGATAGTGATGCAATTCTTAAACCGAGATGTTCTACAAGTGGCAACAGTCGATAGACTCCTTTGGTCAATTCGCCTACCCTATGGTTCTTAGAATCCTCACCAAGATGAACAGGTCACCCGGGATCATTCGGCAATCTAATAGCAGTCATTAAGAGCCGGGGTTTACTATCGCAATACATGGGTTCTAAAAGTCACTAGATTCTTGTTTTAGGTGGGGTCAAAGTCGAGAGGACAACATTTGGTCAATTCACCCTAACCTATCAGCAAAGATGCCACCACATGAGAAGTTAGGTGCACCGTCATAAGTCCTGTTGTTTCTGGTCCCCTAAGCCAAGTCATTAAGTACCGCTACATGCTAGATTTATAATAGTGAGTGCCCGACCGTTAGGAACTTAGACACTCACCCCCTAATTCTTAAGTTCATCCAAACGGTATGTAGTTGGTCAAATCGCACAAGTAGAAAGAGTCGTCAGTTGGTCATATCTTATCCTTCCCGTCTCAGTCCGCTCACCTAGGGTCAGTTGGTCATATCTCAAAGGAAATTGGCCTCTACCGCCATTCAAAACTACCGAAACAAGGGTAGCTACCAATAAACTATGCATGCATACACTAGAAACAATTAATAACGCAAAAGCATTAATAATAAAAGAATCAAAACTAGGCCAAGACCTAATTTCCACATCTCCAAAATACCCTAGAGGAATGACAAATATAATTACTATGTAAAATAATAAATAAACAAAGACATAACATCAAATAATTAATTGACTAATTAATAATCAATTAAATAGAACACCATAAGAATTAATTCGCTAACAATTATATTGATAATCAAGATTATAATAAATAATAATTAAACCAAAATAATATTATGAGTCAGAAAATAATTATATATCGTGCTAAGGATAAAGCTATCGATCCCATAGTTGAGTACCGGGGCAAAACACCGAAGGATTTTGCCCCTAAAAGAACCTTCGTACAGTAGCACTTGTTCCCTCCTTTTGTTTCTTGCGTCGGCAGTGAGGGACCACCAGAAACGAATTTCCCAACTTGATAATTTAATATGACATAATAATGTCATATATATAGTAGTTATTTTAGGGCTTCGGCGTAACTAAATTAATAAGTTACGCCGTAAATCTTTGTAGCTCCATATTAAATAGCCGCATTTAATTAATTACAGCGCAATTAAATTATAATTACGCCGTAGTTTTCGAAACTTTGCGCCCAAGTTATTAATTATACCATAACTAAACATCGGGTTACGTCGTAATCCATCGCCAGCTCATACTTATCCTCTCCGAAATTGTCTCTACGGCGTAACTAATATCATGTTACGCCGTATCCTCCATAAAAATAATTACGACGTAACCATAAGAATTGGTTACGTCGTATCCTTCAAACCATCACATTTACGCCGTAACATTATTAGCTAGTTACGGCGTAACCTTCACAAATAATTCATAGGCCTTTGTAAATCAATCATCAGAACATATACTTGGCCTTATATCACATCTTTTCCGCTCCAACGCCTCATTTATCCTGAAATGCAAATATGAACGAATATGAACCAGTTAAGTACCATATTAATACAAATGAGGCCATAAACACGGGAATTTGATATATAAAAGATCAGATTAATTTGATGTTATCAATAATCACAACCGCATCAAACACACATCAAATGTCTCTAAAACCACATCAAACCGCATACAAAACCGCACCATAAAATCATACAAACCGCATCAAAACCATACGAGTCATAAAAAACAACACAACTTAGGCTCTGGTACCATTTGTAGGATCGTATATTTTATGTTGTTTAGATGATTCGGGTGGTCTAGGATTATGATTAAACAAGAGAGCCATGTTTAGAGAGATGAAGAGAGAGGGTGATTCTAGAGATAAACAAAATAGAAAATGTTAGATTATCAAGAAGCACCACCCTTCTAAGGATGGAAGGGTATTTATAGTTCAAACAATACGCCTCCCGGGCCGCTGGATCGTGCATACATTGGGTAAAGACCGTCCTTCCTCCACGGTGTTACTCTAAGCTAAACTAAGCTAATAACTAATCTAATAAACAAAATAACGATATGTCTGCTGAGCTAACTTGTGCTAGTCTATAGTTGGAGTGACCGACACTTCACTATGGAATTTCCAATTCCTAACAGGTCATGGGTCATGGATAATACCCAACATGACTTCATGCATGATGTCATGCAATGGGTTATGGGTTATGGATCATGCTCCATGGGTATGAGTTATTGACTTTGGTTTTTACCCAACAACATTCGTTGTACCTAGTTAATGGATCATGGGTCATGGGTCATGGATCATGAACTTTTGTTTTTACCTATTACAATATATATACAAAGTATATATGTACATTTCTATATTATGTAAACACTAGTTGTTATACATATGCATTTCTATAAGATGTAAACAATGTTACTTATAACTTATTCACTAAACATGTTTTGATATGGTTTTAATAGGTTTAGTAAAAGTGTGTTAGTAAACTATTGGCTCAAATCTTTTACGTATTTTATTTGTTTCGTTAAAATTATTTTACGTTTGTTATCGACAAAACATTAAAAAACCGTAAAATATAAATAAAAGTTTTTATTGCTTATTTGTATTAACAATATCAACTTCCAGTTAACTTCGTATTTTGATAAAAAGATAATCAACGATTCAAAGTGTCAAAGTAGTACCCAATTTCTTTTCATCAAGAAGTTTCTTAGAAATTTGACATTTGAGCCTCGGTTTGATAATATAGACATTCTTTGATTTCCATATAAGTTTGTATGGCTACAACCCAAAAAATTAAGCTTATTAATAATGGTAAAGTACTAATGTTTATTTATCCATTATGCAAAACGTATGTTCTAACAGTTCCCTAAACATTTTGCTCAAAGCATCATTCAACAACCGATATTTATAAGTTCAGAAGTTAACCTAAACAATTCAACTAGCTCGATATGCCATTACCTTACATATTTTCTGATAAAGTCAGATATTTGAGAAGTAAAATTGATCTAGCTTGATAAACAATTAACTCCTCAAATTTACTAACGATTAAATCAGCAAAAAGAAAATTATAATCTTGTACATTCGTACCCGGTAATAATTAACCATTGCTCACATACCAACATCATTTAATTAGTTAGAGCACTTTCAACCATAACGCCTCAACGGCGTTAATGGCCGAGTTTACGGCGTATTGCGTTAAACCCATTGGAAGTGCGGCGTTATAACGGCGTTAGTCCCAGGCGCATAGTGGCTAACGCCCGCTATTTGCTTTTTTTTTTTTTTTTTTTTCATTTTGCCCTTAAATGAGGGTTGTTTTGTAAATTGTTGGGAATGTTGTTGACGTTATTGGGATGTTTTGTGGGTGTTTTTGGGGATGTTAATGTTAAACGTTAAAAGGCGATGTGGCCGACGCGACGCAAGCATGAATGAGAGTCTTTTATAATGACTTGTCCATTAAAAATAGGATTGAATTCATACACTATAACAAAAACTCGAACGGGCAATGGGATTTTTGACGAGGGCATTCATGTTCTCGCCAAAAGCCACTAAACGACAAAAAATCCCTTTTTAGGCTTTGACCAGAAAGAATGTGGACAAAAAATCTTACTAAAACTTTTGTCGAGGACATGTCCTCATCAAAAGGTTGATCCAATTTCATTTTTCTCCAACTTTTTCATTTTGTTTAATTGTTTCTCTCTAAATTTTCCCGCCAAAAGGCTTGTGGGCCCAGTTGCTTAACTTTGACGAAAAAATGTGTGGGCCTCGCAAGTCGTCGTTGAAAGTCATAATTTTTCGTCGCCAAAAATATTAGCGACAAGGTAGTAGCGGGGAAATGTTGTAGTGATACCATCTCTAATAAGATCTCATTTACCGGTTGAAGTGCGTGTTACTGCTCATGGTTTTGCCTCTTGGCTTCGTTCAAAAAATCTAATCACGTTTATCAATAATTAATCTATTCTGCTCTGTTAAAAAAACATACATTACTAATGTTTGTGTACATCAGTTTGAAATACTATCAACAAATAATTCATCACAACTACAAAGCTGTTTTTTGGCTATTACGTGACAAGCATATATGCATCATGCATGCATGGAACTAGGGGTGTTATTCGGACTGACATGACCCGAACCCGACCTGACCCGAGTTAATTTGGGTGGGTCGGGTTAATCGGGTTCAAAGTTATATTCGGGTCAATCGGGTCAACCCGAGTTCTAAACAAGGTCGGATTCGGGTATGTTTTTCTAGCCTTGACCTGACCCGAACCCGACTAACCCGGCTCAACAACACTTTTACAATGTAAAAAACTCGGGTTGATCCCGAACCCGAATTGACCCGACCCGAGTTTACCCGAACCCGAATTGACCCGAGTTCTAAACAAGGTCGGGTTCGGGTATGTTTTTTAAGGCTTGACCTGAGTTGACCCGAACCCGACCGGGTCAACCCGAATAACACCCATACATGGAACAAGTAACATGTGGATACATCTACTTGCAGGGCCGGTGCTAGAGGGTTTTCGCGGGTGCCCATGATCTCTATGCATTTTTTTGATGTAGTTAATGCATCTTAAACGCACCCGGTCCATTAAAATGTGTTTCTATATTACGGTTTTAAATAATTTGTGCACTCAATCATCTTTGGTCCTGGTTCCGTCCCTGTCTACTTGTATATCTTAATGCAAATGCACAACTCCAACCACACGTCACTGGGCTTTTTTTTTTCTTTCTAAATGGCGTCGTCGTTCTGCCACCCACCATCGCCATACTAACCATTTGTCCTCTCGATAGGCTACCCACGAGCAATTTTTTTTTCCCCTTTTAGTTAAGTATTTTTGGTGATGTTTTATGAGACCCACATGCACTTATAACAGTTATAGCTAGTGAAGTTGTTTCAGTTATTGGGGATTATTGAGTGTGTACTAAGATGACACACCAATAACAGTTATTAGTGCACCATTGCACCTAGCTCTCTTATGAAGTATTGATCCTCAAAAGAATTTAGCTTTACTTGTCTCAATCATATATGCTTGCATGACATACAAGCAGGAACGGAGTCAAAAAGTTATGATCGAAATGTAAATTTTTTGATAATTTTTAGAAACTACATTACAAATCGGTTTGTCAGAGAAGCAAATTACAAAAAATACACAGATATTTTAAAAAGTTTGTATTATAATTTTTTTCCATTAGGGGGCACGAGCTCAGCTTCCTGTCTCCACCGGTGCATACAAGACATTTTGCAAAGCATGTCAGATTGTCAATTTACACCAATTTAAGTATAAAAGACGAGGATGGCGATTGCTGTTGGGTCCAGAAGGAAAGAGATATGGTACTTCCATGGAAGTGATTGGAAAACGAGCTACGCAAATTAAGGACTTTGCAATGGGAATGCATTCCACATGATATCATTGTTCCCATAATAACTAGCATTTAAACTTGGAACATTTGAATTTGTGGAACACGATCGATCTTTACAAGATAAATTAAATGGACCCAAAAAGATTAGTCAAGATGGATATTGGAATGGAGGATAGAGACATGAGAGTATCGTATCGGTGATTAAAATATTAAAATGAATTTAAAGTTTGGTATGTTAGACGAGCGTACAATAATATGTTGGGAAAATTGCATATATACCTACTAAAACTTAAAAAATTGCATATTTCCCTAAAATATAACTTTTCAACGATGTATGATAACGAAAGCTTAAGCGTGTTTTGATATATATCAAATACGCAGTTTTAGTGATATACGAATCATTGGCCTAATATGTTTCAACTTTCTGTATTTAAAAATCTAAGATTAGACAGAATTCTAAAATGTATTTAAACTAACATTTAAACCGATGTCAAGTTTTCTGATAATAATATTCTCTAGTGGATAATGGGTCCAACTTCCTTTCTCCATTCAATTCAAGCAAATACTTCTCGTAAATTGGTTATTTTCCAATTCCAATACGGCCATACAGGAAGATTGAATGTAAGCATACAATACACAAGCCTACTAATTTTCAGATTGTTAGAGGATTTACGTTTTTGTTAAAAAATAAAATGGTTTAAGTTATACAATAATCACTTATTTTTTCAAATGCACCGATATAATACGTGTATTAAAAAACTATTGTTCTAATACGTGAATTTTTAAATTCGTGCTAATATGATACATGAAAACTTGTTTTGCTCGCAAAAACTAACTTATGTGTGTTGAGGTGACAACTTATATGACACTTACGTGTAGAGGTGAGCAAACGACTTGAACGGACCGGACTGACCGAGACCGGACCGGACCAGACCGACCACATTCGGTCCGGTCCTCGGTCTAGGCTTTTGGGCTAATTCGGTCCTCGGTCCGGTCGGTCCCGTCCAGTCTGGACCACAAACCGACTATTTTGGCCTTGTTAGACCGGACCAACCGACCACATTCGGTCCGGTGCTTTTTGGCTAATTCGGTCCTCGGTCTTGGCGGTCCGGTCCGGGACCGATGCTCACCCCTACTTACGTGTGCTCACATGGCAGGTTAAAAGCTACTAAACACCGGCGTACTTATCCATTTGTACCGGATTGAAACACTTATTTTTTTATTACCAGAAACACCCATGAAACTTGTTTATGACGTTTTAATACTAACCATGTGACCAACTAGAGTCGACGTCGACTCCACATGTATAATTTTATCCATGTAAGCAGTTATACCCAAGTTTAACCCGTTTTACTTACCCGAATTTTGTACCTGGTTTTCGTTACACCTTAATAATTAGTTAACTGTAATTTTTAACCCTTCCCTTCCCCTTTTCACTTACACTTAGTTAACCCTAATTTTGTAGCCGATTTCAATCCCCCAATCACATCAACCATCGTCATTAATGTTAAACGCATCTCATCCTTTTCGCAACTAAACGTGAATGCCATCCTGATCATCCTATTAGTCAAATTGTTATCAAACGATTCCAACAAAATGTAAATGCGAAGTTTCATTGACGACTTTCTGTTTCTTGGGCCCCTATAAACCCTGCAAGAAGATTTAGAGTTTGTGCTAACAAATATGTAAGCTAATTGATATCTAGTTGTGAAACCCTAATTACCCTTTTTCCATACCTATTTTTTGTTAGAGAAAAAATTAGTGAAGAGTTGTAAACGCTGGCATTGGTTTGATCCAGAGTTGTATAATCATTGGTATAGAGCTCATTTTGCGTGAAATGTAAGTGATTCTTAATCCCAGTGAAAGAAATGAACTTGAAGTTGAAATGAAAAGCAAAGATGAGTTAGTTGTTCTTGAAGTTGAATTTTTCCAGTTACAAGTCTAAAATGGAGGAATTGAGGAAAAGTGAAAAAAGTGTGTCTTTGTATAAGTGAGTAGTGATTATGTTAGCGATTTTACTGATTTTAGTCATAAGTTCCTCATGCGGATTTGTTGTAACAACAAAGTTTTATAACCCTCCTAGCCAGAGTACCTAACTATTGTAGTGTAGTATATGCAAGACTAGTGGGATTGATCGTTCTCTAGGGGAATAGTGAGGTATGTTCGAAGTGAATGACAGATTAAGTCTAAGGGCTAAGAGAAGATTATTTTTGGTATTTTTATGTTTTTTTGAAAGCAAGTAAAATCTCTGGTATTGGAAGAGGTTGGTTTTAAACTACTTATTAAACTAAAATGAAAGAAAATAAAATAACAAGAAAAGTAAAGTGGTGGTGAACTTCTTATAATAAGAAAAACGTATTTACTTAGAAACTCATTACTCTCTAGTTATATCCTATTGTGCTGTCGAATTATCACGTCCTTGTCTAATGTGGAGTATTCCTAATTACCAGTAGTGGTATGTTCAGTCCCACGTCTATAGATTAGCCTAAGTGAACGACGCCTATCTGATTTGTCAAGCTCACCCAATAACTAACATACACAATAAATACTCGCCTCAAATTAATCAACCTAAGACATAAGTTATTAACTAGTCAGTTTAGTGGACGTTCAAGCTAGTATAGTTTTTCCTAGCTAGTTTTCAACTCTTAACGCACACAACATTAAACAAGAGGCGACAACATAACAATCAATAACTAGGGTTTAATGCAAATATTAGCAAACACTAATTAATTTAGCCTAGCATAGTAATGAAAAGAGAAACAAATAAATAAATCAAATAATAACAAATATACATGATTGAATGATTAATTAAATAACTTATCTTTAACAAAACATGGGTCTTCAATGGCCAAAAGGCCTACAAAAGTCAGAAATTCGTTTAGGTTTGTTCTTTTAAAGTTGCACACACAATAAAGAAAATAATGCGAAAATATATATAGTTTTTAAGTTGTGACGGCGTCGCTTATAGATTGTGACGTTGTCAGCTGGTCGTCTTCTAAGGTTTCGATTTTTAACCGACATAGTTGTAACGGCGTCACGTTGAGGTTGTGACGTCGTCAGCCTTCATAATTTTGGCCTTGACATCATCAGTTGTAGGCGGTCTCCATAGCCTGTATGGTCAGCACCCTCTAGGTGACAGCGACATGTTGTGGCTGTGATGCCGTCACGACGCCTTCTCGTGACAGTTTTTCCATTGTTGTCATTTTCTTCGTTTTCCATCCATTCGAGCTCAAAACATTTTCTTTTCCAGCATTTGCGTCCCGAGTACCTAAAAGTCAAATAGAAACGATTTAAGGCAATAAATGATCAAATATATATGAATTTAGAGGCTAAGGTGGTGTGTTTTTTGTAGGGGTGGCAATTCTCGACACGACACGATAAACGAAACGAACCCAACACGAAGTTAAACAGGTTTGGGTTGAGGATAAAAGGTTTGGGTCAAAACGGTCAACCTGCCTAACCCGCTTTAATAAACGGGTCGTGTTTGGGTTGAGTAAGTATTAACAGTCAACCCGTGAACCTGTTTAAGTATATAAGATCTTAAAATAAAATATATAACATGGTTTTTATGTTGGATGAATTAAATGTATTTTGTTATTTACTTAGTATGAGTGAATTATAATTTTATACCTGGGATATCTCAAAATTGATGCTCATAATTCATAAAATTTTCGCATAGTTATTTGTATGTAATTTTATCATATTTTAGATCCTTATATCATTTTTGCATTTAAACTAGTTAAATCTATCAACCAACGGCTTTATTATCGCTTGACTTGTTTACTTAAAGGGTTAAACGGTCACAAACGGGTTCTACGTGTTATGCAGGCCCCAAGCAGGGTTGAGCTTCTTGACACGATTAATAAATGGGTCGTGTTTGGGTAAAATATACTAACCCACAACACGAACCCAAATAGTAACACGAAACGACTGATCACACCCTAGTTTTTTGTCTCTTTGGATTAAGTGGTTTATAAAAATATGGCCCCTTCCCTTAATACCCCTCGAGAAGGAGTACTAAATTCCCTTTCTAGTGAATTTAAAAAAAATATGTGGGCCCAAATTAATAAAAACAATATTATACATGCAAGTGATCGTTAAGAGGTTAAAAAAAAAAAAAAAAAAACACTATATGTTGATCTCGCCTCTCGGGTTATAATTGGTCTACAACTCTACATAATATTGAAAATCAAATAAGCTAACTTTTTATGATTTACGAGATTATGAATCCAAAGAAACCGCAAGCTGAATATTTGATCAACTCGTATAAATATTAAAAGGTGAGGTTTTTGATTTTTTCTAATTTAAATTGAATCATAAACAGGATAAATAAGCTTATTACTATCCATTAAATGTTAAAATAACGCTGACACAAACAGAATATAAATAACTAGAAGAAAAAGAATACAAACTAATCATTACGTAGTATTTTGTTTCTAGATAACTGATGGATCGAGAAAATTTAACTAACTAAGAATATATAACTTAAGACAATCTCCACGAAGGTTTTCGTTTTGCTTCCAAGTCGTATGGTCATGGTAAACTAGTTCTAGTAGATTTGACCTACAAGAACAAATGTAGAAGAGGAAACAAATTAAAAAAAGACGGAACTACAACTTTCATTAATTTAAAATTACTTTCTTGTTTTGTAAAACAATTTTATATAAATAAATAGATACGATAGTCCGTGTGCGAAACGTGACCATTAGCTAATAAAAAAAGTAAACCTACTTAATTGGTTAGTGTATTTTTAATATTTATTAACATGAAACCATTATCAACTTCATGTTAACTTCATATTTTGATAAAAAGATAATCAACGATTCAAAGTGTGAAAGTGGTACCCAATTTCTTTTCATCAAGAAGTTTCTTAGAAATTTGACATTTGAGCCTCGGTTTTGATAATATTCTTTGATGTCCATATAAGTTTGTACGGCTGCCACCCAAAAAATTAATCTTAATAAGGGTTTTTAACATGTCTGCGAAAGACAAGTTAAGACACCAAAAGCGACGGTGGGCTCACGAAAAAGACTCCTGCACTCACAAAAATACACTTTTCAAATAAAATATGTGGGTCCCCACGTCCTTTTCGTGGGCCCCGTCGTCCTTTTACATAATACACGCTCTCCCATACGTTAAAAAACATTTATTATTATTATTATTATTATTATTATTATTATTATTATTATTATTATTATTATTATTATTTATTTATTTATTTATTTATTTATTTTATTATTACTATTATATTTTTTTTTATTTTATCATTAGTAAATTTGAGGAGCTAATTGTTTATCAAGCTAGATCAATTTGCAAAATGTAAATTGACTGAAACATCTTGACCCTAGATGTGTCTTTTCAAGCAAGCTCATTATCCACCCCACAGAATATACTCGACCAAGGTTGTCAAGATCGGGATCCTACCCAGGATCGTTTTCGTCTTTGCAAGATCGTGATCGTAAAATAAGATCGGGATCTTAAGATCCTACTCTAGTGTTATTTCTTAATAATTTATGTAATTTTATACAAATCTACAAACTCTAATACATTATAACCATAAAATACTATGAATACTTCATATAAATGTTGTCCTAAATTATGATTAAAAAATGTTTAAAAAGATTAACATGTTGTTTTTTGAATTCTACAAACAAACAACCCATAAATTTGTAGTTTTTAGTTTGTAATCCGAGAAAAGTAAGATCGGATCGATTAGATAATAAGATCGTACACAAGATCGGGATCCTATAAGATCTTAAGCTTGCAAAGATCCTATGTAGGATCCGGATCGCTTTTGCTTCGAAGATCGTAAAATCAGAAGATCTCAAGATCGTGATCGGGATCCCGACAACCATGGCTCGACAACCTTTCGCCCTCGACAAGAGCCGAGACTCAACCCTTAATCTTTTATCAACAAAATCTCTCCAATGAGCCAATGAATTTTTCGAAAGTGAGTACCAACTGAGCTAAAGCACTTTTGGTTTATCAAGCTACATCAATATTACTTCTCAGATATCTGACTTTATATAAATATTGGTTGTTAAATGATGGTTGAGCAAAATGTTTTGGGAACTTTTAGAATATACGTTTTGCATAATTGATACGTAGTAAATAGACATTAGTACTTTACCAATTATTAATAGGGGACTCACATATTTTATTTGAAAAGTGTATTTTTTGTGGTTCTGGATGTATTTTTTTATGGGTCCCACTCCTTTTTGCTGTCTTAATACGCTTTTGAAAGACTTGTTAGAAAAACCCTAATAATAATAGTAATAATAATAATAATAATAAAATCCTAATCTTGTATCTTCGTGGGCGGTACCAATTAACCATTCTTCGAATACCTTACTCACAGTGACCTGTCGATAAAAAAAGATAGGATTGAACCCATACCAAACGATCTCTAATATAAGATCTCATTTACAGGGTGAAGTTGTGCTCCACGGTGTTGCCTCTTGGCTTCAATTCGTTGAAAAAATCTAATTACGTTTATCAATAATTAATCTATATTGTTCTGTTAAAAAAACATACATTACTAACGTGTGTGTACATATCAGTTTGAAATACTATCAGCAAATAATTCATCACAACTACAAAGCTGTTTTTGGGCTATTACGTGACAAGCATAGATGCATCATGCATGCATCATGTGGATCCTCAAAAGCTAGACTTTAGCTTTACTTGTCTCATATATGTTTGCATGTCATACAAGGCATTTTGCAAGGCATGTCAAATTGTCAATTTACACTAATAATAAAAGACATACGAGGATGGCGATTGCTATTGGGTCCAGAAGGAAAGAGATATGGTACTTTCCGTAAAGTGACTGAAAAACAAGCTTAGCTAATGAAGGACTTTGCGATGGGAACGCATTCCACATGATATCATTGTTCCCACAATAGCTAGCATTTAAACTTGGAACATTTACATGCATGCATGTGTGGAACACGATCGATCTTTACAAGAGAGATTAAATGAACCCAAAAAGATTAGTCAAGATCGATATTGGAATGGAGGATAAAGACACAAGAGTATTGTATCGGTGATTAAAATATTAAAATATATTTAAAGTTTGGGAGATTCGACGAACGTAAAATATACAGTTACGTATTTACATATTTGACCAATTATGAATAACCAACACAAAAATGACTTATTGTTACTAATGAAACCGGTTGATAGCAGGTTCAAATTACAAATTTCGTTCTTGTACGTAATTGTTCAAAATATGCACCGTTAGTCATTTCCCAGCAATAATTTCGCCACTCGTCCTTTTTTTTCCTGCCACCTTCCACCATCGCCCCACCCACCACCGCAACCCACCATCGCCATCCCCGCCACCCGCCACCACCCACCACCAATATCAACTTGTATATAATTTGTGTTATAGAATTGTTAATCATCTAGTTATAAATTTCTTATATCAAAATACTTTACGTAAATTTTTTTGATGGAAATGTGAATATATTATCGATCAAATATAACTTTTACAAGGGTTACAAAGGATCTAAAACATGCTAAAGATCCTTTACAACAACATCGATACACCTTAGTAAAGCATACACTACTATCCATCTAATATTCACATTTCCATACTAGTAACCATTACATTTCATCTAACAACATTATGATTTTTTTAAGTATTTCCATTATAGAATACTCAAAAACTACAATGTCAAGAGGCCTCATGGCTCCTAAAGACTAAATGACCAAAATACATTTCCTCCATGAAAGCATGAATAGGCCCCTTTTGTAGCTCCCACCTCACAGAAAGAGGCATACATATGCATCCATGAAAGGCATCATCTAGACCATAAGCCTCGTTGTCGCAGACAAAGAACTACATTTCCTTCAATTAAGGCAATCTTTCAATCATTCTACAGAAACCTCCTCACATAAATGATTTTAGATTGGCATCCATGCGAGACATCATTCTATACATATGTGGTCCATCCATATCTATATCTTTTTTGGGTAAAGAGGAGTAATCCTGCACCCTGGTAAATATATTAACCAAAAAAATCGTTTAAGTACAATGGATATGAGTGAAATCCCATATCTCAGCCTGTTACGTAGGCATAAAGCTTACATAACAAGATATTACCTATTTTCTAAACAAGAAAACATACCACTACTCACATGATAACATAGGACATAACGAATAAAATTACTTCCTAGACCTTGAAGCTTGGTGCCATACATGGCATTAAAGGCATCCAAATTCTCGAAGATCATAAACACGTCGCGATAGTCATCGTAGTCATAGTCATCATACTCATCTTCAAACCCTTGCCACCACCACCGAATAGATTAGCAGACTCATCAAATGGGTTAGCAACCACCTCATCATCAGAATCAGAAACCACGATCTCTCCCACTTTAGAAAAAGGATTAACTCTCTTAGTAGAAGAGGCGGGCGGATTACAAGAATCACTAGTATTAGGAGCCACAACCGACTTCATCTCTTTCAAATCACTCACAAGGGGTTCTTGTGATGCAATACCTGTCTTAGTAGACTTATCTTCATTAACTTCCATTGTACGACCATAATCCATGATCGGCTCCAAACCGTCAAGTTTTATCACACAAGCTGACCACTTGTGAATGGTCAACCGTAATAAACTTCAAACAATTTAGACACCAATGCAATGAAGATCTAGAGGAGTATAGTGTTTCCCGTGTCGTTAAGTCCCAACGAAATGTGCAATCGAATCACCAAACGAATAGTGATCGGGAGAATTTGAACGGAAAAGGGTTATGATCGATTATACCTAAAGAAAAGTTTATAAATTACAGGGCTTAAATGCAAATTAAAGAAAATTAAAAGCTAAATTATATTAAATAAACGCTATCACTATTTTTAAAATTATGTTTTAGATTTTTCTTTTATAAATTTGAATTAAGAACTACGTAACTTACAAAAGAAAATGTGAAATTGAAACAGAATTAATCCTAAAAATATAAAAATGAACTTTTTACAATCCTAATGATAAGAAAAAAAATTTAGAAAAAGAAAATTATTTTTATGACTATTTATTTAATTATTATTAATTAAAAACTATTTTTACCTATTTAATAATACCCTAAAATATAAGAAAATATAAAATAAAGCTAGAAAATTGAAATTATGACTTAGAAAAATCTAAAATAACTAAAGAGAATTTTCAAAACTAATTTTGTATTTTTCGATTATTTTCTATTTTCTATGAATTAAAATCTATTTTAAACTAATTAAATTGCTAAAATTACAAAGTAAACTATGAAAAATCTGAAAAATTATTTTTTGCTTTTATATTTTTCTTAACCTAGGATAAATGAAAACTTATTTTTTGAAGTTTTTCGATTTAATTGTATTAAAAGCTAATTAAAAAATCCTAAAACCGATTTAAATGAGGAAAAATAGCAACAAAGGTTAGAAAAATATGAAAAATTCAGAAAAGTCTAAATTAATATTCTGAATCTAAAAAAAATATAAAAACAGTAGCTTATATGTAGGATTATGAAACTGGTGACAAGTGCTTATAAATAAGCACTCAAAATAAGCCAAAGGCCACAAATGAGCACCAAACTATCACAGAACCTATAATATGCTAAAAGTACTAGAAATGAACTAAATTCAACTAATCTACACTACTGAAATGCAAACTACAAAGATTTGGTGATTTAAACTTAAGTGCAAAAAACAGGTTTTAGCTACTACTTTGTAGCTAGAAAATAAGCTACTCAATAAGCTGAAACTCAAAACCAGAAGTTGGAACCTGAAGGAGACCTGGCTAGCTACTTAAAAACCAAAAATGACCCTGAGATAAGCTCAAATGAGCCCTTGAAAAGCTCTGCACAAACTGAGAAAACTGCCTTGGTGCTTATGCCCTGTCACAGGGCATATGAGGCTTTATTAAACAGCTTATTTAGAGCTTAAGAAAAATTCCAAAAATTCCCCAAAAATCATTTTAAGCAACTTGACCAACTGATCTTGAGTAATCCAAAATCTCACTTGAATTGACCCACTAGTGAATCAATTAAAAATCACCCAAGTTGGGTGAAAACTGACTTTTTCAATTTTGACTTTATGAGCAGAATTTGGAAAGTTGACTTTTATGAGTTTTGATCTCAAATGACTGACTGATTGTTAAGTCTAATGGTGAAATAAGACTAATGCAAGCTACCTCTACTGATTTTAAGCTAGAATGCAAAGATTTGCAAACTGTTTCCTACAGTTATAGAGTTTAGAGCAGTTTAAGAAAAGATTTGACTATTTATAAAACTGAGATGCAAATTTATACCTTGGATGACTGTTATCAACTTATTAGAGACTAATGCAACAATAACTTGCACCAATTCAACTTCTAACACAGATTAGCTTCCTAATCCAAACACTCTTTTAAAACTGATATGAAATTTGTTTCTCCAAACCACTTATCCAAACTTAGACATCATCATACTTAGACTTTAACTTCCTTTTTAGGTTGATTTGAAGCAATTTTAACAGCAATAGGACACAAATTCCACAGGTACTAACTCTACCAGATTTAAGCAGATTAATATGCAAGAACTAGAAACAAGCTAACTATGATCTATTCTATTTAAATAAGATAAACACTGATGAAACTAAGCTAAACAACATCAAAGAAGCTAAATGAAACAGTTCTACACTAATGAATTAATAAACTTCAAAATTAAGCTAAAATTAGAAATATAAACTCACTGTTGCCTCAGCTTATATCCAGCTTATCTAGAACTAGATACCACTATTCTAAGCCAATTCCAACCCAAATCAACTCTGCATCACCCCAATTCCATGACCAATTCCATTTGAAGCTTTTAAGTTGACTTTTGTTGACCGGATACCAAGATTATTTGAACTTGAGTAATAAGCTTACCAGAAGCTATGAGCAGCTTAGGTAAGCTATTTTGAACTAGGAATAAGCTAACTTAAGCTTGAATTCAATAACATGTAAACTGAATTTTATGACAGGAAATTTAAAAACATGAAACTGAATCAAACTTTTAATTAATACTTGAAGTTAAGTTACAACTGATAAAACAGGTCTTTCTTAATACAATACAAAAAGAAATTAAATATTTAGAACTTAATTTAAAACAATGACATTAAAACGACATATATGGAAAAAAAATTAAAGACTACTCTCTTCCTTGCTTCTCTTCTCTTATTTATACATCAAAAGGCATCCCACTTGATTTCTGAGCAAATCCCACTTGTTATCACAGCCATTGGATCAGTTGGGTGGATATTAGCCATAGATGGCTTTTTGGCGGGAAAAAGATATAGCAACAGGGGGGAGGTTTGAGTGCAATATACAAGAAGCATTTAATGCATTTTGGATTGTTTGGTGAGGTGGAGGGATAAGGGGAGGTGTATGTGAGCTAGTGGTGAGGTGATGGGAGAGTGTTGCAGGCAAGTGGTGAAGAAGAAGAGTGGGCGGGAGGGAAAAGGAGGTGGAGTTTGACCGGGGTTTGACTAGGGGGTTTAATATTAAGGCAGGGGGTCCAAAGGTAATGGCAGGGGTCAAAGGTTATTGGAAAGGGTCAAAAGGTTCAAAATGGTTTATGTTTAATATCAAGGACCATTTTGTAATTTCTGATTCTTGAGGGACCAAAGCTGCCAATTTTGCAAAGTTGTTTCAAGGGACCAAAAATGACAAGTTTCAATAGTACAAGGACCATAATGGACATTTTCAAACTTCCAAGGACTATTTTTGCCAATTTTGAAACTCAAAGGACTAAACTTGTAATTTCTCAAAACTTTTGACATTTTTCACCAAAGGACTAATTATGATAAGTTATGATTTCAAAAGGACATTTGGTGACTTTTCTTTTAAAATAAGTGCTCGTGGACTATTTCACAACTTTTAAAACTTGGGGACTAAACCGCCAATTATGCAAACTTAGCTCATTTTTCATCGATTTTAAACATTTTGCATCCGAAACATATAAATGCAATTTTGAGATATTTTCAAGATTTTGATGCATTTCGAGCATTTTCAAATATTTTGCGCTCAGATTGATCAAAATGATGAGTATTTACACACTCATCAATCCCCCACACTAAACTATTGCTAGTCCCTAGCAATCTTTTGAGAAAACTTAATGGATTTGAATCTCTTTACCAAAAGCCATTACTCGAGTAGCCAATTGTTTAAGTTCAAGTAAGAACCTTGGTACAACGATAACCAAATGATTTTGAGCAAATCACCGCCCAACGGATTTGATTTGTCTTTACCGTGTCGCTTGCTTTCGGACTAGCCAACTCTTAGATAAAATATCTTTGGTGAGCCGATTACCAATTATGGTTTTCCAACCGCTTTACCTCAAGCCATAAACTTGGGCTAGCCAACTCTTCACTAATTAAAGATATGGTGAATAACACCATACAATTTTGGGAAAATTGCAAGCCATCAACGGATTTGAGATATCTTTACCAAGAGCCGCTTTGCTCTGGATTAGCCAATCCTTTTGTTTATTAGACATGGCGGATCGATAACTATAAGTCGAGTAAGTGCAAAACACTTACTCCAAAAATATTTTGGCCAAAATGGGGAATGGGTGGTATAATTACATGATAAAATTCGTGAAATTCCCCACACTAGAAATGAATATTGCCCTCAATATTCAAAGTACCATGGTTATGCCGAAACATAGAACGAAAAGGAAATACTACGCCATTATTTGAAAGTTTTTTTTTTTTTTTTTTTTTTTTTTTAGAAAATTATATACAACAATGGGCAACTCCCCACACTAGGGTGGTAGAAAATAGAAAGAAGTCGAAATACGGGTGAAAACCCATATGACATGCTATCTTTTTGATTCCCGAGTCGCTAGCTTGACTCGATCCCCGCATTCATTGGTTCATGGGAAAGTTTGTAGATCCCGACAACCATATGAGGAATGTCCTCTCTAAAATAGTGCTTCAATCGATGACCATTCACTTTAAAGTTTGGACCATCGGGTTGAGATAACTCAATGGTTCCATAAGGAAATACTTTAGTGATGGTGAATGGTCCGCACCGGTGGATTTTAGTTTTCCGAGAAAATCTTCAATCTTGAATTGAAAAGAAGGACTCGATCACCGATGTTGAAAACGTGGTTTTGATCTTTGATTCATGAATCTTCTTTGTCTTTTCTTTGTAGATCAAAGAGTTCTCGTATGCTTGATCACGGAGTTCATTTAATTCATTCATTTGAACTTTCCTATGATCACCACCGTCTGAATATCGGTTGGCATGTTTCAAGGCCCAAGATGCCTTGTGCTCAAGCTCAACCGGCAGATGACACGCCTTTCCGCACACAAGCTTGTATGGAGTACACCCGATGGGTGTTTTATAAGTCGTATGGAAGGCCCAGTGCGTCATCTAGCTTATCCGACCAAGAGGCACGGTTTTCGCCATCGTCCTCTCCGAATTCTTTTAATCCCTCGGTTGGAAACTTCCACTTGCCCACTTGTTTGGGGTGGTACGCAGAGAGAGACAGCTGAGTTACACCATACTCTTGCATGACTCTATCAAACCGGTCATTGCAAAATGCGTACTACCATCATCGATTATAGCTCGTGGAGTTCCAAACCTAGCAAAAGAGATTTTAAGAATTTCACAACAACTCGCATCGTTGGTAGGTAAAGCTTTCGCTTCAACCCATTTTGACAAATAGTCAACGCCACAGTATGTATTTATTACCATGAGACGAAGGAAATGGCCCGTAAAGTCAATGCCCCGGATGTCAAAAATCTCACACACTGAATGGCGCTTTGCATTTCATTTCTTTGTGAGATATTTTCGTGACGCTGACAAGCGCCATGTGTTTTGACAAATTCGTGGGCATCCTTGTAAATCGTGGGCCAATAAAATCCGGAATCAAACACCTTCTTGGCGGTGTAGTTGGGGCTATGATGTCCTCCATTAGGTCCGTAATGGCAAGCCTTGAGAATGTCATTGGCTTCCCGACCATACACACATCGCTCGATGACTTGATCCGCAAATTTTGAATAAATAGGGTCGTCCCGAGTAATGTTTTACATCTTTAAAGAATATGTTTTTTGTTGGGACGACATCCTTTCACTATAAAGTTACCCGCATGGTAATTTGCAAAGTCAAGAAACCATGGGGTAGAAGAGTCTCCACTAAAAGAAACTACATTAAGTGTTTCGAGAGGAAATGTTTCGCTTATTTCCTTTTTCTCGAACACATCCCGTGAGGGTTTTATAGACGGACAGATGATCGCAGCCTGTGTTCTCGCCTCCTTTTTATCACGATAATGATATCAAATTCTTGTAGAGGAGAACCCAACGAGCAATCTCGCTTTGCATCTTGTTTTGCAAAGAGATATTTAAGAGCCGAGTGATCCGTATACACCACGCATTTGGTCAATATAAGGTATGGCGAAACTTCTCAAATGCATACACCACGCCTAATAATTCTTTTTCCAGTAGTGGTGTAATGGGTTTGAGCTTCACCATAGTCTTACTCGCGTAGTGGATAGGCTGAAAATGCTTGGTTTTCGTTGCCCCAAGACCGCACCGATAGCAAAATCGGCTTGCATCGCATATGAGTTCAAAGGGTAAATCCCAAATGGGGCAACTAGAATGGGTGCTTCCGTAAGCTTTTTCTTTAATGTTTCAAAAGCTTGATGCACTCAGTGAGAAGATAAAAGGAGCATCTTTTTCAAGAAGATGGGTCATAGGTCGAGCGATTTTAGAAAAATCTTGTATGAATCTGCGATAAACCCGGATGACCTAGAAAACTCCTAATACCTTTGACGGTAGTAGGATGAGGCAATTTGGCAATAACATCGACTTTTGCTCTATCTACCTCAATCCCATTTTTGGAAATCTTATGGCCAAGGACTATGCCTTCTTTGACCATAAAGTAGCTCTTCTCCCAATTTAAACAAAGATTGGTGTCTTCACACCGCTTTAGCATTTTATCTAAATGGGAGAGACATGTCCAAATGAGTCCCCAATGACCGAGAAGTCATCCATAAACACCTCCATTGTTTCCGATCATGTCGTGGAATATTGCCATCATACATCACCGAATGTGCCAGAGCGCTACATAGGCCAAAAGGCATACGCCCAGAGGCAAAAGTTCCGTATGGGCGGTGAATGTGGTCTTTTCTTGATCCGCCGGATCAATGGGATCTCGAAAATATCCCGAGAAACCATCAAGGAAACAATAGTATTGCCCTCGCTAACCTCTCAAGCATATGATCCATGAAGGTAGAGGAAAATGGTCTTTACGGGTGGCTTCGCTTAACTTGCGATAGTCAATGCACACACGCCATCCGTAACCAATCGAGTTGGAATTAACTCGCTTTTCATTTGTGACAACACTTATTCCACCCTTTTTGGAACACAAGGATGGATCGACCCAAGGACTATCGAGATCGGTAAATTAAACCGCATCAAGAAGTTTGAGAACCTCTTGTTTGATAACCTCATGAATCTTAGGATTCACCCTTCTCGATGTTGGATCGCTGGCTTGAAGTCATCCTCCATTAAGATTTTGTGAGTACAAAACTCGTGGTTGATACCCTTAATGTCGGAGAGTTTTCAAGCAATTGCTTGCTTGTGACTTCAAGACCTTTATGAGAGCAGTCTTTTCCTCCTCGCTTAAGTCTTTAGCAATTATGACGGGTAATTTATCATCACCTCCAAGAATGCATACTGAGACGAGGAGGTAGGTCCTTAAGTTCAACCTCGGAAATTCTTCAAGAGATGTTTGTATCGATTGGATTTCCTCAATCGTGATCTCTTTCGGATGGAGTGAAGGTAATGGATCTTCATTTAACAATTGCTCGAGATAAAGGATATCTCCTCCGAATCATAAACACCATCAATTCCAGCGGAATTGATTCATCACTAGCAAGAAACTCATCGATCTCTTCCGAAGAAGTCACCTCCTCAAACGGAGGAGAGAGGGAAGAGTCGGCAATGATTGGTTGAGAAGATGTGGTGGAATCCCCACCACGTAATTATGAAAATAACCAAGAAACTCTCGAGTACTCCTCCAAGCAATATCAATTAAATCGATTCGATTAACCGATTCAAGATCATAATTTGAGGAGTACTCAAGTTTGATCAAGGTTAAAGGTAACGACATTACCCACACGTAAAGTGATTTCTTGCTTAAACACATCAATGAGAGCACGCCCGTTCTCGTGAATCCTCGCCCAACAATGAGGGAACCCATGATCGGCATCGAAATCAACAACCACAAAGTTAATGGAAAATGGAACTTTCCTACTTTCACGAATACATCCTCGGCGATGCCAAGAGGACGCGATATAGAACGATCGCAAGCTCAAGAGTCATGCGGTAGAACAAGTTCGAAGAGAAAGCTTCTTCCATATCGAATAAGGCATCGATTGATGCTTGCACCAAGATCGCGAGGCAAAGCATTCAATCATCCCCGGAAAACACAAGGAAGAAGAAATTTTCCAGATCTCCAAGCTTCTGAAGCTTTTTAATGTAATCACGAAAGGTTCTCGCTCAAAGGAGTTTTAGCCATTTCAAACAGCTTTTTCCTTGTTGCTTAACATGTGTTTGAGAGTTGATGCAAATTGGGCATCAAGATGATGGCATCCGCAGCTTATGTCAAAATGAAGTTCTTGGAAGATTTGAAAAACTTTCCATTTGATGACCGGCTTTTTCATGGAGTTTTTGCTCATTTAAACATGATGGGTAAGGAATAGAAGTTTTGATTTGGTGTTTTCAATCGAGGTTCAAAACAACCTGTGTTTGGTTTTGGGTTTCGGACAACTCGAGGATGGACATGTGTCAGACTTTGTGAGCTAGTAGGTTGCACTTGGTCCTTTGTCGCCTCGTGTTCACTTTCCACTACCTTCGGAGAGAAGAAGAAGATGTAGTAGGAATAGCGGGTCCAACATATGAAGCACCACTGTTGTGATCGCTTTGCATCGCCTCTGATTAGCGATCGTGTTGCTAGGTAAAGCACCGAGTCCGAGGGTCGATCATTTAAAGACTTTAATGTCGTAACGGCTAACCAACAACCTATTCATTTCCTCTTGGGATTTCATGAATTGCTTCAACAACTCATCGATGATGGTCCAGCTTGGAACAATGGCTTGATCTTGTGTGGAAAATTCCGCCCCTATTGTTTGGATTAGTGCCTTGTTTTGGAAATTTCTTGATTATTGCTATGAAAATACCCTGGTTGAAATTTCCGACCTTGGTTTCTATTAAAATTTCCTTGGTGTTGGAAGTTTTGACTTTGATTTTGAAAACCGTTATTTGGATTAAAGTTACCTTGGTTTTGAAAACCTTGGTTCTGTTTCTACTCGATTTTGATTACGGTTTTGGTTTTGGTTGAAACCGGTGGTCCAGGTAGTGGTTAGAACGGTGGTCGGGTCTATAGGAGCACGGTATTGGTTGCCTCCCGATTAGAAATCCGCTCACGCTGCTTGTTTGTAAGGGTTACCATCGGTGGCCATACAGCTATAATAGGCATGGGGCCACCGCAGTAACACAGACTTCCACTTTCTTAACTTCAGCAGGAGGTGAAGTTTGTGGAAAAGAAACTTTCTTTGGTTGAGAACCAAAGCTTGAATTGCTTCAGTGAGTTTGTCAATCTTAGCATCGGTGCTAGATTGACTCACGGTGATGTAGAAGAAGACCAACACCGACTGGGAAACAACCGGTTTGCTTTCGCAGTCGGGACTTTAGACTTGTTTTCAATTATCGTTAAAGCTTCTTTTACGCTTTACTCAAGAAATTTCCTCCAATGGAGGAATTGAGAGAATCTTGATCGATTGACTCACCCATTATAGAAAGTATCGAGTTGCATCAACTCGGAGAAACCGTGGTGAGGACATTCATGAGCAATTCCTTAAACGATCCCACGATTCACCCAAGGGTTCATCAAACTTTGTGTGAACTTGATGATTTCATTTTAAGACTCGTGGTTTTAGAAGGTGGATAGAACTCGTTAACAAATTTCTTTACCGTGTCTTCCCATGTTTCGATTGATTTAGGGGTTGTTTTTCAAGCCAACCGGCTTGCCCTCGAGGAAAATGGGAATGTAAGAAGCTCGACAAGATCGGGGACATTCTTGTATTTGATGGTAGATGCAATCTTGTTAAACCATCGAATATGAGCATGAGGATCATCCTCTCAAAACCATAGAATTGACTTGAGGTTACCGATGAGTGTCCAAATACTCATCATTTTGTGTATTCTAAACCGCAAAATCATCCGAAAACACTCAAAACGCATCAAATGGTCAAAATATCACAAATCGTTGTTTTATGTGTTTTAAATGCAAAATATCAAAATCGATGAAAACGATCAAATTTGCAAAATTGCGCTTTAGTCCCCAAGTTTCAAAATTGTCAAAAATAGTCCCCGAGCCAAAATTTCAAAGAAAAGTCACCAAAGGTCTTTTAAAATCACAAATTATCATATTTAGTCCTTTGGTGAAAAATCTAAAAGTTTTGAGAAATTACGCTTTGGTCCCTGGCTTTTAAATTGGTCAAAATTAATCCTCGAGTTTCAAAATTGTCAAAGTTAGCCCTTGGATTATTAGGGATTGGCAAAGCTAGTCCTTGTACTACATCTTCATAATTTTCGTGTTTGGTCCTCGAATTTCATATGTTACTCAAATGGTCCTCACATTAGCTCTACAAACCAAACGGACTTTATGTTATTATCCAAGCCTCAAACTACACCCCGCCCAAAACACTTGTACCCGGTCCACTATCCAAACCCTTTAACCCGTCAACAAACCCACCCAATTTTGGTCAAATATACAAACGCGCTTAAAAGTCTTCTTCCTCCCACTTGCTTCGCTATCACCGCCATCCTCAACACCATCCCCCACCAAATATGTTCCCCACCTATTACTAACATCCAAGGATCATTTATTGCATATCCCCCTCACTCAACCCCATTTGCGGGTAAGATAATTGGCGCCAAAATCCATTTAAACGGCTATGATCACTTTTACTCATCCAACGGCCCCAATTCCGCTGGAATCACTCGTAAAGTCAAGGAAAGCATTTGGAGTATAAAAGAGAGAAGATTGAAGCAAAGGCGTAGTTAGTTCATAAAATTTTACTTATGTCGTTTTTTTTATTATTGTTTTAGTTTAAGTTTAAATTGTGTAATTTTAGTTTTATTGTATCGCCCAAGTCTACTAATCTTTGTAAGTCACTTTTAAGTACCAATATAAAGTTTTCATATAAGTTCCAATTTTCCAAGTCAATGTTAAGATTTCCAGTTTTATTTTCTATTGAACAAGCTTCCATTTGCTTCCTTGTAAGCTTAAATAAGCTTGCTTAAGCTTTATATAGCATTTGATAAGCTTGTGTCTTATTTTCAAGTAATTTTGTGGAAAAGTCAACAAAAGTCAACAGGAGCTCAAAATGGGTATGAAAGCTGAAATTGGGTTGTTGCAGTGACTGAATTGGGTTGAAATAGCCTAGGATAGTGTAGGATCAGGTTTCGTTCTATCCTGCAACCAGTTGAACACATTTGAGTAAGATTACTCATTTTCAGTTTTGTTTCAATATTGCGCTTTATGCTTATCTCGTGAATTTAAGGTCTCACTAGTTCCAAGTTATTAACATAGTTGTATTGTGGTCTTATAAACTCATTTTGATCATAGGTACTATCTGCTGTTAAGTGTTTATCTCGCTTTAGTTTGCAAATCATTTTTAAAGGGTGTTTGGTTCTCGCTTAGTTATCTCGTCTCGAAGCATTTGCAATGGTTAATCTCTTTGGTTCATGTCTCATATAGAAGTAGACTCACTTGAGTCATTTCCTTGTGCCTTTAAGCTCGAAGTCAATATTTTCTTTCATGTGATCTTGCACCAATCGCTGGAGTTTAATCAAGTCCAAATCTTGTTTTGTGTTTAAATTTCATAAACTTTGCTTTTGTTAACTTCATTTCATCTCAATATATCATTTTCAGTCTTTAAATCAAGATCAAAGTTAGTAAAAGTCAACTTTCCATTTTCCTTCAAAAGTCAAAAGTAGCAAAATCTATTTTTTCATTAACTAGGTGATTTTGTTGAACTCATTTCTTAATCATTTTCAATGAAACTCGTGGTTTTAGAAACCCCTACTGCTCTAGTTTCTTTTTGTTATTTTTTCATATTTTTGTGATTTTTCTACAAGCTCCATATAAGCTCTTCTTTTAAGCCTTAGATGCCCTGCTCCCCTGTCTCAGCATATGCTGAGTTTTCCTCAGCTTATGCAGCCCTTGCACAGGGTTTGTTTTAGCTTATCAAAGTCTGAAATTTGGCTCATGTGTAGTTAGCCAGGTCCTTGTGAGGATCCCATGGTTGTTTTTTAGTTGCAAGCTTATTGTGTGGCTTATTTTTAAGCTCAAAGTTAGCCCCCAGTCACTGTTTTTAGCCCATAAGCTCATATCACCAATCTGTGCTAGCTTGTGATTCTGTGGCTTTAGCTTGTTGATTCTTTTTGCATTTTGGTTATCTTAGCTTATTTTAGTTCCCCTATCAGTTTGGTGCCCTTTGGACTTCATTTAGCTTATTCAAGTGCTTATTTATAAGCACTTGATTCATCAGTTCCCATTTTCTCCACATAGCACCCTCTTTTTCTATTTTTCCCAGCTTCTTTATTTAATTTTAAGCTTTTCCTGAAATTTTCAGATTTTTCCAAGTTCATTTGCTATTTTTCTTAATTTAAATTAGTTTTTAAGAACTTTTAAATAGCATTTAATACAAAAATTAGAAAAGGTTCAAAAAATAATTTTTCATTTTTCTTAAGTTTAGATAAATGTAAAAGCTTAAAAGTATTTTTCCTATTTTTCTCCTTTTATTTGCTATTTTTAATAATTTAAATTAGTTTTAAATAGTTTTAAATTAATAATAAATACATATAAAGTCTAAAAATATATTTTCTGTTTTAAAATTAGTTTTATCATATTTTAGATTTTATAAATCTTAATTTTATTTTTCTAGTCTTATTTCATATTTTCTTTTATTTTAGAGTGTTATTAAATAGTTTAAAATAGTTTTTAATTAATAATAATTAATTAAATAGTTGTAAAATAATTTTCTTTTCTATAAATTTTCTTTTATCATTAGGATTATAAAATGTATTTTCATATTTTTAGGATCTATATTGTATAAGTTTCACTTTTTATTTTGTACGCTTACGTTATTTTTATTTAAACGTAAGTTTTAAGTTTTAGGTTTTAAACGCTCATCACTTTAAAAATAGTGATAGCGCTTATTTAATATCTTTTATCTTTTAATTTTCTTAATTTGCATTTAAGTCGCTTTAATTTATAAAACTTTTCAAGAGTGTAATATTCAATCCAAATCCTTTCTCGATCGCTATCATTAGTGATCATTCTACCGTCTCAATCGAGTGTTTAACACACCATTGAGTCTCCGTGGGACTTAACGACCCGAATCCTCGTATTCTCTCGATCTTAATTGCATCCGTGCTTAAGCAGCTTTTAAGTCTTTTGACTTGACTGCTTGGAGCAGATCAAAATTTTACGCCACGGGAGGCTTTAGCGTGTGTTAGCCTTTTCGATCCACTCTTGCACATATACCATCTTTTGTAAAAGTTTTTGTAGAGTTTTCAAAAATCCAAAAGTTCATTAACACTTTTCCTAAAGTGTTAAAACGCCAAAAATATTTTCATTCTTTGTTTTTATATCATGTTTTTCAAAATCCAAAATATCCATCTTTTATCCTCCAACTGCTTAATTCTACATTTCTTTATCCTCAAATCTGCTTAATTCTCCATTCCTTATCCTCTTATCCGCTTAATTTCTATGTCATGGTATTTGACATGTTCCTCAGTGTGGAGGTCCATTTAATGGTGGAAATTGTCGGCGATGTACCAATGCGGGTTTGGAGACAAGTTTGTCAAGAATCCCGATCCCATTTCAAATGAAACACCCGATTTTCCTATCTACCTCCACACCCCATTACGAATCCTACTCATGCGAGTATTGTGGAATGATTCTCATTACGGTTTTGATTGTCCACCACAGTCCCGCTTGTCATGAAAGGAACCATGTTACAATCGAACTTTGGTGAAAGTTATTTTCCCAATTATCTCATTGTGAGAATTATGGGATCCTCATGCGACTTTTGAATGTCACCGTGAATCAAAATTTTCAAAATTCCAATTCTCCGGTTTGACAATTTCCAACCCCCGCAGATCCCATCACCATCGACTTCCGAGCCTTCACAAGATTTCAATGATTACGAGGAGTGTAGTCTTCCTCAAAGTTCAAGAAATACGCATTCTAAAGAAACTACAAATGAAAAGAATGGTGTAAGTAAGCAGATGAATATCGAAATCGATATGATGACGATGATGATGAGGATAGTATTCAAACGAGGGAATACTATGATTGTGACGAGGAGAGTGTTACTCAATTGAACGATATCATTTCTCAACTCCCCTCGCCTATTGCTATCACACCTATCTTACCTATTATTGCTTCCAAAGACTCTCTCATAATGGGGGACGAGCCTCTTAGCACTATTCCGAAATGGAATCGCCTAGTGTCGAGGACCTTATCCCGATCCCAGTGAGTCCGAGGAATTCTTGACAAAGAGTGTGATGTGTTTTCCTCTTACAAATGATCTTGTTGAGACTTTCTCATATTTTGACAAAGGATTATAGTGATGCCGATTCTTTATATTCTCAAGATATAGAATTTATTGATGCATCACTTCCACACTCGAGATCGTCAACTTAGAAGAGGATGTTGACCATGTTGTTTCCACAACAATTCATACGACTATCACTAATCCCTTATTCGAATTCGATTCTCGAATTTACTCTAAATTCGCTTAATCCAATCTTTGATAGTGATGAGTCCGACACGGAGACTATAATGGACGAGGTGCATATTTATAGCCCACGGCACCGCACATGTCCCACCTCCAGATTCTCTTCATGAGGAGTTCGCGTGAACTCACTCATATCATATTTCCTCCGAGTATGATTGTTTGGATGGCAAGATCATGATCGGGGAGAGAATCTCAATTTGCATAGTTATGACAAATCTTCCCACCCTCCCACCGAGATGCCTTCCAACCCAAAGAGCTCTACCAATAAAATCCAAATAAGTGCAATTGTACTTAATCCCGAGGAAGAAGATCTAGTTATGATTGTTATCATGATCTTCCTTCTTTTCTTCACCTACTCGGTGACTTCCTTCTTCACTCCTTCGGGAGTGAAGACACTATCTTGACCCCGCATTTTCATGTACCATCCGTGAGCCGGTCTGTTTTTCTCAGATATCTCATCGGTGTGGAACTTTCACGTGCTTCAAATGTTTATCCAAACATCTTGATTGAAAGTCCGATGGAGATTGTTTCTTCCACTTTGCTTCCCATGAACAAATGAATTGGGGTCGAGTCAAGCTAGCGACTCAGAATCAAAAACAAGAGCATGTTACATGGGTTTTCACCCATGTGTCCACCCTAAGTGTGGGAGTTGCCCACATGTTTTCAAAATTCAAAAAAAAAAAAAAAAAAAAAAAAATCTTTCTCAATAATGGCCTTAGTATTTCCTTTTACGTTTTTTGTTTCGGATAACCGCAGTACTTTGAATATTGAGGCAATATTCATTTCTAAGTGGGGAATTTCACTAATTTCATATATATTATCTACCCAATTCCCGCTTTTGGCCAAAATTTTTTTTTTGGAGCAAGTGTTTTACACTTTCTCATTCGTTATCATCCGCCTTTGTCTGTAAGACAAAATGATTGGCTAATCCAGAGCAAACGGCTCTTGGTAAAGATATATCAAACCGCTTATATGGCTTGCAATTTGCCCAAAATTGTATGGTTCTCACCACCATATCCTAAAAGTGAAGAGTTGGCAGCCCGCAAGATTATGGCTTGTGGTAAAGGCAATGGAAAACCATAATTGGTATTCGGCTCACCAAAGATAATGTTGATAATTTATCTAAGAGTTGGCTAGTCCGTATGGGTACGGCTTCCGTAAAGACAAAATCAAACCAGCTGAAAGTCGGTGGTTTGCTCAAAATCACATGGTTATCGGTGTACCATGGTTCTTACTTGAACCGAAACATTTGGCTACTCCGAAGTAATGGCTTTTGGTAAAGAGATTAAAATCCATTATGTTTTCTCAAATCATTGCTAGGACTAGCAATATCTCGATGTGGGGATTGATGAGTGTCTAAATACTCATCATTTTTGTGTATTCTAAACTGCAAAATCATCCGAAAACACTCAAAACGCATCAAAATGGTCAAAATATCACAAATCGTTGTTTTATGTGTTTTAAATGCAAAATATCAAAATCGATGAAAACGATCAAATTTGCAAAATTGCGCTTTAGTCCCCAAGTTTCAAAAATTGTCAAAATAGTCCCCGAGCCAAATTTCAAAAGAAAAGTCACCAAAGGTCTTTTTAAAATCACAAATTATCATATTTAGTCCTTTGGTGAAAAATCTAAAAGTTTTGAGAAATTACGCTTTGGTCCCCAGGCTTTTAAATTGGTCAAAATTAATCCTTGGAGTTTCAAAATTGTCAAAGTTAGCCCTTGGATTATTAGGGATTGGCAAAGCTAGTCCTTGTACTACATCTTCATAATTTTCAGGTTTGGTCCCTTGAATTTCATATGTTACTCAAATGGTCCTTGTGTTACTAGCTCTACAAACCAAACGGACTTTATGTTATTATCCAAGCCCAAACTACACCCTGGCCCAAAACACTTGTACCCGGTCCACTATCCAAACCCTTTAACCCGGTCAACAAACCCACCCAATTTTGGTCAAATATACAAACGCGCCTAAAAGTCTTCTTCCTCCCCACTTGCTTCTGCTATCACTGCTCATCCTCAACACCATCCCCCCAGCTCAAATATGTTCCCCCACCTATTACTAACATCCAAGGATCATTTATTGCATATCCCCTCCTCACTCAACCCCATTCGCGGGTAAGATAATTGGCGCCAAAATCCATTTAAACGGCTATGATCACTTTTACTCATCCAACGGCCCCAATTCCAAGTGGGAATCACTCAGAAAGTCAAGGGAAAGCATTTGGAGTATAAAAGAGGAGAGAAGATTGAAGCAAAGGCAGTAGTTAGTTCATAAAATTTTTACTTATGTCGTTTTTTTTTATTATTGTTTTAGTTTAAGTTTAAATTGTGTAATTTTAGTTTTATTGTATCAGTTTCAAGTCTACTAATCTTTGTAAGTCACTTTTAAGTACCAATATAAAGTTTTCATATAAGTTCCAATTTTCCAAGTCAATGTTAAGATTTCCAGTTTTATTTTCTATTGAACAAGCTTCCATTTGCTTCCTTGTAAGCTTAAATAAGCTTGCTTAAGCTTTATATAGCATTTGATAAGCTTGTGTCTTATTTTCAAGTAATTTTGTGGAAAAGTCAACAAAAGTCAACAGGAGCTCAAAATGGGTATGAAAGTCGAAATTGGTTGTTGCAAAGGATCAATTGGGTTGAAATAGCCTAGGATAGTGTAGGATCAGTTTCGCTTCTATCCTGCAACCAGCTTGAACACATTCGAGTAAGATTACTCATTTTCGCTTTTGTTTCAATATCGCAGCTTTATGCTTATCTGTGAATTTAAGGTCTCACTAGTTCCAAGTTATTAACATAGTTGTATTGTGGTCTTATAAACTCATTTTGATCATAGGTACTATCTGTTTAAGTGTTTATCTCAGTTTTAGTTTGCAAATCATTTTTAAAGGGGTGTTTGGTTCTGCTTAGTTATCTGTCTCAGAAGCATTTGCAATGGTTAATCTCTCTTGGTTCATGTCTGTTAAGTAGAAGTAGACTCACTTGAGTCATTTCCTTGTGCCTTTTAAGCTCAGAAGTCAATATTTTCTTTCATGTGATCTTGCAGTCC
This sequence comes from Chrysanthemum lavandulifolium, assembly GCA_022545495.1. NCBI lineage: Eukaryota > Viridiplantae > Streptophyta > Magnoliopsida > Asterales > Asteraceae > Chrysanthemum > Chrysanthemum lavandulifolium. The sequence continues at coordinate 19,347,538 of CM040245.1, forward strand.
ACTGTTGGAGTTTAATCAAGTCCAAATCTTGTTTTTGTGTTTAAATTTCATAAACTTTGCTTTTGTTAACTTCATTTCATCTCAATATATCATTTTCAGTCTTTAAATCAAGATCAAAGTTAGTAAAAGTCAACTTTCCATTTTCCTTCAAAAGTCAAAAAGTAGCAAAATCTATTTTTTCAGCTAACTAGGGTGATTTTTGTTGAACTCATTTCTTAATCATTTTCAATGAAACCTGTGGTTTTAGAAACCCCTACTGCTCTAGTTTCTTTTTGTTATTTTTTCATATTTTTGTGATTTTTCTACAAGCTCCATATAAGCTCTTCTTTTAAGCCTTAGATGCCTCGCCTCCTGTTCTCAAAGATATGTTTGAGTTTTCCTCAGCTTATGCAGCCCTTGCACAGGGTTTGTTTTAGCTTATCAAAGTCTGAAATTTGGCTCATGTGTAGTTAGCCAGGTCCTTGTGAGGATCCCATGGTTGTTTTTTAGTTGCAAGCTTATTGTGTGGCTTATTTTTAAGCTCAAAGTTAGCCCCCAATCACTGTTTTTAGCCCATAAGCTCATATCACCAATCTGTGCTAGCTTGTGATTCTGTGGCTTTAGCTTGTTGATTCTTTTTGCATTTTGGTTATCTTAGCTTATTTTAGTTTCCCTATCAGTTTGGTGCCCTTTGGACTTCATTTAGCTTATTCAAGTGCTTATTTATAAGCACTTGATTCATCGCCCCATTTTCTCCACATAGCACCCTCTTTTCTATTTTTCCCAGCTTCTTTATTTAATTTTAAGCTTTTCCTGAAATTTTCAGATTTTTCCAAGTTCATTTGCTATTTTTCTTAATTTAAATTAGTTTTTAAGAACTTTTAAATAGCATTTAATACAAAAAATTAGAAAAAGGTTCAAAAAAATAATTTTTCATTTTTCTTAAGTTTAGATAAATGTAAAAAGCTTAAAAAGTATTTTTCCCTATTTTTCTCCTTTTATTTGCTATTTTTAATAATTTAAATTAGTTTTAAATAGTTTTAAATTAATAATAAATACATATAAAGTCTAAAAAATATATTTTCTGTTTTAAAATTAGTTTTATCATATTTTAGATTTTTCTAAATCTTAATTTTATTTTTCTAGTCTTATTTCATATTTTCTTTTATTTTAGAGTATTATTAAATAGTTTAAAATAGTTTTTAATTAATAATAATTAATTAAATAGTTGTAAAAATAATTTTCTTTTTCTATAAATTTTCTTTTATCATTAGGATTATAAAAATGTATTTTTCATATTTTTAGGATCTATATTGTATAAGTTTCACTTTTTATTTTGTACGTTTACGTTATTTTTATTTAAACGTAAGTTTTAAGTTTTAGGTTTTAAACGTTCATCACTTTAAAAATAGTGATAGCGTTTATTTAATATCTTTTATCTTTTTAATTTTCTTAATTTGCATTTAAGTCGCTTTAATTTATAAAACTTTTCAGTAGTGTAATATTCAATCCAAATCCTTTCTGATCGCTATCATTAGTGATCATTCTACCGTCTGAATCGATGTTTAACACACCATTGAGTCTCCGTGGACTTAACGACCCGGAATCCCTCAGATTCTCGATCTTAATTGCATCCGTGCTTAAGCGCTTTAAGTCTTTTGACTGACCGCTTGAGCGCATCGCCATAAGATTTAGTAACCCGCTTTGAGTTCAAAATTTTCACCACAATGGTCGGATAACAATAGCATCTCCATACCCATCGATGGGTGCCGGAGAAGCTCACACATAGGACGCTCTTCCGCCATGATAACGGAGTAGTGTGGCGAATCCGGATCTCGATCCGACTGACGGGGTAATCGCTCACGACACGCCTTCTGGAATCTCGACAAGCTCACGAAATGGGCTTACTGCACCTAGAAGAGCGAAAAGATATACTAGAGTTAACTCTAAGAAGTCTCGAGTTAAGGAAGGAAATTATGAAAGGAATTATGAAAATGGGGTAAGAATCTTTTTGGTTTTATGGTTTTGAAAAGTAGATATAACAACAAATCCAATTAAAACAATATCGAGGCAAAACGACAAAGAACTTAAACCAATAATCACAAGATGAATGGCTTCTTTGAAAAGGTACACCACCACAAGGACACAAATGCAAGTTTTAATCTTTGGTTCGGGAACTTATTATGGTCGTACCCAGCTTAGGTAGTACATCGCCTTGGTTCATGTGGTAATTTTTATGTTGTTATTATTAAACAAAGAAAACGCCAAATCTTTTGTATTTTTATCTTTTATATATATATAGAAACAAAAGAAAAATATTTTTGTGTTTTATACGCTTTAAGATGTTTTTGGTTTTGGATTTTTATAAGAAAATATATATATAGATATAGATGGTATAAACAAGGAGTGAATATTCAAATCACTAACTGCTAAGCGTAGGATAATTAGCATCCTCCAAGAATGGCGCCTAAAATTTGATCGGCCCAAACCGTCAAGTTTTATCACACAACGACCACTCATGAATGGTCAACCGTAATAAACTTCAAACAGTTTAGACACCAATGCAATGAAGATCTAGAGGAGTATAGTGTTTCCCGTCGTTAAGTCCCAACGAGTGCAACCGAATCACCAAACGAATAGTGATCGAGAATTTGAACGAAAAAGGGTTATGATTGATTATACCTAAAGAAAAGTTTATAAATTACAGGGCTTAAATGCAAATTAAAGAAAATTAAAAAGCTAAATTATATTAAATAAACGCTATCACTATTTTTAAAATTATGTTTTAGATTTTTCTTTATAAATTTGAATTAAGAACTACGTAACTTACAAAAGAAAATGTGAAATTGAAATGAATTAATCCTAAAAATATAAAATGAACTTTTTACAATCCTAATGATAAGAAAAAAATTTAGAAAAGAAAATTATTTTTATGACTATTTATTTAATTATTATTAATTAAAAACTATTTTTACCTATTTAATAATACCCTAAAATATAAGAAAATATAAAATAAATCTAGAAAATTGAAATTATGACTTAGAAAAATCTAAAATAACTAAATAGAATTTTCAAAACTAATTTTGTATTTTTCTGATTATTTTTCTATTTTCTATGAATTAAAATCTATTTTAAACTAATTAAATTGCTAAAAATTGCAAAGTAAACTATGAAAAATCTGGAAAAATTATTTTTTTGCTTTTTATATTTTTCTTAACATAGGAAAAATGAAAACTTATTTTTTGAAGTTTTCCGATTTAATTGTATTAAAAGCTAATTAAAAAATCCTAAAACCGATTTAAATGAGGAAAAATAGCAAACAAAGGCTAGAAAAATATGAAAATTCAGAAAAGTCTAAATTAATATTATGAATCTAAAAAAAATATAAAAACAATAGCTTATATGTAGGATTATGAAACTGCAGTGACAAGTGCTTATAAATAAGCACTCAAAATAAGCCAAAGGCCACAAATGAGCACCAAACTATCACAGAACCTATAATATGCTAAAAGTGCTAGAAATGAACTAAATTCAACTAATCTACACTACTGAAATGCAAACTACAAAGATTTGGTGATTTAAACTTAAGTACAAAAAACAGGTTTTAGCTACTACTTTGTAGCTAGAAAATAAGCTACTCAATAAGCTGAAACTCAAAACCAGAAGTTGGAACCTGAAGGAGACCTGGCTAGCTACTTAAAACCAAAATGACCCCGAGATAAGCTCAATGAGTTCTTGAAAAGCTCGCACAAACCGAGAAAATCGCTTGGTGCTTATGCCCGTCACGGGGCATATGAGGCTTTATTAAACAATTTTATTTAGAGCTTAAGAAAATTCTAAAATTCCCAAAATCATTTTAAGCAACTTGATCAACTGATCTTGAGTAATCCAAAATCTCACTTGAATTGACCCACTAGTGAATCAATTAAAATCACCCAAGTTGGGTGAAACCGACTTTTTCAATTTTGAATTTATGAGCGAAATTTGGAAAGTTGACTTTTATGAGTTTTGATCTCAAATGACGATCGATTGTTAAGTCTAATGGTGAAATAAGACTAATGCAAGCTACCTCATCGATTTTAAGCTAGAATGCAAAGATTTGCAAACCGATTCCTACATTATAGAGTTTAGAGCGCTTTAAGAAAAGATTTGACTATTTATAAACCGAGATGCAAATTTATACCTTGGATGACTGTTATCAACTTATTAGAGACTAATGCAACAATAACTTGCACCAATTCAACTTCTAACACAGATTAGCTTCCTAATCCAAACACTCTTTTAAAATTGATATGAAATTTGTTTCTCCAAACCACTTATCCAAACTTAGACATCATCATACTCAGACTCTAACTTCCATTTTAGGTTGATTTGAAGCAATTTTAACAGCAATAGGACACAAATTCCACAGGTACTAACTCTACCAGATTTAAGCAGATTAATATGCAAGAACTAGAAACAAGCTAACTATGATCTATTCTATTTAAATAAGATAAACACTGATGAAACTAAGCTAAACAACATCAAAGAAGCTAAATGAAACAGTTCTACACTAATGAATCAATAAACTTCAAAATTAAGCTAAAGTTAGAAATATAAACTCATCACTTCTCAACATATTCAAATTTTATCTAGAACTAGATACCACTATTCTAAGCCAATTCCAACCCAAATCAACTCGCATCACCCCAATTCCATGACCAATTCCATTTGAAGCTTTTAAGTCGACATTTGTCAATCGGATACCAAGATTATTCAACTTGAGTAATAAGCTTACCGGAAGCTATGAAAACTTTTAGGTAAGCTATTTTGAACTAGGAATAAGCTAACTTAAGCTTGAATTCAATAACATGTAAACCGAATTTTATGACAGAAATTTAAAACATGAAACCGAATCAAACTTTTAATTAATACTTGAAGTTAAGTTACAACTGATAAAACAGTCTTTCTTAATACAATACAAAAGGAAATTAAATATTTAGAACTTAATTTAAAACATTGACATTAAAACGACATATATGGAAAAAAAAATTAAAGACTACTCTCTTCCTTGCTTCTCTTCTCTTATTTATACATCAAAAGGCATCCCACTTGATTTCTGAGCAAATCCCACTTGTTATCACAGCCATTGGATCAGTTGGGTGTATATTAGCCATATATGGCTTTTTGGCGGGAAAAAGATATAGCAATAGGGGGGAGGTTTGAGTGCAATCTACAAGAAGCATTTAATGCATTTTGGATTGTTTGGTGAGGTGAGGGATAAGGGAGGTGTATGAGCTAGTGGTGAGGCGATGGGAGAGTGTTGCAGTGTGGTGAAGAAGAAGAGGGGCGGGAGGGAAAAGGAGTGAGTTTGACCGGGTTCGACTAGGGGTTTAATATTAAGCAGGGGTCCAAAGGTAATGGCAGGGTCAAAGGTTATCGAAAGGGTCAAAGGTTCAAAATGGTTTATGTTTAATATCAAGGACCATTTTGTAATTTCGATTCTCGAGGGACCAAAGTCGCTAATTTTGCAAAGTTGTTTCAAGGGACCAAAATGACAAGTTTCAATAGTACAAGGACCATAATGGACATTTTCAAACTTCCAAGGACTATTTTTGCCAATTTTGAAATTCAAAGGACTAAACTTGTAATTTCCCAAAACTTTGACATTTTTCACCAAAGGACTAATTATGATAAGTTATGATTTCAAAAGGACATTTGGTGACTTTTCTTTTAAAATAAGTGCTCGTGGACTATTTCGACAACTTTAAAACTTGGGGACTAAAAGCGCCAATTATGCAAACTTAGCTCATTTTTCATCCGATTTTAAACATTTTGCATCCAAACATATAAAATGCAATTTTGAGATATTTTCAGATTTTGATGCATTTCGAGCATTTTCAAATATTTTGCGAGTTCAGATTGACTAAAATGACGAGATTTACACACTCATCAATCCACATCCTTGTTGGTGTCATTGAAGGAATACCAAACGATCCGTATATTCCATATTAAGAGCATCAAACCGGTTAGATGTAGAGATCTTTGTTCCTCGAGTTAGCCACATCGTAAGCATTCTTCTTAGTGACTTCCACTTTCTTAGGTTCGTAGGAGTCTTTTGGGTTGATATTGAAACTGCTACCCACAACAGTTTAATAAACCCTCCTTGACCCTAATAGTATACCCACCTTGGTTTCCTTCTTCTTGTTAGTAACCGCCTTGAAACCATCATTAACACGCTTAGTAGTCGAGTAGAGGTTCAACAACTTTAGGACATTCAATAAGAGTATGACCAAAATATTACATTTATCACAATGAGGTGTTTCACTCATATTCAACTCAGATCTTCTCAATAGTCGAACCCGACCCATCAAGTAACGGTATCTCAACAAGAAGGTCTGTCCCTAAGCACCTCATCCGACTTCATTTTAATCATGCATCTAGCAAAACTACTACGGCCCCACGAGTCCTTACACATTCGCTAGTGAAAGCATCTAACCTTTGGCGTGCCTATCAATGTGGCAAGGAGACTAAGGCCATCATCGTAAAACATAGCAAGAGGAACATCATGGAATTTAACCCACACCGGATGTTGGTCAAATCCTCCTCTTTAAGTAAGTTGGTGTTCAATGCCCAAGGTTTAAGAATAATAGGTACATTTCTAATCAGCCAAGGACCGTTTTCAAGAACATCATCAACACCTTTCTTCGAATTGAACTTAAAAAAAAAGAACCCCTTTGCATTCATCATTACCTTTTGTAAACCAAACTTAGCCCACGTATTGCGTACAAAGTAATCAACAACAGGAAAAGCTCCATCCATATTTATATCACCCTGGCTATAACAAGAAATCCCATCTACCATTCCCTCTGCTCTTCACCATTCGCCCATCTTACTTAAAATGAACATTCCATTTGATAGCAGCTTCCTTCGCATCAATAGACTTCTTCACTCTAATTGACATCAGTTTAAATATTATTTTTTCAAATGTTTTTTTAACAATTCCTCTGCACTTCTTTTGACTCCTTGGAAAATTCTTGCATTTCTTTCATTCCAAATGAATTAAACAGTAGCTGCCAAGCATAGCTTTTTGATAACGTTTCCAATATTCAGCATCTTAGTTTGTATTGCCATATCATGAATCATATCCAACCAATCACTCCTTTCTGCATTTTAGCTTTTTTACACACCTTCTCCCAAACACCCTTTGAGTAACTACATTTTAAGAAAATATGCTTATGTGAATCAGGTTCCTCATTGCACAAAGGACATACTACATTCTTATGAGGATACCACTTTAAAAGTTTATCCTGTATAGTTGTTCTTTAACTGCCATCCACATTACAAATGCTTGTCTGGGGTTGCAATTTGAAAACCAGACTAGCTCATTCCAGATTACTTCGTTTTTCATTGCCTCTGATATCTATCCAAGCTTGACCCACATATAATTTCTTCATTTTTTCTCCATTATCACACCAAAAGACTTTATCTTCTCTATTGGGATCTAAGTCAGGCATAGCATAACTCTGCAACTCACGTTATTTCCATTCCAATGGCCATTCCCACCTATTATTCTTCACCACATTGCATAATTTTTCATCATCTTTAAACTCTACCTAAACTTATAAGTAATTATATGTTGTACTAAGCGTTTTTGTTAAACTATTGTATTTTGAAAACGGTAGTAAGCGTCGAAATGGTAGTAGACATCATTACTTCATTATTATTGCATGTCTCTAATCTTCAATATAAAATTATTTTTTTACTTTTAGGTGCGAAAAAATAGAGATAATTATCTAAAAATGTATATAAATTATCACATTTTCTAGTTTTGTGTAGCCATTTTTTTATTTCTAGTTTATACTTAAACTTTTGAATTTTGATCTTTATGTGTATTTTGTGACCGTTTTCTCATATACTTTTTAGCCAACCTATTAACATAGAAAGGTATAATGGTCAATACATATAAACAAAAATGCATATAAAGGCCAAAATTCAGAAGTTTAAGTATTAAATAGGAAAAAAAAAAAGTTAGATACCCAACACTCGAAAATATGCCAAGTAAAAAACAGTTGTTGAGTTTAAGCACCAAAATTATTTTAATTCTTTGGTTCAGAAGTACATGAACGGAACATAAAACGAAAATTCATTTATATCGATCGTGAATGTGAATGATTGGACTAAATACTAAAGTTTCATAATTTCTTTTATAAAAAAGATCATAAAATGATATGCATGTGCACAAATTTGTGACAAAGGTTAATTAGTGATGATGGCTAGCTTAGGTGAATCGAAATTGCTTCTTACACACCTTATAATATATCAAAAGAAAAAAATATACTTTGAAACAACTCATAGGAAAGGCATTTACCTTAAATTGGCATTTAAAAAAAAATAAAGTTAAGCCTTTTTAGTTTATCTGTTATAGTTTGGTGGTTAGTTTACAACCATTTCAAATTTTTAGTCTCGTTATATATTCGAGTGGTAGGTGGTGGTGGTGGGTGGCATTGGCTGTGGGTAGCGATGGTGAGTGATGGTGGCGATTAGTGGTGGTGGGTGGTGGTTGTGGCGGTGAGTGGTTGTGGTAGGTGGATGTGGGTGGTGGCGGTAAATTTAACATTAATTATAGAAAAAGATTAACATAAAAGGACGAAATTTGTCAAATAATATAAGAAAACCGAGTTGACAAGAAATAGCAGGTAACATCATCCAAAGTAACCTGCTACAACCGATTTCATTAGTTATAATGAGTCATTTTTGTCTTAATTATTCATAATGAATCAAATACGTAAGTACGTAAATTATCTTTAGCTGTTACCCGAATTTTAAAATGTATTTAAACATTTAAACCGATCTCAAATTAACATTTATACCGATCTCAAATTTTCTAATAATAATATTCTCAAGTGGATAATGGGTCCAACTCCCTTTATAAATTGGGTTTTTTCCAATTTCTGAAGATTCAATGTAAGAGCGGTGGAGTAACTTAACCCAAAAAAGCGTCGCTTCACTATTCGTTCAATTTGTTTTTCGTTCGTTTCACTTATCGCTCACTCACATGCTAAAAATCACCTACATTAGTAACTTAAGTCAAAATTTCACTTTTAAAGCTCATCATATATTTTTTTTTCCTTTTTATTTTCAAACCAACTAATTTTTCATTCATCAAAACAAAATTATAATACGAAAATTAAAAAAAAAAAATAAACGTAGACGTCTAATTGCAGTTCATTTTCTATTTTGCTCGAATTTCTTTCTTTTGCATTTTGATGATGAAGGCATCCACCTCAGAACCCAGATGCTAGTGCCGACAAACTACATTTCTTTCAACTTCATTATTGTGGCATCCTTCGCTTTAGTTACCACAAGACATATCTTTAGCGACCTCCGCTTGAGTCTAAATTCATTTTGTGCCCGATGTAGTCTAGGAATTTGTTTTTGCGCCGCACTTTGTTTGTCGAGGGGAAGTGGCCTCGTATTATCTCCGAATAGCTCGGTATATCCGGTGACATCAACCATATCAAAGGGCCGGCCGCATCCCACTTGGGGTGTTTTCTCAAGATTTCCCATTGCCTGTCTTGAGTAAAGCTTCTTCCTTTAGTCTCGTCATTATACGCACTCCTACTCCGGTTCAAAAGATCAACCTCGTTTTCAACACTTCTACTCAAACGTCTTAAACGCTTGTAGATACCGTTGAATTTTTGGCAATTATCGTTCGACGTAGCTCACTTCCCCGTATCATGTCCTTGGTACGTTTGTGGTGAGAAGATGAGTTGAACTCATTAAGAACCTTTGCCAAAAAAAATTGCTCATATTGGTCATTTCCAACTTGGCTATCCTGAAAAACCGCAACATAAAACGTGGCTGACAACTCTTCCACTAGGGGCATCCAACGAGTGACTAGCTTTCTGGGATTGGTGGTGGTGGTGGTGGTTGTTTTTTGGTTTATTCTTTTTTTTTTGGCGAGTCGTTGGACTTAAGATGAGGAAACATTGTTAGCTGAATATTATGTTGCTAGTTCTAAGGATAACACTATCGCAAATGACTAAGATGACTTATCATTGTGGTCTCGGGTTATATTGGAGTTCAACAAAAGTGCTTGTAACAAATACACCAAGGATATGTTAACAGGAAAGTAGGCAGCATTGAACTCTAATTGCCAAAAGTTCAACTCTATCTGCAAACGTTAAAACGTTTAAGTAGAAGTAGAGAAAACAAGGTTGATCTTTTGAACCGTTGTAAGACTACATATAGTGACGAGAGTGATGAAAATTTGTTTAATCAAGGGCCATGGGGTATCTTGAGCCAACACGCTAAGTGGGATGCGATTGAACCAGTTAATCCGAATGATGACCCCAAATTTACCGAGCTATTGGAGATGATCCGAGAGCACGTTCCCACGGTAAACCACATGGAGTAACTAACAAGATTTGGGGGGAGGGTGTACAAAATGAATTAAGACTCATACGGGAGGCCACTTAAGAGATGTACGCGAAGATTAAAGTGATAGAAGCGACTATCATGAAGTTGGAAGAAATGGAGTTTCTCACCACTAGCATCGAGGGGTTATCAGATGAGGATGCCATGATCATCAACATGCAAAAAAAGGAAATCCGACAAAAATTTAGACGTGAAATGTAGTCGTTTACGTAATTTGTTTTAATTTCTCCATCTGTTTATTTAATTTGTATTGTAGTTTGTAGTTTTTTTTATTTCTAATGAATGACAATTTAGGTGATTTGAGAAAATTGAAAAGAAAATAAGATAGTGGGTTCTTAAAGAGATGTTTTGACTTGAGTGATGAGGAAATCGTTTTTGAATGTGTGAATGAAAAGAGATGTAAAAAAGGAAAAAACAACTGACATGATAACAAAAAGAGGTCATGGCTTAAGCTTTGTTGCTCTGTTAGAGCAAAGGGTATGATGACGAGCAAGCTCGCCGTTTTTGAGTTGGCAGCTCGCCACCACACCAATACCTCTCGCCACTTAGTCTCTCGATGGGGAAGTGATGAAGAAAAGGACAAAACACATTTTAAAATTTAATATTTGATTCAAACGGTCTTTTTTTTTTAAATAATTCTATTTTTTTAATAAAATTAAACCCCCACCCTATAAACAATACCTCATTTTACCAAAATTTTTCATACTTAAACTCTCTTTACTATCTTCATTTTCACAGACGACCTCAAAATACCTCTTTTTTTCACACAAACACTATGGCTAACGAACCAACCGAGGTACGAAAGGCTATCCTTAAGCGATTACAGACTGAACAATTAGCGGAGGTCACATTGGCTAAAACTTTGTTAGGTGAGCTGACTCGTTATCTCAACAAGATGTGTAGCCGTGCTAGGGAGGAAATAAGGGTGCATTTGTTGCCTCTCGACCAACTACTTAACAGCTACGGTATGCATACTCTGCTAATGAGCTCGGAATCAGATATGCGTATCACAACCGCCTTGAGGGCCGCTAGGGAAGAAGTGACGAGAAACAAGAATTCATCAACAATTGCCGAGCAATCTAAAAGCTCTAAATCCGTTAGATGATTTGTGTTTTCGTATCGTACGTCATTTGTCTTTTAAATTTCGTATCGTAATTTGTTAAGCTTTTTTTTCATAGTGTATTTTAGTTTCGTATTGCATTTTTATTTAAATGAAATGAATTTAGTATATTTGAAAAATGAAAAATAAAATAAAATTGAGGGTGAGTGGAGCCCAAATAAAAAGGTTTTTTGTGTTATAAGCAAAAAGGTATTTTAAAGTGATCGGGAGTGCTGAAATGACATGACACCCGATAGGGAACGAATGAAGAAAGAAAGCTCTTAACCATACCCTTGTTCTTATTGAACTAGTCAAATATTTAGAAAGAAAAAAATTAGTGTGAATCAAGTGATAATGCCTTTAAACTTTATCATTTTAACTCCTTTATTACTCGGTCTGCACAACAAGTATTTTGCCTTGTATAATTAGAAAGCAAGCCATTCATCTATACTATTCTTTGATTTAAGATCATTTGAAGATAAAAACATTTTATATGCTAAGAGACCAATATTCACATTTCATTTTTATTAGATCTAATGCATGAGATTAATCCCAACATTAATCGTCAAGCGAAAAAAAAACTCACTTTCATCTTTTTTTTCAAATATAAATATCTTTCAAACCGTTAATCGTCAATCGAAAAAAAAAAAAATACCATTACGACGAGCATTTAATTATCTTTCTTTAGATAAGCACTTTGATATACTTTCGACAAATTTTTTTTCGTGTTTTTCACCTTTATTTTTTTATTTTTATTATTATTTTTTTTTACGTTACTGAAATTTGCATGAAAAGGTCATATATGATTTAACACTAATTTGAATACCACATGTGATATTAATGTTAAATCATATATGATATCTATATAATATGTGATTTATCATATATGATTTAACATTAGTATCACATATGATATTATATATCATATCCGATTTAACACTAATATCACGTGTGATCTTCAAATTAGTGTTAAATCATATATAATATTTCACGCAAATTCAGCTTCAAGAAAAACGAAAAAGATTAAAAACGTGAAAAACGATTTTTTTTAATTTTTTCGAAAGTATATGAAAGTCGCCTGCCTATATAAAGATAATTAAACGCTTCGTCACGATGGTGTAATTATTTTTGCTTATTGATTAACGGTTTAAGAGATATTTAAATTATAAAAAATAGGTGAAATAATAAAATGTTTTTAATCTAATCAATTGGTTTATTTTTAGATGGATGGTAGAGATGAGTACCTTGGTATGTAAGAAAAAATTGGTATGTAAAATAACTCTTCTCATCATCATCTATACTATATTACTCCCTCCGTCTCAAAATTATCATGAGACAAGAAACACAAATATTAATAAAAGTGGGACCATTATAACTCTTAACCACTCAAATGTAATATTCTCTTTATATTCTCTTTTTCTTACTAAAATAAGAAAGTTTGACAATTAATTCGGTACATCCATAAAAGCAATATGACAATAAATATGAGATGGAGGAGATAATGCACGTAAAAGCCAAACTTTATTCCAAGTCTAACTCTTAACCAAAATTAAGATAAGTTTCTAATCACGAGATTTATACGTATCACTTTTAACAAACTATCCAAACCTAACTACTAACCAATAAAATTAAAATAAAAAGCCCAATTATAAAGTCGATACGCTACGATTCTCAACTAAAATTCATCTTTATTTACAAATTGAAATATCTTTTATCTACTTATTTTTTTTATAATCTAATTTCACCATATTTTATAAAATTTTACGCTCTTTAATTCAACATCCATTTTGATATATTTTTATAAGTTTTAGCTTTTATATTTTAGTGGGTTTATTTTATTTTAATTCAAAATTTTACACTTTAACCTTTATTTCAATTAATATAACCTTGATTCACAAAAACATATAATTTGGGGAGTGTTTGACGGTAAGAGATTACGGGTATTTTTATACGCGAACAATGATGTCACGGAAAACTACGGAACCCAAACAAACACATACAACTAACACATATACATTCAAGTATTGTAAACGAATTCACTAAACGCTGTAAGAAATACATATAACTATATTTATCGCCATCACTTGTCTGCAGTATCCGACTATCATCATATTATAATGCATGTAAAAGCCAAACTTTATTCCAAGCCTAACTCTTAACCCAAAATTAAGATAAGGAGCTTCCAATCATGAGATTTATACGTGTCACTTTTTAACAAACTATCCAAACCTAACTCATAACCACTAAAAAGAAGATAAGGGCTCCGATTATAAAGTGACATGTATCACTTCTCAACTAAAAATTCATATTTATTTTCAATTTGAAATATCTTTTATCTAATTATTTTTATAATCTAATTTCACCATATTTTCTAAAATTTTATCTTTTAATTCAACATCCATTTTGATATATTTTTATGAGTTTTAGTTTTTCATTTTAGTGGGTTTATTTTATTTTAATTCATATGTTTACAACTTTAACATTTATTTCAATCAATACAATCTTGATTCGCCAAAATCATATACTTTTGAAGTGTTTGACGACGTAAGAGATTGCAGTAGTATTTTTATATGCGAATAATGATGTCACGGAAAACGCAGAACTCAAATTAAACAAACACATACAACTAACACATATACATTCGTTGTTGTGAAACAAATTCACTAAACGGTAGTTAGAAACACATATAACTATATTTATCATGGCATTGTCTTGGGATAAACGACTCAGGTGTAATAATTCTGATTAGGTAAAATATCCTCGATCAATCATACTGTGAAAGAACAACAAAATTTTCCAGTCATGTGTTTCAAAGATTAGAAAATTCAATGAATTTAATTAGTCTAACGACCTTTATCTGATCATTACCAAGTCGTCTTGTAGACCCAACTCGATCAAAAGGTATCACATTTTTGAGACCATGACTAAGTCAACCAAACCAACGTATCTATTAGATTACAAATACTTTGAATCATTTTTCCTATTTTCTTAACCCCTTTTACCAATTTTCTTGACATCTTGAAATTATTTTCATCATATATGCATACTAATCCTATTATTTGCAACACAAGTTTTGTTGTTTCCCTTCCAAGACTTAAATATACGTTGATCCCAAATCATACTGATCATTACCACAATAAAAAAATCAAGAGAGCCCAAAAAACGTCAATGGAGGATATTGTTTCTCTGATATTCCATGGGTGTAAGTTAGTTAAAGAACTCGAAGAACGCCTACCAAACATTGCAAACCAACCACATGTTCTTATAAGTTCATGTGATGAGATTAGTAGGGTTTTTGGTAACGTGAGAGAGCAGATGAGCTTGGCGGTGCATAATTATGGCCAACACGAACCGCCACCAGCAATGGAGGTTGGTGGTGGATCACTGCCCGAGTGGTTGAGGAGTTCGCATGCAATGGATATGGTGCTACAAGGACAAATAGCGCTACATCAACATCATGGGCTTGAGGCCATTGCAGGCCAAGAATTGGGTGGTGGAAATGTGGATCCTGTAGCAACTGATGTAGCTCCTTCGTTGCAACGAACACGTAGAAGGTAATGATCAATATCACTAAGCTTGCATTTATTTTATATTTTTAATCAAACTTCGCTTTCAAAGTCTCTCATGCATGTCCGCTATATATTTACTCCGTACTATATTTCTAATGGATTAGAGTAAATATGTTAAAAGCTCACATGTCATGGTGTGGTCTGCTTCATGCATGCAATATACCTTCATTTTCGGGCTTGGAACTGGCATATTGAAAAAGTAATATGAATTAACATTCTAAATTGTTTACATTTACGTGCATGATTGTTTTCAACAGAAATCCATTGTCCACAAATTAACTCGGCAGAAATGGAATATGCATGTTGTTGTTCCTTGCCTTCCGGCTACTTTGTCACCTACTTAGATATCAGTTTTATGTAAAAAAAGTTATACGATTAATGTCTAAACTCATGTGTCAAGTTTTTAGTAAGATGGGCCTATGCATGCAGGGACCGAACCAAAATACAATTTGATCAGGTGCATTTACAAAACATTATACAAAACGAGGAACTCAATATTTTTGGACCATGTGCACTCAGGAAAAACCGAGTTTTTTTTTTCAAAAATTAATACTACACCGCAAAATTTCATGGGTGTCCCGGTACCCATCCTGGTTCCATCCCTGCATGTATGCCTGCCGCCAAAATCCATCATATGTATATGCATGCAAAAATTAAAAATAATAATGTTCTTTGAAATGTATAGTTAGTTTGAATATTAATATACAAGTACACTACATGTGGTAAAATTCATAGATCAGATGATGATTTGGTAATTAGAATAGTTCAAATGAGGTTGGTTTTGATCGATCCATCAACAAAATGAACATAATGTAAACTTCATAACATTAAAGATAATAAAATGTTAAATGTGTTTCTGTAAATGCAGAAAACATGAAGCAGATAGACGAACGCTTCAAGTGCCAGCTCCCAGAATGGGTAACACAGATGTTCCACCAGAAGACGGCTACACTTGGCGAAAATACGGTCAAAAAGAAATTCTAGGCTCAAGATTTCCAAGGTACTTAATTAAAACAGAAGTTTCAAAACCTTTTATTGGGACGTAGAATTCCAAAAAATCATTGCGGGGTTTTCCTAAATGTATAATCAAACTTAATAAATAGTCAAAAAAATATATATGTTTCTATCACTCAGTTTTACTGTTTCACACGTCATATTGAAAGTTTCTTGGCACAAAATTACTCTTGAAAGTCCACGGTTCTTGTATATGATTGCAACTGGTTAAGAATGACATTTTTACTAGTTTGAATTCAAAGATTATGTATGTAAGATGGTCTTCTTGCCACGACATATGTTTGCCATCCTTGTTTGAATATTCAACATTTCAAATGTATATTTCATGGTCGTAGACTTGGTATTCAAGTCTCTAGATGGAACATTCTAATAACATTACATTTGGTCCTTCTGTATTTCAGGAGTTACTATAGATGTACCCATCAAAAGTTGTACAACTGTCTCGCCAAAAAACAAGTTCAAAGACTTGACAATGATCCTTACACTTTTGAAGTAACATATCGCGGCGAGCATACATGTACCATGTCCTCCACTGCACCATCCATGCCACCACCACCACCCGAGGCTATGACCACGCATTCTCTACCATCCCATTTATCACATACCGAGTCACAATCTCTCCCTCAATGGCTATCCATGGAAATCAATAGACAATCACATGAAGATCTTTACAGTGTCACCCGTCAAAGCATACAAACGTATCAAAACCAACCTAATATTAGTACCGGGGCAAGTCCATCGTCTCCTACTAGATATGGTGACTATCAAGGAGTGAATGATTTGGTTGATACAATGTTTAATTCTGGCAGTAGTAGCAATAATAGCATGGAACTAATTTTTTCTCCTAATGAAGAAAAAAAGGAAGGTGAAGAAAAGAAAAAGTAGAAACAATTTATCTCCAAAGAAATGGAAGAAGAAAACTATCAATTTTTCATGACATTAATTAGTTTGGTTACACTAAGGTATCTAACAAATCAATAGCTTTTCTTTGGTGGGGTTTTAACTGCTGAAAACATAAGTTTTCTATCATTCTTTTGCCATATGTAATATAAATAAGTTTAGCTTTAATTTACTTTTTTTATACTGCAACATTTTTTGTACAATATTTATTTGGGCTTTCAATAAAAAAAAATGATGTGATTTAATTATCTTATGTTTCTGTTTTTTCATAAATCATATGATTATATATGTTGTATTTTAATATACCTAACTGAATTGAAGAATAGTCCAGGAATTCAGAAAATAAATATAAGAAACAGGGCATGCAGGTCCGGCCTGCTTGTTCTGGGCCAAGCTTAGATTATATTGTAGTCTCATATATGCTTTTTCGACAATCACTAAAATCAGTGTTTAACATCAAATCACAACTAAAATGAAATTTCTTTATAAAAAATGACATTAGGTACTATGTAGCTCATGATGCTGTACTAAAAGGAACAAACTAGATGGGTTATTTACTCGTGTTATAATCCTCTCCTCCTTGGCGATTTTGGCGACCCATACTAAACCCTAATCGACGATTTAAGACTGGTCATTTTTGGCTTTAACTAGCATCGTTTTTGGATTGGTTTATGAGTATTCACTCGTGTTTAATCATATATCATTACTCGATGTTAAGTTTTAATTATCGTGGTTTCATATTCATTTGGTTAGGTATTATTTTATATAATTGTTTTTAGGGTTTCGTAATACTAAGCTAATTCACTGTTATGATTAATAAATCTTGACATCAGTTTAGGGTTTGCATTATGTAAGGTTGTTAGTCTATTCACAACAAACCCTAATCTAATAGGGTTTCACCGTTTCATCTAAAGACTTAGGAGGTAATTGTTTCTTCTTGTTTCGTTTGTTTGCGCATGGTGTGTGGATAAAAAGTGGGTTTTTGGGTTCGGGATGGAGGGAAGAAGAAGAAGAAAGACAATAGTTTGGTCGGTCAAACTATGGATAGTCGAACTTGAAAATTTAAGGTTGTTGAAAAAAATTCATGAAATTGAAAAGCAATTACTAGTAACTTGTTTTGAGGATGAACCATTAAAATCTTCATGATTAATGTGACTATTGAAGGTGCCAATTTTTTGGTGTTGATGATCGCGACCACTTAGGTGAATCCTACCATAATACACGGTGCTAGTAACGTTTACTAGTGTTTGTCGAGGTAGTGAACTCATGTTTGAAGGTAATAAGGAACCGGGTGGGACACATGCATTACCCATGTCGGGGTGGAAGCGTCCGGATCATACTATGAATATGAATATCGAGGAAGTTTACAAACACAAATAAGATGAATGCTAGTCAACAAGAAAAGTCTATTAATACAATGCGAAGCTAATGATGCAAAAAGATTGATGATCCTAGTGCTCAAATTACTTCCTTTAGAAAAGCTTTAAGGAAGCTTTAAAAGGTACCAATTCGTATGGATGGCTTAAATGGCTAAACTTCTACCATTAATGTAAAGTTTCGTTATATTGAAACCAACGATATCATTGATGATGCCGATTTACCATTCCTAAATAGTCGGTTGAGGAGGTCAACAATAGATGTGTGAATACATTATATGGCTACTTTATTGGCAAAAGGGTGGCGCTTCCGTGGTGCAACATTTTCTAGAATTATGTGGTCGAAATATGGTCTCCAACGTGTCATGAGGAACTCGCATGAGGTTCTTTTCCTTTAAGTTCTCTTCGAAGAAAGCTTGAGGTCGTGTTTATTAACGGTCCTTGGAAGATTCGAATCCCTATTATCCTCAACACTTGGTGGACTTGTGTTTGTTTATCAAAAGACGATTTGAGGAAGATATCAATGTGGTCAAACTACATGATGTCCCCGATTAAGTATAATCGCTAAAATTAGATACTCTTATGCTCCTCGACTCATATCGACTACAATGTCCGAGGAGTCGGGGGTAGGAACAATTATGCTAGGGCACTAATTAAATTAAATGCGGAGAATGTAATGAAAACCCGGTTAGTTGATGTTATCCGTTGCTAGACAATCGGTTATACTCGAACTTCCATTTAAGTGAGTACGAGTGGACACCTCCCAAGTGTGATACATATAAGATCTTTGGACACACGAATGTTGAATGTTCGAAGAATACTACTGTTCCAAAGTCTAATGTTGTTTTGAATCACGGCCAAAATGATGGTTTTCTGGAAGTGAAACAAAAAGGTTCTTATCCTCAGAAGTTTGTTCGTGTTAATGTAGCCAAGAAGATGGCTTATCGACATGTAGCTAAACAAACAAAGAAAAATGAGGCGTCTACATCAAAGGCTAACCCAAATGATGCATCAACATCTACACAACAAAACAAGGAACTCAATGTGGTAAATACATCAAATCCTTAGTTTAAAAAAATACATCACATGTACTTGGCAATATGGACGTTGGTAATAAAGATGACGAAGTGAATGTTTCGCAGTCGACTGGCTTACTTAATATGCCTACATTAGTGGACTTGGTAAAAAAGGTGAATGAGGTGCAAAAGGTAAATGAGAGTACTCCTTCTATTGTGATACCAACCAAGTTCTTCGAGTTGTAATGCTGATGACGATAATTTGGGCGAAGTGGAACATGTTTATGACGAAACTGGGACATTTATGGTTTCTAAGCCAAGTGGAAGTGGATATGGCCACCAAGAACTTCTACGAACACTGGAAGAAAACTAAGAATGATGATCCATATGCTTTATATGATGATGATGAGTATGATGCTCATGACATCCAATATGAATGAAAAATTAGGGTTTTCTCTCCTCGGGAGAAAAAGGAGATTCCGCCGCCATCGCCGTTCATTTATAACTCAATTCCTCTTGTTCATTACTCCTAAATCTATCATCTATGATCGTATGGCACAATTGCTTTTGAGTTTTCTTAAGGATTTTATGGGTTTACTGCAAATGCTTTGTCTATTGACACCCTATTTATCTTGTGGTCGAAGTATGGAACCCTATCACTTTTGTTTTAGGGATTTGACCGATTGATTTGTTTGATTAATTTATCCAATCATGTTTCGAATCTTGTCTTATGGATTCGATTGGATGTTGTTTCATCATTCGGGTTTCATGGGTGTTAGGGATTGGTTCGTGAGTTCTTTGGAGGGTGAGGCCCGGTCATGCATACTCTAGGCCGTGCTTGGTCTT
Organism: Chrysanthemum lavandulifolium; assembly: GCA_022545495.1. NCBI lineage: Eukaryota > Viridiplantae > Streptophyta > Magnoliopsida > Asterales > Asteraceae > Chrysanthemum > Chrysanthemum lavandulifolium. Next base: position 19,367,756 of record CM040245.1, read on the forward strand.
GTGCGTGTGTATGGAATGCATATTACAAATCTCCTCGATATTGACTTTTGTTCGTCTTTATGGAAGTTAGTATGAGGCTATTTGTTGGCTTCAATGTCGATTTACGACTCAGTGAACCGGAGAAATTGTTTGGCCTATTCATACCACTATGGGGATGGAGTGGCTATTTGGTTGGTGAGTTCACGGCTGCTATTGGATGTATAGAAAGTTGGTTAGAGTAATAAGAATGGTTGTGTCATTCTTTATTAGTGGTTTGGTTAGTAGCTTGTTGTATTGTGCATGAGTTTGGTTTCCATTCTCATGACTTAACTACGCTTCTTCTTCACCTACAACTTTTGTCTTCAACGATTTTTGTGTAATAATATATTTACTGCTAAAAACCCTACCCAAAAAAAAAAGAGTATGATGCTCATGATCTAACCCAAGATCAATTGGCTTTCACTAACACTTGGGATATTAAGATTCATTCTCAAAAAATAGTAAAGTCGTTTGAACAACTTAATTGGTTTGAACTAGCGAAGAAAAGTAGATGAATTTTGTTAATACATTCGACATTATTGCCATTTTCCTCGATCTTATTGTCTTGTACTACCGAAGAAAAGTAGATGTCACTTTTGCCATTTTCCTCTTATTGTTCTCTTGTCACTCGCAAAACTTCCATTCCCGTTCGTTTTGTGGTAGACCATGTTTGTTTTGTGGGGTTTCGCTTATCACCGCTTATCACCGCCATCTTTGAATTAATTATAATCCAAAATGATTGGCACCATGTAATGAATAATAGGAACAATGTTTCATTATTTATTGTGACTTAGAACGAATATTTATTACCATCAAAACAATCATTGGAGGCGATATTTGGTTCACGTCCGATGTTGAATAAATCACATTAGCGAACACAATGAAAATCAAATACAATTACTCGGAAGGAAAACTAAAAATAAACTATGCATTGATCTATAAATACCACTATATCATACGCGTATTACTACAATAATGTAAAATATAAATAGGTAATAACGTTAACAATTTATGTTCAATTCTAAATCTAAACTTTTCTAAAAAATTACGTGTTAGCATGCAGTCTCATCCGTATTCATGATACTCATCTTACGGTGGGAATTTACAAGACAAAGATGACAATCACATAGATATGAATTGGTCCCGTTCTCATAATTCATATGATGTAGCTAGGTGGTGGAACAACTTGACTGTCACTTCATTTGTACGATCGAGTCAAGTTGCTTGCTATTGTCATGTCGGAATTACGTATGAAGTAGGTCAATGCATAATAATTGCACTTAAAGGTAAATTTTGTTCAAGGGGACATATAAACATTTTGACACGAAACTCCCAACACTACTGATTCACATACTCGAGGGTGAAAAACTTAAGCTTGAACAAGCTGGGCTTGTGAAAAAGCACAAGCACCAATTGTACTTGCAGCTACAATGATGAGTTTATATCGATCAATGTTTTTTTCTACAGTGCCATATATTTGCTATATTTGACTAAGTTATTTTGTGTCAATAAAAACCATTTCGATCTCCATCTTCTTTCGCGACAAGGTTATAGTTAAGGGTGATATTATCATTTTTTGATTAATCCATCACACTTGTGCATTCATGATTGTTAAGATAAACCAGAATGCATGTAGTCATGATCATTAATCAAAACGTGATGTATGATCAATTTCTTATAGCTACTGCGGCCGTTTCATGAATTTATGAAATTTTTAAGGGCCATGGACGAAATCACATAATGAGGCCTTTCGAGAAGGAATGCTATATATAAAGCGTCACCGTTTTTAATATATAATGCAATTAGTTATCTAAACGTTTTAACATATTACTCATTTAAGATATTTTCTCATTTAAATATTTTTTTTCTTCACGAAAAATATATATACACACGCATATAATTATTAACGGGACAAATTTTAGGACCCCTAAAATTTTGGAGCCTTGAGTGGTCGCTCAACTTGCACATCCTCAAAGACGGCCCTAATAGTTACTAAGACGTGACATCGAAACCTCATTAACACCTACATATTAAAAAAGACTATATATCAGCTATAATTTTTTTGTAGCCAATTGACTATAATTTTGTATTATAAGTGTGTATCATTGTTTAATTTTATGGGTTCCTGATTCTTTTTTCTGTGTCTCTGATTTATTGTTTGTGTGTTTTTAATAAAACATTATAGTTAATTGGCTACAAAAATTACAATCAAGCTATCCTCATAAAAAAAAATTACACAAAACATAAAATGCGCGTCATTGTTGTTTCGTGAATTATAATTCAAGGTACTACTGTATTAATTTATGTCTTCTTAAACATAGAAAGATAGTATTTAATTCATAAAAAAAGAAAAGAAAAAAAGAAACATATATCTCTTGATAATTTTAGTGTCATCAATTATTTTAAATAATTGTGATTTACTAGAGAGCAATATAATTTCATGTTAAACTTGGATACAAGTAAGGAAAGTGCGTGTACACGCCATTTGAGTTAACATGTTTTCGACTATGATAAAACGCATGAGTCAAGGGACTACGCTCCATTTCAAACGGTATATTTGGTGCTTCAAATGAATTACATGTTTTCCCACTAAAACCAACCGATACAACTATTGGGCAACAATTATGACCGCCGGATCCAACCATTTCTAACTGTCATCTTCTAACTGCTTTTGCATAACGGATGTTTTGGTCTCATTTTATATTCACAAAATCTCACAATTCTTTTTGTTTTGCTCGCTTTTCGCTCGTAGAAACAAAGTGCTTTGATTGTCTTATTTCAATAGAGATTTTATGTAATCTAGACAATAAGAATCGAAATACTTTATTTGAAAAATAGATTATACACGATTCGGTAAAATATCTAGAATTATCATCACACCATTTTTTTTGGGAACGACATTTAAAATTAAAGAAAAACTAGCAAGAAGCTAGAAAATATTACAACGGTTTTCTAAGCCAATCAGGCCAAATTAAACATTTAGAACCTCTACAATTTAACCAAATAAAAGAAAAAAGACGAATATTGTCAAATAAATCACATTTCCTCATGCATTGAGAGTTAAATGTGATGGAGTTCTTATACTTTCAAAGGGTCCACCAAACCGTAGCAATGATCACTTTTAATCGAGACTTCCCATCACTTGATAGATGGAGATTATCAAACCACGACTTCCAACTTGAATGAGAATATATAACAGAATAGACATATCGCACCAAATACGAACCAAGCGCCAAATATGTAATGCAACATCACACGATAAAAGATATGATCAATCGATTCCCTACCGTTGAAACATACCGGACATGGAGGTTATCATCACATCCTAACCAAATTTGATATCAAGAATGTCTTATCTATGTTCATTATAAATTTTCTTTTTTTACCTCACAATCATATCATAATGACATTAACAAACATGCTTTTATTAATCTTAACCATATAAAATATGCAAATAAGTTAGACATAGACTTGGTATTCTATGTGACAATCGCTTTTAGATGAGTCAAAGTTATGTTCTTTAATTATTTGAATTATTCAATTCGTTGATGCTGATTGGTCCCAACTTAACCTTTACTGAATTACTAGTAGTAATTTTTCGTAATACATGTTAATTAAGAATGTGTAATAAACTAACACTATACATAATAAAAGAAGATCATATTGATTGGAAGTGAAAATGAACTACAACAACAAGAGTAATACCCAATCTCGCCAAAGCGAGATATGAGAGATGTGAGATGAACAAATTAAAATTTTGATATTACGTTAATTATTGTACCCGCGTATCCCATCTTGTACACTTCATTTTGAGATCATACTAGTACTTAAACTTGTAATAAGACCCAAACCTACCAAACTAAACTACGAAAACATTACATCATCAAATGAAATATCACTTAAAGTTTGATCGCTCTTGAAAGATTCTAAATCATTTCTTAATATCTCGTTCCAAACCAAAGCAGGGGTTAATTGTGCATCATTGGCCATTGAAACATTGTAAAATGGATCTTCTTGTTTGATAAAGGCGTCACTTCGGTTATTTATACTAATTGAAGGGTTACTTTGTGAGTAGTGGCGGTTCTTGAATTTCTTAGAATCAAGGACAACTCGATGGTGTGAGGAAGTGTTAGGAGGTGTGCAAGTGTGATGGCCAATATACGTGATCTCAAACATGTTTGAGTCATCTTCTAGTTGTTGAACCTGTTTTAATGCATTGCATCCTTGAACATGTTTGTGCGTGCATCTAAAATAACATCTGTAACCAAAATATATGTCTTAGAATCTTGTTTAATAACCATTAGCAGTTTAGCACTATATAACAAAGTACACCTGAAAGAATGAGAATTCAGATATAGGCAATATATATACCTTGGAAATTTGGAGTTAAGTATCGCCTTTTGACCGTATTTCCTCCACGAATAACCATCTCCAATCGTACCACTAACTTCTATTCTTGAATCAATGGTCTTTCTGAAAAAGATATGAATATTACATGTTGATAATTTACCATATCCCATAAAAAATGTACAATATGACTAACTGGAGTATATATAAGTTTGTTAATCTCAAGAGATTGTTAAATAGCATTTTACGTATAGTATTTCATGTGCATATATTAGATCTTGTGTCAAATCAAGTGCCAAAAAACTAGTATATATACCTTCTTTTGTAACTGCCTCGTCGTTCCTTGATAGCTGGGGCCGGTGGTTTTCCGTGGCAAACTTGGTTACACGCCAAACCTAGATGGGTGCTCGTCGGAGTTAACACTAAAAGGCCATGGTAGAAAGATTCCGATATTTCGTTCACGAGACCATCAACCGAAACCAACTCATCATCATTAACTTTCTGGTGAAGTAAAGTTTGCAGCCTCCTAGCAGAATTTCTGCCTTTAATTAGGGTTTCCACCAGTTTTTTCTTGTTTATTTCCATTTCAGAATAAGTTAGTTTTGAATGAGAATTGAAACGCTATATATAGAGGAATTGTTCAACTAGTAGAATAATTATCCGATCCAGAAAATAATCAGCATGAGGTCATAAATGTTAGCCAATGTGAAGTCATCCTATCCAAACGTTTTCCTTAAAGAAAACAATATATCCCCTCTATAAATATCTCATATACGCTCAAAAATTATTGACCTCTAAAATGTAAAATAGAACTATTTTTGTGCAAGTAAGATAAGTATTTTAGTATTCTAGATGTTCTCTCATGGAATGTTTTGTTGATGTAACCAAGAGAAGAATAATGGCATATTCAAAAGTTCTAGATGTTGATTATATTTAGCTGAATCATATCAAGTGAGTTGGGTCTTATATCATCACCGACGTAGTCCACCTAGAAGGCAACATAGAAAACTTTGATCTGAGTAACTATGAACACTCGTTAGTGTACGAAAGTATAGGCAACCCAATATAAACAATAGAACCTTTATTCGCATCTAAGTCGCAATAATCACCAGATTAAGTTTTACGTAAGATCCAAATGTTATAAGATTAGATTAACGTCAATGAGACAATAATCATGTAAAATGTAAAGACAAGACAAGATCAATGAAATGATCCGAAGAAGAGAAGAGAGTGATACAAAAGATCGCACACTCAAGATGTTTAACCCTAGATTAAGGGACTTATTAAATAGGAGATTAAGTTACACTAAGACCCTCTAACGGCTATAAATGACTCATCGCCAGAAATGAATAACGCTCACAGAAACCACTTCTTGGAACTTTAAACCTTTATTCTTTGTCCATGATTAACCCCTCGTAGAATCTCTCGCAATGATCATAACTCAAGGCCATTAGAATCGATAGAATGATATGTTTGCCACAGATTATTATCCCAAATTCTAACATTCTCCCTTAACTGATGAGCAAACATATCAAACAATATCAATTTTTCACACAAAATTTATGCCGATAAACAGGAGATGTTTAGTGAGAATGTCTCAGCTTTGGTTTGAAGAGCCAATCTTTTAGACTTATAACACCTCTTGCAATTTTTCCCGATGAAGTGAACATCAATTTCAAAGTGTTTTGATTTTTCATGAAAACAGGTTGACAAAGAAGTTGTAAGGCGATTTGTTATCACGTAAAAGATTAACAGGAGATTAATATCAACTTTTAGATCTTTTAATATTTTTGAATCCAGATGATTTCACAAGCAGCAGAGACATAGATCTATACTCGCTCGTGGAAGATTTTGAAAGAGTGTTTTGTTTTTACTTTTCCATGAGATCAACAATCATCAAGAAAACACAATAACTCGTGATGATTTTCTGGTTTTCTTGCATTCGCCCAATCAAGATCACTATATCCTTCAAGATAATTTTCGAGTTGCTAAAATTGTACCTTAGACCTTTCCCGGAGCTCCTTTTAGATACCTCGTAACATTGAGGCACATTCCGATGAGATTTCAAGGAGAATGCATATATCAGGCGCAGCAATGAACCGAGTATGAGATGTCGTCTTGTATGGGTGAGATAGATAAGTTTCCCAAGTAACTTCGATAAAATGTGATGTTGACAAGTAAGGGATCATCATCGCTGGAATGTATGGAAGCACGAGTTGGGTTCCATAAAGTGGACACAGTGTTTGCACCCAAGAAGACCAAATTTTCGAGGAGCTCAAGACAAGATTTTCTTTGGGAGAGAGATGTCATTCCCGCTTTTAAAACCTCAATCCCAAGAAAGTATTTTAGATTTCCCAAGTCTTTGATATGAATTTTGATTTTAGAAACTCTTTGAATAGATTTATCTCATCAATACAGCTTTCAGAAGAACAATATCATCCACATAAACCGTAAGAGCAATAAACTTGTCATTCTCTGTTTTGGTGAACAAAGAGTGATCATTAACAAATTGGACAAAGTTATTTTCCTTTAAAACACTGACAAGTTTTTCATTCCATTTTCTGGGAGCTTGTTTTAGACCATATAGAGACTTGACAAGTTTACAAACTTTATTTTTATTGTTCTCATTACGTAACCCCTCGGAATGGTCATATAAATATCCTCATCAAAATCTCCATACAAGAAAGCATTGTTAACATCAAGTTGAAAAAGAGGCCATTTATTTTTTACAGCTAAGGCAATAAGACATCTAACAGTAGACATTTTGACAACAGGAGAAAAAGTTTCATCATAGTCTATTCCTTCCTTTTGATTATACCCTTTAACAACTAATATGGCCTTGTATCTATCAACTTCACCATTGGCTTTATATTTGATTTTAAAGATCCATTTGTAACCGATGGGAGTTCTATTAGGAGGTAGGTCAGTTATATCCCAAGCATGGTTTTCATTTAAGGCCTCAATCTCGAATTCATAGCATCTACCCAATTACTATCAAGGATAGCTTCTTCATAATGTAGGTTCAATGCTTTATTAAGACTAGAAGCAAAGCAATAATTATCCTTGTTAAGATTAGAGTAATTAACAACCTTTTCAACCCCATATTTGACTTTTCCTTCAATAATAAAGTCATTTAGATTATCGGGCAACTTAGAAACTCTAGTTGACCTTCGGCGCAGAGTGGTCGGCAAGCCTCTTTCTTGTTCAAGCAGAATCGGATGATGTATCGCAGAATCACAAGATGCATCGCAGGATGTGATTCATGTGATACGATGCCCTCGTGTGTGTATTATCATCTATAGATGTTGCAACCGGTTCATCAATCCTAGTAGGATGACTTACCACCGTGCTATCATCATAGGATGTCACTCTCCTTCATCATTGGGACTTGTTTGTGAGTCAAAGAAATTTTGTGGTTTAAATCTTTAGGCACATAAGTTTCAACAAAAGGTTTTGACACGTAGTTTTCATTTTGAATGAAAACACGCTTCATAAATTTGACATCTCCGAATAAAAATATTTTTGTTTCTAGGCTCAAGAGTTTATAGCCTTTTTCTCATTCGAGTAACCAATGAATACACTTTTTTCGCACCTACTACCAAATTTATCGTAGATGTTGAGAATAGTGGCATAGCATAAGCGTACCAAAGACTCTAAGGAGAGAGAGAAGGGTCATGCCCATACACAAAGAAGAAGGGGACTTGCTGCAGTAATCAAGATGGCAACTGTTTATGACATAGGCAAAGCTAGAACACATTCAAAGCCAAAGATATAAAGGTAATTCCCCAAATATAAGGGATCTAGCAACATTAAGGAGATGCCTATGTTTCATTTCTCTCAATGCCATTTTGTTGTGGTGTATAAACACAAGAGGTTTGATGTAGAATTCCTTTTCATGAAAGAATTGTTGAAGTTTGTTATTGACAAATTCGTCCTATTATCACTTCTAAAAATTTTGACATTGTGTTCAAATTGATTTGATAGCATATGAGTAAAGTTAACAATGGAAACATAAACATCATCCTTCCCCTTAAGCATATAAACCCATACTGCCCTTGGAATAGTCATCAACAATGGTTAAAAAATATTTATAACCATCTCTGCTAGTGATTTTATATGGTCCCCAAACATCAAGGTGAACAAGTTGACCAATTTTAGTGGATTTATGTTCACTTAGAGGAAATGATTCTCTGGTTTGTTTAGCTTTATTACAAGTATCACGAGATGATCGCTTTCGGATGAACTATCAAATTTAAGAGTGGGTCTAAGATGTGTAGGACTTGGTCGTAGGATGACCAAGTCTTTGATGCCGAGATTTCTAGAGACATGACAAACAGATATGCAGCTTATTAGAAGTAATCTTACATGTAGAATCTATATCAAAATATATAACCCATTGTATTGTTTACCAATCCCCACAATCCTTTTTGATGTAAACCAGATATAGCAATTAGATTCATTAAACCCAACAAACATCTTGTTGTCTCTAGCAATCTTATGAACAGATAGTAAACCGACATTGTATTCGTGAACAACAAGAACATAAAAAGAGTTAGGTCATTATTGACCTTTAAATCACCAATTTTAGTAATTAAGGCACGAGTACCATGGGATGTCCAACAGCTTAGGCTAAGATTTGAAATGTTAACAACATTGATTAAAAATTTTCCGACACGGTCATGTGTCCGATTTGCACCATAATCAACAATCCAACCAAGACCGATGTTTTCGGATAAGGATTTAGTGTTGTTGTTAAAAACTTGTTGAAGTTTATATTAAACTTGACACCGCCATTAAAGAAGGTTCCCGAAAAATTTTACCCGCTAAGTTGGCATTAGCGATGACACATTATTGTCATTGAGGAGACTCATAAGTCTTGAGAGTCGCTCATTAGACAAGGAGACAGAGAGTTGCTAGCACTATATTAAGTGACGCGATTGGTTTCAAAGTAAAACATTGTTATTCTTTGAAAGGTTTACCATTAAAATTTCTTTTTACATATCCAGCAGATAGCCAACAAGATCATAACATCTATCAACAAGATGACCGTGTTTTTGCAATTAGTACATTTGAGGTTCATGTTTGGTCCTCTCGCTATTAGAGTCATACCATTATTGAAACCAGAACTTTGTTGTTAAAACCTCTTTGTTATCAAAAAATTTCCACCATCGAAGTTTTTGCAAAGAAAAGTCGAGCATTGGGTTTAGCCGAGCTATTCCCGGATGTGACATTTCATGAGATTCTTCTCCGAGACAACAGAGAAAGCAGCTTTGACATTAGGTAAAGGATCTCGTTAAGATATTGCTTCGATGGGAACATAGGAATCATCAAGACCCATAAGAAATTGCATTAATTTGATTAGTCGATTGTGTTTTTCAAAATGTTTTGCAGCCTCACAAGTGCGTGGAGGCAAGCTAATCATACAATCAAATTGTTTCCATAAAGAGTTAAGGTTGTTATAGTAATCGAAGAGAGACCCACTTTGATTAAGAGAGTTAATATTTTTATGCATATTAAAGATAATGAGCCATCAACCTTATCATAGGTATCTTTAAGATCATTCCACATTTCATAAGCTTTAGCATATATAGCACCAAAGAATAGTTCGTGTCGAGAGAATTAAGAATCCAAGTAACCACAACAGAGTTACAAGTATCCCATTGATTAGCAAGACTAGGTTCGAATCATCTCTTATGCGGTACCATCAATAAACCCTAACTTATTATGGTTCCTTAAAGCAAAAGTCATGGCCATATTCCATATTTTATAATTTTCGCCTAGTGAGTTTGATAGAAATAATGGGTGTACCATTGGTATTATTTGGGTGTAAATACAAAGCATCACCAAATGATAAGCTTTTCTCGATGGAAGAACCACCACCACCAACATTATCATCACCAATAGCCATAATACAAACAATAAGATAGATGATATAAAAAGGGACATAAAGAATAATCGATAACAATGCATGAGAGAATAATAAGAATAAATAGACAAGAAGATAAGACTTTGTAATAAGAGACAACAAGCACCAAGCCCGTGGATTAGGGTAAACTGCACCTGTATTCGTACCACTCAAAGGTGGCGATCAAGATGTTAGTCTACCCGCTTGCACCCACAAATACTTAAGCACCGTAAGTTTAAAGAAGAGATAAGACTTAGACTTACAGAGAAATATGCAATGGAAGAACGAATCACAATCACCCTAGATTCACTTAGTCTAGGGCAAATATGAAATGAAGATAACCAAGTGATTACGCCAACAAACTATAACCCCAAACCACACATTTGTTGCCAAAGAGAATCAATGAGCTCAAGCTCGATACCATGTAACGAAAGTATAGGCAACCCAATATAAACAATAGAACCTTTATTCGATCTAAGTCGCAATAGTCGACTTAGATTAAGTTTACTGTATATCCAAATGTTACAAGATTAGATTAATGTCAATGAGACAATAATCATGTAAAATGTAAAGACAAGACAAGATCGGTGAAATGATCCGAAAGAAGAGAAGAGAGTGATACAAAAGACGCACACTCAAGTATGTTTAACCCTAGATTAAGGGACTTATTAAATAGGAGATTGTTACACTAAGACCCTCTAACGGCTATAAATGACTCATCGCCAGAAATGAATAACGCCTCAACAGAAACCGACTTCTTGGAACTTTAAACCTTTTATTCTTTGTCCATGATTAACCCCAGTAGAATCTCTCGCAATGATCATAACTTGAAGGCCATTAGGAACCGATAGAATGATATGTTTGCCACAGATTATTATCCCAAATTCTAACAGTTAGTTAACTAGCTAACATGGAGTATATATGCATAGGTGATCATCCAGTAAAACGAGAAAGATTTATGTATGCAAATGATGCTTAACGATAATGATAAACTTTCTGGTTGATTGTCTGATTGCAATCAATCAAATAACAGATATATCTATTAGAAAATTATAGAGTCGGTCCAAGCCTGATATGCGTGTTTAGGTCAATTAAGGTTTAATATCTCTTATGTTATCCGACCCCCCAAATAATCTTCTTTTTTCTTCTTTTATTTATTGTTATTTTTTATAGTTTTTTTTCTCCTTCCAATTACTAAGTAGTTTTGGTTAAAAGATTTTTGTTTCTCCTTTGGTTTACCATCTTTTCAATCTTAAATTGCATCCTCACAAAAATCTTATATTAATTAGTTTCTTCATATTTTGTTTTTCTATTGTTTTCCTCTCTTTTTCTTTCTTTCACGTGAGTTATATCTATGAGTGGTTTGTCTAATATTTGGTCCACCATCAATATTGCTATTCTTGTAGGTATTCGGAATGAAAAGAAAAGAATAAAAAAAAGAAAAAAAAGAAAAATCAAAGACGTGCCGCAACTTGAATACGTGTCTCTGCTTAACGTCGGATGCTTTCAAGAACAAACTAGTTTAAGCTTTTATATTTGGTGTTTGCATCTCGAGTCCGAGCCAGATTAAGGTCAATTAGGGAATAGAGTCACCCTAGCCGTGTCAGTAGCATTAAGGTCGATTAGGGTTTAATATCTCATTGTCATTATAAATAGTGGTCAATTATAAACATAATACCCACGCTGTTTTATTATTCAACAATATCAAGCGTAAACTCTATAAATACTTAACGTACTCACCCAAATTTAACTCATTATGCTTAGCGAACAATAACATTCTACATCTCCAAAATTGTTTGTTGAGGGTAACTTGGTCATTTCACACAACTTCTTCTTTCTCCAAACTCCTGCCAAGCACTAATTTTTCCGGTAAACATCATTTTATCTAATAACTTCAAACAAGGATCCACTACAACAAAACCAGGCTAATGCAACGAAAATTTGCAACAGTAGATTTCCGTTGTAAATTTGCAACCGTAATGCAACGAATTACCAACCGAATAGCAACGACAAAGAAAATGGTTGCAAATTTGTTGCAAAATATAAACTAATTCTTTTTAATTTATTATTATTATTTCCGTTGCAAATGCGTTGCAATTTATAAAAATTTGCAACGGAAAAGCAACGGAAGACAAAAGGTAAATATAAAAGAAATTATAATTTATTTTCCGTTGCAATTCGGTTGCAATTTTATAATTTGCAACGGAATAGCAACCGAAGAAAAAAATTTAAATTTAAAAAACTTATCATTTGTTTTCCGTTGCAATTCAGTTGCAATTTTCAATTTTGCAACGAAATAGCAATGGAAGACAAGTATTAAATATGAAACAATTTATCACCGATTTTCTGTTGCAATTTCGTTGCAAAAATCTAAATTTGAACGGAATAGCAACGAAAGACATAATTTGAATATAAAAGAAATTGTCATTTTTTCATTGCATTTCTACTGCAAATTTTAAAAATTTGCATCAAATTTGCAACATAAATGTGAAAACTAGAAAGGGGATAGATAGTTTTTACCATTAGTATGCGTTTTAAGAAATATTAGATTTGTATGCTTGATGTGAAATCAACACGACACTTAAATATATATAAGCAATAGATAATAAATGAATGCAAGATAGAAATGGAAAGAGCAAAACAAAGACACGTTGATTTATAGTGGTTCTGCCTAAAGCTTCCAACCTCGCCTACTCCACTCCCCGAGTATCCAACTCGAGAGTTCGCAAGCACTATATCAACAAGGTCCCTTTCGGCAGAGAAAACCTTACAATCGTCGCTTCACTTCTTTACCAATACTAAGCTAGATATCCCAAGACAAAACCAACCATATCACTCAATGTATTTTACGGCCTAATATACTAACCAATCACTCTATGTTAGTGTATGATGATGACTAACAACTTTGGTGAAAAACATTTATTCTAAAAACATTTATTTTAAATGTGTATATATATTTTTGCATTTGGGTTCTTTGATCATTAGACGAACTTTATAACGACATTATGCATACCTTAACTGATTGTCATCGGAATGTAAACTTACGACTAACAAATTGTGAAAAGACCAAAATATGTTACCAAATGTTAAAAGAATGAAGTTTCAAGGGCCAAAAGCGTAAACGATAAGAGGATATAAAAATCCCGTAGATTGGACGCTTATCTCTAAATAGCATAAGTATAATTACAGAGAAGTCTTGTGTCTTGGTGACCAATCCAAGATCGGTGGAGATCTAGTTGGGGTTTGATACTTCCAGTAGAAAGTCTTTGTGGTCTCAGTGGTAAGTAGGGGTGCAAACGAGCCGAGCCGCTCGTGAAAAGCTCGGGATCGGATCGGTAAAAAGCTTGAACGAGCCGAGCTTAAACGAGCTCGAGCCCGAGCTCGAGCCCGAGCTCAGAAAAGCTCGAGTAGGCTCGCGAGCCTAAACGAGCCCTAGAATTATATACGTATATATCGCCTATACGTATAAACGAGCTTAAAAGTAGTAAACGAGCCTCGAGATTTATGTAATTAACGAGCCGAGCTCAAAACATCATAAAATTAGTCGAGCCCGAGCCGAGCTCGAGCCAGAAAATTTTCACGAGCCGAGCTCGAGCTCAAAGCATAAGGCTCGAACGAGCTCGAGCCCCGAGCTCGAGCTTTATATATAAACGAGCCGAGCTCGAGCCTTAACGAGCTCGAGCTCGGCTCGGCTCGTTTCCACCCCTAGTGGTAAGTCGAATCACTAGATTCTTTAGGGTGGCTTCTGAGGGCGGAATACCATTGGAGTAGCTTTCTTTATGAGCACTAGTCTTAGTGCATATCGGTGGAGTGAAGTTGTAACGGTTTATAGTCCACCGAAAGTATTAATACTTAGTAAATAATATCGTGTCGTGGATTCGCAACTGGTCGTACGGATGGTATAAACCTTCCATCCCGAACCAGTATATATCGTGGTATTCTTTACTCGCTTTATATATTGTGGATCTGTTGTGGTTGTTGTAGTTGTTGCATAACCATTTGTTGATCTTTGAACCTTGGAGTCAATAAACTTCTAAAAAGCCGAAAAAGACCGTATTCACCCCTCCTCTACGGTTCTACACGGATTTTTACACATCACTCAACTCGATAATATTATGTTCGGATCAAGTTTGGCTCGATAACTCGACAACTCTTCACGAGGGAAGCTCGAGAAATATTACTTTGGCCTTGAGCTCGACTTGAAAAGCTTGATATATTTGGAATGATGTGCTTTCTAAACAAAGTAAAATTGAAATATAAGTTAATATTTGAATTCAGCTCGAGCTCGATATTTGAATTCAACTCCATACATTCATAACTAAGTATGCACATTCATTGTATAAACATTTAAGTTCATAAAATTTACATATGGTATATATAAAAAAACGTATATATAGCTTAAAGTGTGATCTGATGGTTTAGATGGCACCGACCGTGATCATCCATCATGAAAACACTATCTCGCATATTTGGTCTAGCACAATAAGGAATAAATTCTTGTGATTTATTTTGTAGTGCACGCTCTTTGTTTGTTGAGTTTATGTGTACAACGACTACAACATGATGCGTGGAGATTCTATGATCATTATTATAAATGTCTATAGAATTCCTAAATACCATCATTATATATGGATGATCTTCATCGATTTATCATGCTACGGTATAAAGCTTTCATAAGTAAATATAAGTTGGTATTTCTCCTAAATGGTTGTGGTATGTTTAATTGGTTGTAATGGTTTACTAAGGTGTCGTTTGTTTTTTCAGAGCTTTTACCTCTTCATCTGCAAACCATGTCTGCAGAAGAAGAGGTACATTTAAGCTCTTCATCTGCAAGAAGAAGACCGTTTGTTTTTTGTACTATTGAAGTACTTCTTTCATTTTTCCTCTTATGTCTGCATTGGTGTAGAGGAAAGAAGTGGAAAAAAGACCTAAATTATGTTTGCATTGGTGAAGAGGAAAGAAGTGATTATATCCTCTTATGTCTGAAAAAAAACAAACGGTCTTCAAAGATAATGTATACGCGCCTGCAGACAAAAGAGGAAAAAAGCTCTTCTTTGCAAAAAACAAACAAGGCCAAGTGTACTCAGTCCTAATTGCGTAAAAATGAGGTTTAGCTTGAGATGGAGTCAAGCTTGAAATGAAAAGAGCTTAAGTAACTTTAGAAGGTTGGGCTTTTTTACAACCTTAGGTCATATTGAGATTATGAGTTAGTAACGTCTCATACGAGTCAAGAGTATATTTTAGTTACCATGGCCAAAAGTTATTTTCTTATATTAGTGTGTAATACGTACTACAAGACATAGGGGAGATATGATCTTTTAAAGTTTATTCGAGACAGGAATGGACCGGACCGGACCGACCACATTCGGTCCGGTCCGCGGTCTCGGCTTTTGGGCTAATTCGGTCCTCGGTCCGGTCCGGTCCGGACCAAAACCGACGAATTTAGGCTAATTTGGTCTTGTCGGACCGGACCGGCCAAAGGACCAACCGGACCGAGACAGGACCGACCACATTCTGTCCGGTCTCGGTCTACGATTTTTTCCGAAATCGGGTCTTGGCCGGTCCGATCTTAGCCGGTCCGGTCTGGTTTTTGGACCGTGCACCCCTATAGCCTAGTATCTTTTTACTACTCTTTTTTATATTATGCGATTGTGATACTTTTTTTTTTTTTTTTTTTTTTTTTTTAATGATAAATACAATAAATTATGATGCTTTTTGATAATTAAATTTCTTAAGCACCAAAATATCATGAAATTTTAGCCTCCCGCTTTAGTCTCCCGCCCCTCTTTCCCCAAAAATCAAAACCCTAAGGGGGTGTTTGAGATTGACGGAATCATGAAGAATGGAATGAGAGCACGGAATGGAAATGGGGAGAAAGAGAATGATACTCAAGAAAGTTAATTTATTCTAACGTTTGGTACAAAGATAGAATCAGCCTGAGAAGATGACCAATTAACCATTTTCTTGTTTGGCTTTGTTATGGAATGCAAATTAAATAACCATATAAAATTTATTTTTTTATATATGGATAATATAATGCATATACGAGTAACAACTTCTGGATTCTATGAATTGACTTTGTCCTAATATTCATTTGGAATTACAATTGTTAATCATTGTTTACTGAAGAAAGATGACAAAATAAACATATCATACAAACGTATGAGGTGAGTTCAATCAATATATAAATGCATTCAATGTGAGAAGTTTGAATACAAACATGAATATAAGAAACAATATGAATAAATCAGCAATCCATTATGCGTTTTTTTTCAAAAAGCAGATTCGTATGATAAGACCATCCAGTAGCAGCCATGACCAAAATCCAATAGGGGTTTCGGCGACGAAGACGAAAAACTAATGATATTGCCAGCAACAAGGGACAAGAAGACGACTAGAAACCCAAAATTGTTACGGGAAAGAAGTGAATGTTGTGTTTCGATGACTTTTTCAAAGTATGATTAAAATGTGAAAGGCACGTGATATATTTTATTAAATACTGATTCTAACAAAGAATGGGAGCCACAAATGTTCCGCCTTTTTTCTCTTTTCTCAGCATTCTTTACTTTTTAAGGAGAATGAATTTGGTGGAAAGAGAATCAATTTTTGTTTCCCCTTTTCCATTCTTACTTGAAACAAACATGAGAATAAGCACTCATTCCGTTTCTCTCTTTCCCTTTCATACCTGCCAAACATCCCCTAACATTTATCCCTCTAGTTCCCGCCCCCTTTAGTTTTTTCCATTGGCAGCCGCACACACAAAGATGCCAAACCATTTTATCTCTTCTTCTCATGGAGTTCATTCAAAGTTCACCACAAACAAGGTATGTAAACATCACCCAACCTTAATTTTTCGTCAACTTGTAATTCTAGCGACTGATTGCATATCTAATGTTACAACATGATTCTAGATCCGACAAGCTAATTTTCTGTGAAACCCGTTAGGCATCGATTTTGGTCAGATTGCATCTACTTATATGCTTAATATGTGCTTATTTCGTGACATCTTTATATTTTTTTAATTTGGGCAGATTCGAGTTTTTGAGAAGTATTCATTGGTTAAAGCCGGTCATCTCATCATTTACAGGTGATGAATACTTCTCTAGACATGACACCGGTATTCTGCTATTGTGGTGATTTATAGTCAGAACCTATTACTTTGAATGCCTTTTAATCCATTTAACTTATTTGGTTTGCTTAACCCCTTAATGTCTTAGTTAAATTTGCTGTCCTAGTTTGTGTTAGCCATGTAATTTGCAAGTGCATTTGAAAGTCAAACAGGATTGGGATTCAATTGTTCTAGGTACTGGTCCCATGGAATTAATGAGTAAGCCACTGAATTAGCAAAAAGGTATAATAAGTTCGAGGAAAGGGTCTTGAACAGTGTTAGTCGTGGGCTCATGGCTGGTCGCTAATATCTTTATATACATACAACTTATAGTTGCAAACTTTATATTATTTAGGTAGGAAAATGCTATAATGGTTTCATTTGACACACATATAGTGTAAACAAATGATGTAACTGAGTCGTAAACAAAGGCAACATTATCACCTAAGGACAAATGGAAAACTTTTTTAATAAAATGTATGTTTGTTTTGCTTTGCTTTGTGAGGATATTTATGCCATACATCTAAAATTTTCTATAAAAACTGATAGAAAAAAATGAAATACGATTTAACCTTTAAATGTGATGGATCTCTTAGGTTCCCCAAAGTGGTTGGATGATGTGCAAGGACACCAAGCGGGCAAAATCAGTTAGTTTAGTACAAAATGGGTGACGGCTAAAAGTGTTTGCCAGGTTGCCTAGTCCAATCATTGTGAATATCTAACTCAAAGAAGAAAAAGAAGTCGAGGTTAAGTGAACCGGTAGGCCCCTTTATGTTCATTATTAAGTGTGAACATAAATTGATATTTTGTTGCATATGCTATTATTTATGCTTGTTGAATCAACATTGTAGGTTTGAAATTTTTTGAACAAAATTATCTGTTGGTTTGCGGATTGATTTGCTTCATTAGTACTTGAGGAAGAACATTAATTGCATTTATGATATTTTAGCATGACGTGGTCTATAATAGTATCATGTACTTTTAGGGATAAACAATTGATGGTGGGCGGGTCAGTTGTAGTTGACGGGTCAGTTTGTGCATAAACACGCTTTAGGCTGTTGAGATGATATGGTCCTTAGGCGTGTCACAATAGTATTATGTAAGTTTCCTTACCTCTTTATGATAGTTATATTGTAGTACCAGTTCATTATTGAATGTTAGATTACCAATTTTTTTAGTGATGTTACATAGGAAAAATCATGCACTTATGATCGATGGCGGATATTTTGATGGTGCAAAAGCATATAAAGGGAGCAAGGTCTGCAACATGCTTATGATGCAAGAATTCCACCGTCGTTACCATGAAGAAACTGGCATCACATTTGCTTCCTTGTACCCTGTTGTATTGCAACAACAGGATTATTTAGGGAGCATATTCCACTTTTTAGACTCCAATTTCCTCCATTCCAAAAGTACATCACCAAGGGTTACGTGTCTGAGGATGAATCCGGCTAGAGACTTGCTCAGGTAAAGACTATAATCCATAAAACTTACAACGGTGTTTGGCTTTATGTTTTGGAACTGATTATCTTGTTTCAGTGAATAAAAGTCACAAAAGTCAGTTTCTAGTGTTGATAACAGATATGATAAAGTCACTGGTTTCATACAAATTACAAAAAAACCAACTTTAAAGCCTACTTTTGGATATTCATACTCCTTAACAAAATAAGTCATTTTTTTTCTTACTATAAATGTTTTAGGTCCATTCATCTACTACTTTCATAAATTTTGCATTCGAACAACTCAGGTATACAATAAAACACATCCAAACACAGTCTTCTGCAACTTGTTTTACTGCAGTTGATTATTAAATAATCGAAAAGCGCCATTCCAAAAACACCCGATAATGTTTGCTTTTGTCAACATATATATAATTGACATACTTTTTTGCTTTGTGATCCAGGTTGTGAGTGATCCAAGTTTGACAAAATCTGGAGTTTACTGGAGTTGGAACAACAATTCGGCATCATTTGAGAACCAATTTTCAGAAGAAGCTAGTGATGTCTACAAGGCTCGTAAAGTATGGGAGATCAGTGAGAAACTAGTCGGTCTGGCTTAAACAAGTAGTTTGAATATAAACTTCAGTCTCAATAGTTGACAATGAATAAAGAACTCAAGGAAGAAATGAAGAAAGACATGGATGTGAAGGCTGTTAAGACGAACGTGCCACTTTTCCTTCTCTAGTAAAGACTTGGTAGCATTTGGTATATCTTGTTAGATGCACTTATTACATAAAACTTGTATAATCTGTTGGATTTGGTACATTTGCAATTATGTAATTTGAATTTTTGTATGATTATTAATTTGGGTACTATATATGTATCTGGAAAATTTTAGTTTTGGATTATTGAATTTATGAATTTGAAAACAAATTTTCTAATGAGTTTGCAGGGAAAAAGTTTCGTTGCAAGTTTTAGTCTTGCCAATC
Organism: Chrysanthemum lavandulifolium; assembly: GCA_022545495.1. Classification (NCBI taxonomy): domain Eukaryota; kingdom Viridiplantae; phylum Streptophyta; class Magnoliopsida; order Asterales; family Asteraceae; genus Chrysanthemum; species Chrysanthemum lavandulifolium. The sequence continues at coordinate 19,387,562 of CM040245.1, forward strand.
GTTGCAAAATATTTCGGCCCCAAAACTCGTTGCAAAAGTTTATCGTTGCAAATTCGTTTTTTTATAGTTACCGTTGCAAATTCTCTTTTTTGCACAAAAGTCCCTAACTTCCAACAGATTTTCTTCCGTTGCAAGGCCGTTACAATTATTTTTTGCCTGTTGCAAATTGGTTGCAAAACAAATTTGCATGGAGCCTTTTTGTAACAGTCAAAATCCGTTGCAAATATGTTGCAAATAGCCGTTTGCAACAGATTTGCAACGAATTTTGACCGTTGCATTAGCCCTATTGTGTTGTAACAGCTGGTTATGGAATGACAAACTAATCTTCAAGGAGACCACTATCATAGGCTTGCAGCTGGTAATATCAAACAGTTAAGAAACAAACAGTGAAGATAAATAAAGTCTAATTATATGTTGGACCACAAAGCCATCTAAAGTTTCATCCAAGACAAAATGTCGGGACCAAAATTATGCACCATTTGATTTCGCTGGTTGTTTTTTCTTAACACCACCCCAGGCATAATTGCCTTTCTAGTAATTCCATCCCCAAAAGGCCAATAATTATATTTCCATCACATTGTTTAAAACTACAACAAAATATTGTCAAAACCTGCTTCAATTCAATCCATACGCTTTTTTTTTCCCCTTGTTTTCCTTGTTTTAAAGCACCATAGTCCGTATAATTACATATATTCTTTCGATTTACATAGAAGTCAAAGATAAACGAAGAACAAGTCTTGCCACAAATTTTTGAATTGCAAGAAAGCCAATTCTTTTAAAACTACGTATGAATTGGTATGTTGATTTCAATGCATTGGTTTGAGATATTATATAAAATGTTCGGTTATTTAAACACAATAAATATATGTTAAAGCATGCACAAAATCTGGCTTCTGAATTTTAACACTTGCGCACTCAAAAGTGGTGGCGGTGTTGTTGACTATTGATGACCGTAAATAGTGTTGGTTGTGGTGATGTTGACTGTAATTACTGGTGGTGGTGGTTACAGCGTTGTTGACGGCCGTAAGTGGTGGTGGTGTTGACGGCCCTAAGTGGTGGTGGTGCTAAGTTGCACGGGGACGGAAACGGGGACGGGACGGACGGATACGGAGTCGGAAACCAAGACATTCTAAAATTTAAAACGGATACAAGCGAGGAAGCGCCTATATATTTTATAATATTTTACAAGAATAAACTTGTAAAAACATCGTAACTATTTATAAGTAAACTCGTAAAAACATCTATAACTATTAATTTACTTTATCTTGTTATCATTAAATTTTTTATTTAGAACATTTAGATATTAAACATATAAATGGTTGACTATTAAATAGCTAAATCTTTATATATTAATCACCATTTTAAGAGAAATATATAAAAGTAAATAAATTATATTTTGAAACTGGAAAAGCAAAAAGTAAATCCTGTGGACCTAAAAAGTAAAACTCTATAGGGATATAGAATAAAACAAAACTGATACTCGTATTTATTTCTTTCTCTTTCATCATTGTTTATCATCTACATTTTCTTCTCAACCTCCATATTCACCCTCTGGTTCACAACTCACCGGCGACGATGACATAATTACTTGTAGGAAACGTGACTTTTTAGGCCAGAAACGTTTCTCCAAACGCTTCCTAGATAAGGATCGGCGTACCCCAATTAAAGAAACGTTTTCACTTTTTCCGGGGACGTTTCCCCGGCGTTTCCGGGCGCTTCCCGGCGTTTCCCGTTTCCGAAACGTTTCGGGTACGTGATACGGCATATCGGCGGCGTTTCCGTGTATCCTAGTGGTGGTGGTGTTGACGGCCGTAAGTGGTAGTGGTTGTTGGCGATTAATTGGACATGGTGTTGATGGCTAGGGAAGAAGAAAAAGGGCATATAAGTCTTTTAATGTGAAAGAGAGAACTAATTATGTATATTGATTGTTGAACGTAAACTATGTTACGATTAATGAGTTTTAAACCATTAAAGAAAACATAATAAGCTAAATTTGTGAGTATGTTAAGTATTTTTAGATCGAGTTTAACCATAAATCAAACCAAAAATGCTAATAGAGTACAAAAATGATGGAATAGTTTGTGGTTTTCGTGTGTATGAATCAATAATTGCCAAATGAAAACAACGTACGTTATGTTAGGGCTTGAGATGTGATGCGAGAGAGGGGGCGAGGAAGGCCCTTCTGAGCGGGAAACAATAAACCACCGCACCCCCATTGTGCAGCTTGCTTTTTCGTTGCGCGACTTCAGTCAAGTTGCTTGCCAGGTAGCATTGTCGCGTCGGAATTACGTATGAAGTAGGTCAATGCATAATAATTGCACTTAAAGGTATATATTGTTGACGTTGGCATATAAACATTTTGACTCAGAAACTCCCAACATGATAAGAATGTATAATTCATCACTAATGATTCACAGACTCGAGGGTGAAAAACTTAAGCTTGAAAAGCTGGGCTTCTGAAAAGCACAAGCACCAATGGTGCTTACAGCTAAAATGATGAGTTTATATCGATCAATGTTTTTTTCGACAGTGCCAAGCACCAATCGTGCCATTTCGATCTCAATCTTCTTTCGTGACGAGATTATCGTTACTAAGAGATGGCATCAAAACTTCATTAACACCTACTTTTAAAAAAATTATGTAAAACAAATAAAACGCGCGCCATTGTTGTTTCGTGAATTAATTTATGTTTGCTTAAACATTGAAAGACAGTATTTAATTCAAAAAGAAAGATATATCAAGAATCTCGCAATCATTGTTGTTTCGTGAATTAATTCATCTTTTCCTTTTTACCTCGCAATCATATCATAATGAAATTAATAAACATGCTTTGATTCATCTAAACCATATAAAATATGCAAATAAGTTAGACATAGACTTGGAATTCTAAGTAACAATCGCTTTTAGATGAGTCAAAGTCATGTTCTTAAATTATTTGAATTATTCGTTGATGCTGATTGGTCACCTTTACTGAATAAGCAACCTTTTTTGATACACATACATTCAAGAATGTGTAATAAACTAACACTTTTACGTAATAAAAGAAGATCAAATTTATTGGAAATGAAAATGAACTACATAAAAGGAATTCTCATTCAAAATTTTTTTGGTAACCAATGGTTTCCGAACTTTTAGCCGACTAATCCACGGGGTTTGAACCCACCGCCACACAGACTCAAACTTTGTAAATACGTTAATTGTACTCTTTCTCATTTTGTACGCTTCATTTTGTGATCACACTAAAGTCTAATATCGATTTGACAGAAAGGATATATACGAACAGTTTGGGCATTCACTTGTTTGGTCTCGGGTACGTAAATTAGGTTGAGTGAATGAGTGGTGGTCATTCATATCGGTTCCAAGGAGATGCCCATCTGAAAGTAAATCGAAAAATAGGCCAGCTGAATCAACTTATAATTATGATAAGGCAAATTGAGTTGGGTCTCATAAAACCTGAATGCATACTCCCAAGTCTTAATTTTTACAAAACTCTACGAAGTAATGAAGTAAATTGATTTTATCAGGTATCGTGCTGGATCGGAGGAGCCAATATTATTGAATCCTAGCTTATTAAGGTAAGCGAATTTAGAAGTGTCACACAACTAATGCCTGTGACAAGCTTATCAGACTTAATACGAAGCTTATCATAGATGTATGCTTTAGTTGTATATGATATGTGACAAGCTTGTATGTTTGTCTCTGTTTACTGAATGGCATGTCCATTTCAGTGTGTATGTTTCCTCAATTGTTGAAAGTTGTTTTGATAATAATATATATTCACCTTTTTGCGCAAAAAAAAACTAGTGCATGTATATCACTATAGCAACATTGGCGAGAAATAATAAAACCAGAGATTAACACATTTAGAATGATCTTGATATATTTGCTTGCTTTTTTATGCAGTAAGTTTCACTTTAAATTACATTAAAGATGTTACCTAAACTTGAAATATATAAGACCCAAACCGATAAAATTAAACTAGGAAAACATTACATCATCAAATGAAATATATCACTTAAAGTTTGATCTCGTGCCAAACCAAAGCAGGGGTTAATTGTGCATCATTGGCCAACGAAACATTGTAACATAGATCTTCTTGTTTGAGAAAGGCGTCACTTCCGTTATTTGTACTAACTGAAGGGTTACTTTGTGAGTAGTGGCTGTTCTTGAATTTCTTAGAATCAAGGACAACTCGATTGTGTGAGGAAGTGTTAAGAGGTGTGCAAGTGTGATGGCCAATATATGTGATCTCGAACATGTTTGAGTCATCTTCTAGTTGTTGAACCTGTTTTAACGCATTGCATCCTAGAACATGTTTGTGTGTGCATCTGAAATAACATCTGTAACCAAAATATATGCCTTAGAATCTTGTTTAAATAACCATTAACACTATATAAAGGTACATATGATAGAATGAGAATTCAGATATAGGCAATATACCTTGGAAATTTGGAGTTAAGTATCCCCTTTTGACCGTATTTCCTCCACGAATAACCATCTCCAATCGTACCACTAACTTCCATTCTTGAATCAATGGTCTTTCTGAAAAAAGATATGAATATTAACATGTTGATAATTTAACATATCCCATAAAAAGTGTATGATATGACTAATTGGAGTATATATAAGTTTGTTATTTTTAAGAGATGGTTAAAATAGCATCGCGTATAGTTTTTCACGCGCATTAGATCTTGCGTTGAATCAAGTAACAACATCATCAAGTGCAAAAAACCAGTATACCTTCTTTTGTAATAGCGTCGCCGTTCCTTGATAGCTGGGGCCGGTGGTTTTCCGTGGCAAACTTGGTTACACGCCAAACCTAGATGGGTACTCGTCGGAGTTAACACTAAAAGGCCATGGTAGAAAGATTCTGATATTTCGTTCACGAGACCATCAACCGAAACTAACTTATCATCATTAACTTTCTGGTGAAGTAAAGTTTGGAGCCTCTTAGCAGAATTTCTGCCTTTAATTAGGGTTTCCACCAGTTTTTTCTTGTTTATTTCCATTTCAGGATAAGTTTAGTTTTGAATGAGTATTGAAACGCTATATATTATGCAAGTATTCAACTAATAATTATCTAGAAAATAATCAGCATGAGGTCATAATGCTAGTCAATGTGAAGTCATCGATATCCTATCTAAACTTATTCCCTTAAAGAAAACAATATATCCCCTCTATAAATTCCACATATACACTCAAAATTTTTGACCTCTAAAAAGTAATACAGATTACGATCTTTTTGCAAGTAAGATAACTATTTTAGTATTCTAGATGTTCTCTTATGGAATGTTTTGTTGACGTAACTAGAGAAGAATAATGGCTTATTCAATTAAAAGTTCTAGATGTTGATTATATTACTTAAGTTGATATTGAATAGATAGTCATCACTGGTTGCCTTATTGTGTGCCAAGTAGGCTCAGAATGTATTTCTCTGTTAACTACTACGTAGTACTTAATTTGGTAGTATATGCTTTTCATAATATTAGGGAGCGTATATATATAATCCTCTTGTTTCAATTCTTAGTTTGCATAAGTTTATATTCTCGTTACTTATAATTTTGTCTTTTGTTTAAATAAATATGTTTTAGTAATTCATTTAGCTGAATCATATCAAGTGCGTTGGGTCTTATATCATTACCTTCGTAGTACACCTAGAAGGTCCCATAGAAAACTTTCAAGTTGATTGTCTGATTGCAATCAATCAAATAACAGATATACCAAACCAAAACTGCAAATAAAGCACAAAAATGATGGAATAGTTTGTGGTTTTTCGTTGATTGTCTGATTGCAATCAATCAAATAATAAATCAAACCAAAAATGCAAATAAAGTACAATTTTTTTTTGTTAAAAGTTTGTTACACCCGGTGAATAGATTACTTCAAAAACGTTTAAATACAAAGGATGTGAGCGAAATCCCACATCTCAAGCCGTTACATTGGCGGTAAAGCTAATGTAACAAAGCACACTATTTCTAAAACGAAGAAACAACTACTACTAGATTACATTTGACTCAAAAGGACAACCTACTATTTCTTACGACCACGAAGCTTTATGTCCAACTCATCACAGAAAGCCTCTTGTTCTTCGGATAGACCCTTAGCATTGTACTCATCATCGTCGTATGGATCATAATCATCATCTACTATTTCCTTCCACCTTTCCTACATGCTCTTGGTACGTCCCATACCCGCCATCATTTTTCGACTGTTTTGAAGCCACGAAGCTCCCGGTTTCATCAAAAACATCATCCACATCACTTTCACTTTCATTACCAGCATGGCTGCACGAACTCGTAGCCACATGTTTAATAACATTAGGATTTGTGGCCAAATTAGAAGTATGTTTAACATCTTTTGACTTGGTAGACAAATTAGAAGTTGGTTGTTCATTGGTCACTTGCCCCTCAACCATAGAAGTAGCATTATTAGACACGTTAGTCACGTTCTGAGCCGACTCCGTATTATATCCTTTCGCCCTTCATCCAACCTAGTAAGAATATCAAAGGCGTTTGCGGTTTTCACCAAGTTTGCATCCATATTTGGTTGTCTAGACGTTGACGCCTCCTTTGAATGACCTTTAGGAGAAGAATCCACGTTCGACGTTGCTTGTTTAGGCCGATAAACAAATTTCTTGTTAACATTCACACCTTTAAATATCCCATTGTGTGATCCTTTACGTCCCACGTTCGTAAATCCGTCTCTTTGGTCTTTATTCGATGCTACATCAGGTTTTGAAACATTAACAATCTTCAAGCATTGACTATCCAAATATCTTGCATGAATCAGATCTCAGTGGGGTCCACTCGTACTCAACTTGAATGGTCGTTCGAGTATAACCGGGTACATCTAACATAGGGACATCAGCCACCAAATGATCTTTGAAATCATTTCAGCATTTAACTCGATAAGTGCACTAGCATAGCTATTTCTACCCCTCGACTCCTCACACATTGTTTTCGCATATGAATCTAGGAACATGGGCGTACCTAGCTTCGATGAAATTATACTTAAACCGTCACCCGTATACGCGGCCATAGGGACATCATGTGGTTTGACCCAAACTGGAATCCTTCTTAAATCATCTTTTGCCAAGCACACACTAGTAGACCAAGTTTTGAGAATAATCGAAACTGTACGAATCATCCAAGGACCGTTTAGAAGTACAACCAACATGTTCTCTTTTGTTGAGAATTTAAAGAAAAAGAAAACTTGCGAGTTCATCATGATACGTTGGAGACCATACTACAAGGGTCGAGTCGATTGAAAATGGAAGAAAATTCAATAATTTGAAGGGTTACATACACGGTACTTGTTAGCCGATTTTGGCTGAGGGTTTTCACTAGGTTCAATCGATTTTATAAGGGTTTATGGGATTTCATAGGTTTAGTTTGACACTGTCATGGTTAGGGACATGGTTTACTTTGAAAACGGTTGGTATACGACTCTCAAAGGGTTTGGTGTAGGTACGAGTTTAACATTAATGTGATCAAACAAGTACTATATTCATACATCATCTATCCCATATATATTACTCATTTGTTATTTTTTTATATAACAATCATTACTTAATCATTTACTTTTGTGATTGTTAGTGTTTATGGAGCAATTATGGATAAGGAGCACGTATCGACATTATTTAGATCCTAAATAAAGAAGTTAAAGAAATGCATGATGAGCTGCCATCATATACGGCGTATCAATGCTAATTGGATACGGCGTATCATCACACTTAGAAGAAATCAAGACCTTGCATGACTTTGAAGAATATGGCGTATTCCCATTTGAACATACGCCGTATATTAAACCTGGTTTACAGATGGATAGATAAAGTCAAACAGAAGAATACGGCGTAGCCAACCTTAGTGATACGCCGTATACATGAATATTAGCCATAGACGACCCAATTCTGAAATATGAAGAATGCAGCTTGTGCAAATCCTGCAATACGCCGTATACAATGGCTGCTAATGATAATACCGTAATATTTTATGAGTGGAGTCCACGCCAAACATTCCAATACGTCGTATCGATGTAGTTGTACGGCGTATCGACCTAGTGACATAAAATTATAAATAAAGGGCTCATTCCACCGGTTTAGACACAATCCACCATACACCACATAGCTTAAGGATTTGCATTCCACCGTATCCAAAAAAAGAAGAGTAAGGGGTCATGTATATATGCGGTTGGAGGTAGGGATGAGAACGGTACCAGATTGGTACTGAACCTGTACCGAATTAGTGGTACCGTTTTTTTCTCGAGCATGAAAGAGGGGTACCAGTACCGTACCGGACGAGATTCGGGTAACGGAACCGGTACCCGGTATCGGGAAATCGGTACCTATCTCGCTATCTCGTTCTTTCTGTGTTTTTGTTAAACTAAAAAAAAAAAATCAAATTCCATGCTAGTAAAAGTAGGATAAAACATGCACTTTCGAGTGATTGTTACATTCACAATAGTTGTTCAATGTTCTTGTTATGATCTCGAAGGAAAATAACACTAATTTACATCATATTATACTATTTGTGTTGACGTATGGTCCGGACTGGGCCAGGAATGGGTCAGGCCCGGCATCAGCGGCCCACTCTACACCTAAACCCTAATCCATGCCTATATATACACACGCAGTTATCTCTAAACCTAACATCTTTTGCTATGCCACAACAAGATACTAACTTGACCGTCGGAGGTGGACCCCGGCTACGGCCTCGGGTCCACTCCTAACGGTTCTCTTTGTTGACAGTCTACTAGGGCTCGAGAAGACGACTAATCTGCCATGAGAGTCGTTGAATCTAATCATGCCAGATTATGCTTCAACAATTTGGATCATTGTTCTTGTGATGATCTTGAAGGAAAATAACACTAATTTACATGTGTTATTGTGATAGTAACAATCAAATATGATAATGCTTGTTCTGCCGAACCTATGCATACATACGAGAACATAAACCATGAAGACACAATGCACTCTTTCCACAAAGTACATACGTGTCAAACCATCATAGAACCCACAAAACCATGATCGAAATAGAAGCTCTCAAGCACCATTAATGGGAGATAATTTGTACACTTCCAAAAGTGATTGGGACACTCAAATTAATTGTATTTGGACACTTATACCCTCATAATTACACTTACATTTTTACCACTGTAAGGGTATAAATGTCAAAACACAATTATTTGAGTGTCCCAATCATTTTTGTGAGTGTACAAATCACCTCTTTTTAGCAATGAGGGAGCAGTTCACTAGATTAATTAAAAAAATACCTTTTGCATTCCGGTACCAAACCGGGATTTTTTGAATAAATCCCGTAACGTTTTGAAAGGTACATTTTTTTGGGGTTAAATCTATATAATAGCAAGATACTTTTCAAAATGTACAAATATATCATACGTGAACTTTAAAAAATTACTAATATCGTATACGTACTTTCAAAATTCGTCTCGATAGCATACCTCGGTACTTTCAAAAATACTAGTATAGTCTAATGAATAACTGAAGTGTGTAAATGCCTGCCAAGTACTAACGCTTTTTTCCGTTCAAAAATAAGTACTAAGGCTTCTTCATTCTACCATGTATATTTCAGTGTATGTGGATTATACAACCATTATAACATCCAAGGGAATTTGGCTAATTCACCACCAGGTACATCTATTGGTATAAAGAAATAGTATTTTCCAAAATGCAATGTTACAGACATTTCATTCATACTGTAGTTGGGACATGTATACTCTAGTTACAACGTTCCTTAATGCAACATTGCATACATTTCATATATCGAAAAGCAGACGAACATTACACAAAACCATTACGATATCCAAGGGAATACTAATGCTCGATATAGTATACATACTTTCAAAATTCACATACGATATGTACTTTCAACATTCTAATCATTAGCCAAGAATATCAATTATTTTCTATTTTAATTTTTTGATCCTCGATTTAAGATTATTAGGATTTATAGTTGTGTATTTAGAGCGTGTTTGTAGCGACAAAAAATATAATTAAGATATAATAAACATCTAGAGTAATCTTCACATCACCAATAAAAATCGTTAACAACGTCATGTACATAATTTAACCGGCGACTAGTCATACCACGTCAACTAAGGTATGATATCGAGGCGAATTTCTAAAGTACGTATACGATATTAGTATTTTCTGAAGTTCACGTATCATATTTATATATTTTGAAAAGTATCTTACTATTATATAGGCTTGATCCGTTTTTTTTCACCTTATTTCATACTCCCGGTAACGTACCGTGTACCGGAAATCGGTACCGTTTAGGTATGGTTCCGGGATTCGGGTCAAAATGCTCATTCCTAGTTGGAAGTAATGAGTATCAAGCGGTCTGCATGAGACCTGACATAGCATCTGTGGATGTGGGAATCTTGAATGGGTTTGATCATGGATTACAGATGACGTACAGGCTTTTGTGGATTATGAATACGCCATGGGTAGATCGATCACTGTCATGGGTAAATCAATCACAAATTACAAGTTTATGATATGGGAATGTGCAGTGAGCTCGGAAGCTTATTGCGGCGTATGATGGCTTTGTCAACAACTAAATCGGAGTATATGACACTTACTAGAGAATTGAAGGAGGATACATGGCTAAAGGGACTCTCTACAGAGTTAGGACTTGAGTTAAGGTTAGCAGCATGTATTTTTACTCGTGACTTTACGAAGGCGGTCCCTGGTCCGAGGTTCGAGTACTGTTGAAGTTTTTGCATATTGGAGAAGGCTAACTATCATTACTAAGGTGGAAATTGTTAGAATATTAATGTGTAATAGTTAGGATATAAGTTTAGGGGGGCTAGTTGTAGTTTAGATCAAAATTAATGAGGTTAGTCATGTATTAGGAAATCTCCTAACTTCCTCAATTGTAGATTCCTTGTTTACCAAGGATTACGTTTTTCCCCCCTTATTATTTATAAATAGAGACGAGGGGTAAGGTTTATTTATACATTCTTTTCTTACTCTCGTTTAAGAAACGTTTAAGGCTAAATAATCTCGGGTGTATGTTGGTGCCACTCGACATTAAGGGATACTAACCCTTTGTCGAGGTCTTGTTGGAGTAGTTCTGTTAAAATTTGGGGTATTAATCTATGGCAAACATATTATTCTATCAATTGCTAATGGCTTTCAAGTTATGTTCAGTCAGGGATTATTACGGGGTTAATCATGGACAAAAGAATAAAAGATTTAAAGTTCCAAGATGCTCGTTTCTCAAGCTATTCTCATTTCTGGCGATGAGTCATTTATAGTCGTTAGAGGGTCTTGATGTAACTTAATCTCCTATTTAATAAGTCCCTTAATCTAGGGTTAGATACACTTGTGTGTGCAGTCATTGTATCACACTCTTCTCTTCTTTCTGATCATTCATTGATCTTGTCTTGTCTTTGTACTTACATGATTATTGTCTCATTGACATTAATCTAATCTTGTAATATTTTGGATACTATTGTAAACTAAATCTAAGCTGACTATTGTGGCTTAGGTTTGAATAAAGGTTCTATTGTTCATATTGTGTTGCTTATACTTTCGTACATGGTATCAGTCAGGCTCATTGATTCTCTTCGGCAACAAATTGGTGGTTTGGGGTTATTGCTACTGGCGTAATCGCTGGTTATCTTCTACTTACAATTAGCCCTAGACTAAGTGAATCTAGGGTAATTGTGATTTGTTCTTCTGCTGCATATTTCTCTGTAAGTCTAAGTCTTATCTCTTTTTCAAACATACAGTACTTAAGTCTTTGTGGGTGCAAACGGGTAGACTAACATCTTGATCTGCCACCTTTGAGTGGTACGAATACCTGCTCTGGTTTACCCTAGTCCACAGGCTTGGTAATTGTTGTTTCTTAAATACAAGGTCTTATTTATTTGTCCATTTGCTCTTATTATTATCTCTGTCTGTGATTTTTTATCTGTCTTATTATATCTGTCTGTCTTATTGTTTGCATTATGGCTATTGGTGATGATAATATTGGTGGCTCCTCCACTGAGAAAAGCTTATCCTTTGGTGATGCTTTGTATTTACACCCTAACAATACCAATGGTACTCTCATTATCTCTATTAAACTCACTGCAACTGAAAATTATAAAATATGTAATATGGCCATGACCTTTGCTTTAAGGAACCATAATAAGTTAGGGTTTATTGATGGTACTTGCATAAGAAATGATTCGAACCCTAGTCTTGCTAATCAATGGGATACTTGTAAATCTGTTGTGGTTACTTGGATTCTTAACTCTCTCACTCGAACTATTTGTTGGTACTATCTATGCTAAACCGCTTATGAAATGTGGGATGATCTTAAAGATACTTATGATAAGGTTGATGGTTCACTATTTTAATTTGCATAAAAATATAAACTCTCTTAGTCAAAGTGGGTCCTCTCTCGATTATTATAACAACCTTAACTCTTTATGGAAACAATTTGATTGTATGATTAGCTTGCCTCCACGCACTTGTGAGGTCGCAAAAGCTTTGAAAACACAATCGCCTAATCAAGTTAATGCAATTTCTTATGGGTCTTGATGACTCCTATGTCCCCATCGAAGCAATATTTTAACCGTAGATCCTTTACCTAATGTCAAACTGCTTTCTCTTTGTCTCGGAGAAGAATCTCACGAAATGTTTCATCGGTAATAGCTCGCTAAACCCAATGCTACGACCCTTGTTGCAAAAACTTCGATGGTGGAAAATTTTTGATAACAAAAAGGTTTTAATAACAAAAGTTCGGTTTTAATACTAGTAACAACTCAAATAGCAGAGGACCAAACATGAATCTCAAATGTACTAATTGCAAAAACCCAGTCACACTTGTTGATAGATGTTATGATCTTGTTGGTTATCCTGCTGGATATGTTAAAAGGAATTTTAATGGTAAACCTTTCAAGAAGAACAATGTTTCACGAAACTAATCATATCAACGATAATAGTGCTAGCAACTCTCCTGCTTCCCTGCCTAATGAATGACTCTCTAGACTTATGAGTCTTCTCAATGACAACAATGTGTCATCCGCTAATGCCAACTTGGCGGTAAAAATTTTTCGTGAACCTTCTTTAATGGCGTTGTCAAGTTTAATGTAAACTTCAACAAATTTTAACAACAATACAAAATCCTTATCTCGAAACATCGGTCTTGGTTGGATTGTTGACTGGTGCAAATCAAGACATGGTCAGGTCTCAATTTTTTAATCAATATTGTTAACATTTCAAATCTTGGCTTAACTGTTGGACATCCCAACGGTACTCGTGCCTTAATTACTAAAATTGGTGATTTAAAGGTCAATAATGACCTAACTCTTTTGATGTTCTAGTTGTTCCCGAGTACAATGTTAGTCTGCATCTGCTCATAAAATTGCTAGAGACAATAAGATGTTTGTTGGTTTTAATGAATCTAATTGCTATATCTGATTTACATCAAAAAGGATTGTGGGATTGGTAAACAATACAATGGGTTATATATATTTGATATTGATTCTACATGTAAGATTATTTCTAATAACGCATATCTGTTTGTCATGTTTCTAGAAATCTGGCATCAAAGACTTGGTCATCCTCCGACCAAGTCCTACACATACTTAAACCCACTCTTAAATTTGATAGTACATATGAAACCGATCATCTCGTGATACTTGTAATAAAGCTAAACAAACCAGGGAACCATTCCTACAAGTGAACATAAATCAACTAAAATTGGTCAACTTGTTCATCTTGATGTATGGGGACCATATAAAGTCACTAGCAGAGATGGTTGCAAATATTTTTAACCATAGTTGATGACTATTCCGTAGCGGTGTGGGTTTATATGCTTAAGGGAAGGATGATGTTTATGTTTCCATTGTTAACTTTAATCATATGCTATCAAATCAATTTGAACACAATGTTAAGATTTTTAGAAGTGATAATGGGACGTAATTTGTCAATAATAAACTTCAACACTTTTTCCATGAAAAGGAATTTTACATCAAACCTCTTGTGTTTATACACCACAACAAAATGGTATTAGTAAAGGAAACATAGGCATCTCCTTAATGTAGCTAGATCCCTTATGTTTGTGGGGAATTACCTCTATATCTTTGGCCCGGATGTATTCTAACTGCCGCCTATGTCATAAACAAGTTACCCTCTTCGCTCTATCCGCAAGTCCCCTTCTTCCTTGTGTATGGGCATGGCCCTTCACTCTCTCCTTAGAGTCTTTGGTCGCTTATGCTATGCCACCATTCTCAACATCTCGATAAATTTAGTAGTAGGTCCGAAAAAGTGTCCTTATTGGTTACTCGAATGAGAAAAAAGGCTATAAACTCTTAAGCCTAGAAACAAAAATATCTTTTACTCCGGAGATGTCAAATTTATGAAACTGTTTTCCTTCAAAATGAAAAACTCTTTGTCAAAACCTTTTGTTGAAACTTATGTGCCTAAAGATTTAAATCACAAAAATTTCTTTGACTCATAAATAAGTCCCAATGATGAAGGAGAGTGACATCCTATGATGATGGCACAGTGGTAAGTCATCCTACTAGGATTGATGAACCGGTTGCAACATCTATAGATGATAATACACACCCCGAGGGCACCATATCACATGAATCACATCCTGCCGATGCATCTTCCGATTCTGGCGATACATCACCGATTCACGAACAAGAAAAAGGCTTGCCACCACCGTTGTTAGAAGGTCAACCGAGTTTCTAAGTTGCCCGAGAATCTTAATGACTTTATTGTAGAAGGAAAGTCAAATATGGTGTTGAAAAGGTTGTTAATTATTCTAATTTAAACAAAGATAATTCTTGCTTTGCTTCTAGTCTTAATAAAAGTATTGAACCTACCGCTATGAAGAAGCTATCCTTGATAGTAATTGGGTTGATGCTATGAACTCTGAAATTGAGGCCTTAAATGAAAATCATGCTTGGGATATAACTGATCTCCCACCTAATAGAACTCCTATTGGTTACAAATGGATCTTTAAAATCAAATATAAAGCCAATGGTGAAGTTGATAGATACAAGGCAAGATTAGTTGTTAAAGGTTGTAATCAAATGGAAGGAATAGACTATGATGAAACCTTTTCTCCTGTTGTGAAAATGTCTACTGTTAGATGTCTTATTGCTTTAGCTGTGAAAAACAAATGGCCTCTTTTCCAACTTGATGTTAACAATGCTTTCTTGTATGGAGATCTTGATGAAAATATCTATATGACCATCCCTAAGGGTTCGTAATTAGAACAATAAAATAAAGTTTGCAAACTTGTCAAGTCCCTATATGGCCTAAAACAAGCTCCCGAAATGGAATGAAAACTTGTCGGTGTTTTAAAGGAAAATAATTTTGTTCAATCTGTCAATGATCATTCTTTGTTCACCAAAACAGAGAACAACAAGTTTATTGCTCTGCTTGTCTATGTGGATGATATTGTCCTTACTGGAAACTATATTGATGAGATAAACCTATTTAAAGAGTTTCTAAAATCAAAATTTCATATCAAAGACTTGTGAAACTTAAAATATTTTCTTGGTATTGAGGTCTTAAAAACTGGGAATGATATTTGTCTCTCCCAAAGAAAATACTGTCTTGAACTCCTCAAAGAATTTGGTCTTCTTGGGTGCAAACCTGTGTCCACCCCTATGGAACCCAACTCGTCCTTCCATACATTCCCACCGATGATCCCTTACTTGTCAACATCATCGGTTATCGGGTTACTTGGGAAACTTATCTATCTCACCCATACAAGACCGACACTCTCATACTCGCTCATTGTCGGCACAATATATGCATTCTCCATTAAAATCTCATCTAGAATGTGCCCTCAATGTACCGAGATATCTAAAAGGAGCTCCGTGAAAGGTCTAAGGTACAATTTCAAAGAACTCGAAAATCATCTTGAAGGATATAGTGATGCAGATTGGGCCAAATGCAAGAAAACCGAAAAATCATCACGCGTTATTGTGTTTTCTTTAATGATTGTTTGATCTCATGGAAAAGTAAAAACAAAACACTCTTTCAAAATCTACCACGTAAGCGAGTATAGATCAATGTCTCTCACTGCTGTGAAATCATTTGGATTCAAAAATCTTAAAGGATCTAAAAGTTGATATCAATCTTCCGTTAATCTTTTCGTGATAACAAATCGCTTTACAACTTGTCGTCAATCCTGCTTTTCCATGAAAGATCAAAACACTTTGAAATTGATGTCCACTTCATCGGGAAAAAATTGCAAGAGGTGTTATAAGTGCAAAAGATTGGCTCTTCAAACCAAACTGCAGACATACTTACAAAAACTCCCTGCTTATCAAGATAAATTTTGTGTGAAAAATTGATATTGTTTGATATGTTTGCCCATCGATTAAGGGAATTTTAAAATTTGGGGTATTAATCTATGGCAAACATATCATTCTATCAATCGCTAATGGCTTTCAAGTTATGTTCATGCGGGATTATCACAGAGGTTAATCATGGACAAAGAATAAAAGATTTAAAGTTCCAAGATGCTCGTCACTGTTTATTCTCATTTCTGGCGATGAGTCATTTATAGCCGTTAGAGGTCTTGATGTAACTTAATCTCCTATTTAATAAGTCCTTAATCTAAGTGTTAGATACACTTGTGTGTGCGATCATTGATCACACTCTTCTTTCTTTCGATCATTTCATCGATCTTGTCTCTTTTTGACTTACATGATTATTGTCTCATCGACATTAATCTAATCTTGTAATATTTTGGATACTATTGTAAACTAAATCTAAGCTGACTATTGTGGCTTAGGTTTGAATAAAGGTTCTATTGTTTATCTTGTGTTGCTTATACTTTCGTACAAGTTCTTGATTCGTAGTTCCGCTCTAGAAACCGGTTTGTTAGATTTCTTCCAACAACACCCACGCAACGCAACTGGACTTTCTCGAAATTCCACTCTTGGCAAGCATATTAGCTCATCTCCTATTTGAGCATCTATTGACATGGACAAATTGGCAAACCATACTACTAGCTTTCTCAATAAATCAATTCTTCTTGACACATTTTGCATACCATGGGAAATCCATCTACTGAAAGTAGAGACCTATTCCAAGAACACCTCCGGCGAGTGTATATGTGCATGTATATGACGCATATATACATGTGGGAGTTAGCCATTACTTATGTGTTTATTACTAACAGATTACTATTCAGTACAATGTATTTTCTTAAGCAATAATGAGGCCATGGGCAGCTGCCTTGCATGACTGGTCCAAATTTATTAATGGGATATATTCATATAGTTGAGCTCAAAACCAAACAAATTTGCCCATTTTATTAGTATCTTCATTTTCTTTCATCTGCACAATGATGGCTGTTTTATACAAAAAAAAAACTTGGTACAATTTTTTCAAAATTTTGATTACTGTAAGATAATGACCAAATTGATGCACATTGTTTGCAACTTGCTAGAAAGAAGATGTGATCAGTTTCTTTAGGCAGCAACCACATTTTCTAGCAACTCTTCCAAGTCTTCTAATCTGAATTTGAAACACATCCAACAAGTTAGTTTCGAGGCACTAAAGAAACAACCATAGAAAGTACAAGTCAACCTGGAGTTCAAATCGATATATGACACAATATATCATATGCACTTGGCATTTTGTCAAAACTTATAATATGGAGAGTGAGACCATACCTTACGTCACTTAAATCAGGGAATTTTGCTATTGCATCTGTAAAGTCCTGGTTTGCAGTTGAAGATGTATATGTGATTATACATGACATTCCAGCTTGTGTTGCCGCCTGCAGAGTTTATTCGTTTGATTTCATAGCTCAATAAGTGGGCAAGTTTAAGACATAAAAATAAATCAACTACAAAATGGGTATAGAGACTATTGGTTCTATTTTATCCAGTTTCTACTCGAAGTGAAAATTTCAATTCTTTTAATGTAAACGGGCAAATTTGGGTCAAAAGGCCGACCCGCTTAACCAACACATACGATCACCATCTTGACCCAACCCATTTGACCCGTTACCAACCCACCCATTTTATAACATGTAGTTACAGATCTTTATTTCATATTGCAGTTATAAACATGGAAAATGGTCTAACCTGTAGACCGATGACACTATCCTCCACCACCAAGCATGCTTTCTCTGAAATGCCTAGTTTCTGGAAACGCAAATTTGATAAGCATTAGTATAAAGACAGGCACCAATTGTGAGAAAGTTGCTTATTTACTACCTTAGAAGCTGTGATATATATAGAAGGGTCAGGCTTCTTTTCCTTCACGTCATCACCTGCAAAACGTAACGTTATGAAAACAAAATTTATAAACATCAACTGAGATGAGCACACCAACAATAGAATAAGTGAATTGTAATGGCGTTCCCATATACCAGGGAACGTCATTATCATTGACATAAATATGATCATGATATATATCTTACCTGCAAGAAAGCAATCAAGACTTTGGAAACGCTCCTGAAGCAAGAGGAAGCACAAAATAAACAAAATGTTCCATCAAAGGACAATGAAAATGATGATTAATATTCATAGCAATTAGGAAGGATCGAGAGCTAACCATGCCAATAAGATTCTCTAAACACATGACGACTGAGCTTTTAGTTGCAGCAGAACATACAGCAACTTTTTTACCCTGTGGTGAAATAAAATAAAAGTAACAAGTCATTTAACAAGGGATCATGCCTCTACAAGAATAAATGCAACAAAATGAGACATGCCACCTAAGCTAGTGAAAAGAGATAAAAAAACATGAGCATCCAATTACACAAGATACTGACTTCTTAACAAAATACATCGCAGTAGAATGAATTATGTTCAGTTATATTTTAAAGTTATCTTACAGAAGCCCTGGCCTCATCCATCAATCTTAATACGCCTGGTCTAGGCTCAACCTGCTCACACCAAACAATAGTCAAAAATGTGAAATAATGAACCAGATTGGAAGATTCAAACAAATCATATATGCATACACAAAGACATACACATCACAACAAAATGTTGCGTCTTACACTTCCAGATTTGATTATATCCTTGTACTTCTCGGTCTTCCAATCCTAGCATCAAAATTAGCTGTTCAACTTCAACTACTAATAACTTAAGGAAAAACTTTAATCGCTAAGCCAATTTCGCGTTTTACTTGCAAGTACTTCATAAAGGTAACAGTGATAAGTGAACAAACCTGAAGAGTATCAATCAGCTTTGCCCTATCCTCATCACTTTCAGGAGGCGTGTCAAAGAGTGTAGAAGTAGGCCAACCATTCTCCTTGAAATACCTGATCACATAATTCCATTAGTCGCTAACTTAACATTTGGGTCAACAAACTCTATAACTTTTCTACATTTACTTTCTAATTCCTATCCTAAGTAATCTACTACTCCGTATGTTTCACTATCCGTACGTCAATAAAGGTTAGAAAATTGGCAGACAAGTCACTTAAGTTACCACTAGGGAAGAAAATTTTCGTCACTAGTACATTACCAATGACTTGTTTATTTCAAAAGTTCAGTAACTTATAGTGAAAAATGTAGTAGATTACTTGCATTAGTAAAATGAATAAGTAAATAAAGTAAAGTGGAGAACCAATATAACATTTCCAACAAAAGAAAGTAGAGAGGAAGAGAACCATCTCATTTTTGGTTTACCGCCCCCGACTTGATTCTGAAGGACATCATAGAATTCAGTACTCCAGTTAAGAGTTTCAGCAAAAGGAGGACAACGAACATCAAAGTGAGCAAAAGCAAAATTGTAAGCTTGACGATGCAAGTCTTCAGATTCCAAAATAACTCCATCACAATCAAATATGAGAGCTTCCATTGGCCTTGAACTTGCACATATTTGCCTTGATGATGATCTAGTAGTTGAAGTTGAATATGAAGAGAAACGTGCTATACGAGGGAGGGTGGTGGTGGTTTTGTGGAGCGAGAAGAGTGCGTTGTGGCTGCGAGTAGTGTTGGGAGGGCATCGGAGAACCATTGTATGGGTTGTGGATGCCATTGAGGTTATGTTATGTTCTTGTGGCTGCCTAACAGAATTACCTAACGTTAGATATGTGCCTTTTAATTTGCATAAAAAAAACAAAAGTGAAATATGTATATGTAACGTAACCACACTACTTCAGTTTCATATGTGTAACTTTTAATGATTCAGAGTGTTAAATGTTTATTAAAATAAATTTATTAGATTTAGACAACTAATCAAACATTTAGATTTATAGAAAATTTAAAAGAATAATGAAAAAACGATCGAACTCGACATTTTATGTGATTGTGTGTAATATTATTTTTTATCAGTATGTCTTGAACTTTCAAAATTCGATCATTGTGTGTATTTTGTGACTATTTTTCCACGATAAAATGACCATTTTACCCTTCAAATATGAAAAATTAAGGGTAAAATGGTTGAAAATACACACAATAATCGAATTTTGAAAGTTCAAGACACATAATAAAAAAAAAAATAATTACACACAATCATAAAAAATCACAAGTTCACGATTTTTCATTATTCTTCTAAATTTAACTAAGCCAAAAATAATTCCAAAATTTTTTCCACAGCAAATTCGTTTATTTTCAACCATACGTCCTAGTCACTATCTATCTATACTCCACCTATCAAATATTAGCTACTTAAATAATTAAAGGAAAACTGAAAAAACCAAATAATATATGTGTGGTTTGGAAGACTCATTGAAAAGAAATAAGGATAAGGTTGATAATTTGATGTCACCAACGTAACAAATTGAAGTAAGCTCCATAACACATTTTAGCTACATTGCCTATCATATCACTATCTGATACTTCAATGTACGTGTGACTGCATTGAAAGTTAAACACTCTAAGAACACATAAAAACTTACACATATAGTTAAGTCAAAACATGGTTATCTTGGCCAATGAATGCAACAAACTCTTGATCAAAATGTGCACAAATGAGGTTGTTAATTAGCTTGTATCTTGTGATTCTAGATATGTTGAAAGATCCAATCTACAAGTATATATGTTGATCGACCGCCTTTCCGAGTTCAACACTTGCTCCTTTATGTCACTTTGCAACCTCAACTTTTGGTCTATTTTTGAGCAAAAACAGGAATTGATCATTGGTATATAAAAGATGAATAAGTAGAGGTATAAATCCCTCAACTTGATTTTTCCTTACTCTTTTTATCAAACTTTGGCCCCAAAATTACTTACAGGCAAACACAATAAGTACAAATACCTATGAAGTATTTGCGTTAGAGCGTCTCCAATATAATGGATTTCACCAGGTTCATACCACTCTCAGATCGTGCCGCATCAGTATTTATAAATCGTCACTTTCTATAAACTTACTTATTTACTCCTATAACCATAAATTAGCCCCACTTTCACATTTATCATACACATATATTTCTCTCTATGTAAGGTTCATGTACATGGAATTTAACTTCTCTCCTCTTTATAAACCGAGTCTGATATTGTTGAGACGACTTAAATGTTCATCATTTATAGCAAAACGTTCCAAATACATAATCAAATAGAAAGTGACGTTATTTACAGATGACCACAATATATAAAATTTCAGAGGAATTAGTGATAACATCAAATAGTGTATACATTTCTCTATCAATATCCCTTATTCTATGCTCATGTTTAAGAATTGGTACTTAATTGCTATCTATTTGTTTTATAGGATTTATCTGAGCATTGGAGTGAGAAGATACGGAATTGAGAAGCTACTTGTTGGAATACGAGAGAAAGCTGAATCAAAGGATATATTAGGCGTAAAGGAACTCTTTGGTATATGAAGCATTCCCAATTGGAGCATTTCTTACCAAGTCCATTCAAAAGACATATACGGCGTATTCACATCGACACATATACGCCGTATTAATATAAAAGACTTAGTGGTTATCCATACTTCAAGATGTTTATGGCGTAACCAACCGGTAACACATATGTCGTAACCATCAGTTCACATAAAATTAACGAGAGTGGATGCAGCGTTATGCTTCCTTTGTGTCTACACTGTAAGAGTTATCATGGTCTAGAAGGAATTTCAGATCTAAGGCATATACGGTGTAAGTGGATCGATACACCTACGCCGTAACCATCAGAATAATTTAAAGAATCAATTTACCGAGATCATATGCGACGTAACCCTTTACATATGGTTACGCCGTATAGACGTCGTACCCAACTAAAACTATAAATATAAGCCCTAATTCATTCACATCACACACATTCATTCCACATCTCAGTTGGAGAACGACTATGGTTTTATAGTCAATTTCCTACAAGATTTCAGAGCTTTTCAAGGGAGATTACAACACCAAACAACATCGAACATAGATCGACATAGAGTAATTATATCAAACACAATGTTTAATTCTTTTTTTAGTTTTATTCATTGTTGTTGCTGCACTTTACAACATGATCGGCTAAACACCTTTGATGTTAGTCTAGTTATGAATTAATTAATGTTATGTTTCTAATTCCTTCGTTTATTTATCGCTTTTATTAGATATTTATGTGTTTGTTATGAGACCTTTGCATTGTAGTAGTAATTAATTAGAGAGATTTAGCTCCTGACCACTAGGTGTAGTGACCTCCTCACTTGGGAAAAGGGTAATCGAGGGATTGACGACCTCTCGGTTATATAGAGGTAGATCATACCACCACCTAAATAAGTATAAGTACTTAAATAGTGTAAGTTAGAT
Organism: Chrysanthemum lavandulifolium; assembly: GCA_022545495.1. Taxonomy (NCBI): domain Eukaryota; kingdom Viridiplantae; phylum Streptophyta; class Magnoliopsida; order Asterales; family Asteraceae; genus Chrysanthemum; species Chrysanthemum lavandulifolium. The sequence goes on from CM040245.1 coordinate 19,410,253, forward strand.
GCCTTATAGACCAAATAGGCGCCTAAATGCTAAGAAGTGGGATTGTTAGCATATGAACAAATCACATAGGTAGTTGGGACTTATGGACTAGGATCCAGTTGATCGGTATGATAATCAATCTATTGACACTGGAAGCTATTGGCTAGTTACATGATGAACATTCAGGCCTAGCGAACCAAGATCACTAACCATAACATTAGTTAAGAATTAAACAGATTAACCCATTTTCTTCTCTTGATTAATTCACCAATTTTACATTTCGTATTTTGTTTAATTTAATTATTATTTCTTCAATTTAATCGTTACAATTAAGTTGTTTAGTTAAACTCAAATTGATAGACAAACCATAGCTCTTGGGAACGACATCGAATTTACCATTTTCTCACTACATACGATCGGGTACACTACCCATTAGTATATGTGTTAATCCATAGGTAGACGAGACTTTATAAATTTAAGACTTGATCTCGCATATCAATTAGCATGTGAATTGTTACAAAAAGTGATGTTATTTTCAAGTAACTTATCCGTGTTTATAGCATCATTTGGTAAACCATAGAATGAAGAATCCTACAATTTATGGTTTACCAGCTTATACTCTAAACATTGATAAGTTGATCAAACTAAGAAAGTTTAGAGGCCATGAATCTAAAAATTTCCAAAAAGCGTTGAGGGTGCTCGATATAATATTAAAGCATTACGCGGTGAAGCTTAAGATTATATCATGCATCCCAACGCTTCGTGAGAATTTTTATATTCAAAAGTAACATTTTCAAGTACAACAGTGAATTTTAGCTTGTTTGTAAGAAGTGTAGCAAATTTAAACAATGTCTCGTCGCGATCATAACGAGGTCTTTGAGCGAGTGAGATCTTTGTAATTGTTGCTCGTGTATGAGAATTACATCAAGTATAAACAAAATCTTCTCACAATAATGGGTGCTTGCATTGAAAAGTTGGATAAAATGGAATGAGGAGCAGAAGAGCTAATAAAGAATGTTGAAAGTATGTTTGGTTATTCAATTAAATGGAGGAGAAATTTTAGTTCAGGACACACCCTATGAAGTAGAGCTTGGCATCAAAACAAAATACTCCTAAAAATAGTAGTGAATACTCTCGTTATGATGTAGCTTGCAAAACATTTTCTTTGCCCATGTAGCTGACCTCATTGTTGTTCAAGACATCCTAATCCAATTTTTGATCAACTTTTTTAGAACCAAAGGCACATGAGGCCACACTTTTTCATTGGATGTTTTCCTCTCTTTCAAATGTGACGCCATTGAACCAAAAGCTTTGCCACTATGGAAGAAAATAAGAATCATTTTTGTTTTGGTAAATCCAAAATAACATCTTAGAGTATTTAAGTGTAGGTAACCTGTACAGTTGGATCCCCTTTGGGTCCTATATTTTCAATTCCTCCAATGTTTTGTTTAAATCGCCTTTAGAGTGTACATCAATCATCGTTCACCGCTGGGGTATGCGGCATTGGTCTTGTAAAAATATGGAAGTTGTTTTCAGCTTTTCTTGCGCCTACAAAATCACAACACTACTTAGCTTTTTGATGAAGTGCAAAATGAAATTGTATGCATATGCTAGAAAATTAAAAGTTAGATAGTTATGCTAATCATGAAGATCTTCAGGACTCCACATTTTTTTTGCTAAAACATCTGGTTTCTAGATGTTCCAACAACTCGACGTTAGATGGATCAAAGAAGGTTTCAAATTCTAATTATGGGTTTACGGTTGTGAAACAGAAATGAGCGAATCCAAAGAAGTTTAATGTGTTCCAATGAAAAGGGTTGAGTATACGACTATTGCACCAAAAAATACCAAGGCTTCTAATTCAAAACATAACACAAAGGATTTTTTTTTGAATGGGCTTGATCTTACATTTTAACGGGCTGCAATGATCAAAACTTTGGATTGGGTTGGTTTATGATTTGGGCTGCGTAGTGTTAAACATGGGCTGAAATATTAATTATATGTTTATTGGATCCCTAAAATGCTTAAGAGTTCTGAAATGATTTTATAATCCAATGTATTTTAATGCATTGTATTAACTTTGGCATATTTTTTTTGGTAAAAAGAAGTGGTATTTTGGTTTTATAAATTTTCACGAGGTTACTTTTACATGGCTAGAGTTTGCAATGCATATCAACTGTGACTACGGGGATGACTATTTATTACTTCTTTGGGTTTGAAGTGACATTTTACGGATGTGTGTACTTATTTCATCTTCTTTCTTTCTTCCCTTCCCGCGAAGATGACTTGTTTGGGCATATCAACTTTAAGAAGTTACTTTGTAGCGCTCGGTGTCTCACGTAGTTGAGGATATGTCAAGAGGAAGTATGCTTCTAATATGTTTATTGTGGGGTATAGAGTACATCATTCTTATTCATAGGAATAGATAAGCTTAAGTAACAAGTCTGGGGAATTTTACTTCATTCTAAAGTTCGTCATATTGCGTTGTCTCCACATGTGGTTACTAGAGATAGTTGTTTGGGTTTTTATACAGGGGGTTGGTAAAAGAGTTAGACAATATTAAATGGTATTGTTAGTAGATTGGGTTTATCGACATATTCTCATGGGCTGATATGATTTATATTAGAGTGCTTCCAGTTAATACTTCATGTACACAATTGTATGCTATTCTGATAGATCGCAACCATCAGGGGAGAGAAATGTGTACATCAAGGACGCACAGCAAGTTCACGTGACCGGGTTTAATGATTTATATCTACGATTGGTTGATTCTATATCCTTCTATCGTCTTTTTCTACGCACTTCTCTCTTATCCACCTTCAGCAATTTCGGGCAACAAATTTAAGATGATTAATGTTTCAACTTGTTACTTCGGTGTTATCATTTCATGTGTACATTATGGGCTGATTTGTTATATGTAAGATAACTGGGATGCAATTAGTGAGATGAAGATGTTGACATTTTGTTCCCCCGAATGGACAATCTTGAAGAAGGTTGAGTCTACAGTTTATTGTACATTTTCCGCTGTGTGTTAGAAGACTAAAGACGATATTCATTTAATCATCAAAAGACTCCTTCGGATTCAGGCATTCATCAAAAGAGTTGTCAGTTTGGGGAAAGCACTACTTAAGGGAGAGTAAAAAGTAATATTTTACTCCCTAATCAGAATTGCTCACTTTGTTTCTACAAGTAGAAAGATGGCAGCTAAGAAGATTCATAAAGCTGAAAGAATGAATGAAGTTTGAAGACCATAAAAACACTCTCAGAGCTGTTGCACTTATGTTTTGTATTTATTTTTGCTTGTAGGAAACGTTGTAAGCAATCCCATATGACATCACTTGAGGAGAGATTGTTAGCCTCGTTAAAGTGAAGCCATTACGGGAATTGCATTAGTTTCTTCTTTTACTTATACGCATGGAATAGTTTAGTCAATAGTGATAAGTTAGGCGTGTAAAGTAGTATATATACCATCCTAGTCACAACTAGGAGGGTGAAACTCTCATTTGTAACATTAAAGGTGTCTGTGTTTTTCTTCTTTCTCTCTCTAGAAAAACACACATCTTCCCCATTTTTTCAATATAATAATACCATGTTTTAAATTTTATTTTGAGTTTTCCCGACCTCCCGAATCACATAAATCATCATACTTTATGGTCCTACAATCCCATAGCGGGAAATGATGTGTTTACGCAAAGTGACTTTTGTTAATACAAATAAACCGTAAAAACGTTTATTAATATTTTGCGATCTCTTTGTGTTTTGTTGATAACAAATATAATGTTATCTTAAGTACAATTATAAGGATACATGTTATTTTTGTAATGCATTTACAAAAATAGCCATCTAATACAAAAATGTTGTAATTAATCATTTGTTGTAATAGTTTATTAGGATGGGTAATAATCACAACCCATGGATCATATCCATAACCCATGGTATTGACCCATACCCACAAGACTAGATACAATGTACTCATTAGATACATTGAATCTAAAAGAATACCCATGGACCAACCCATAACCCATGACCCATGACCCATACCCATGGGCAAAGAGGAGCGTCCCAAGGATCCCTAGGATTACACTAGACGGATCCCTTGTGGGAGGGATCCGTGGGATCCGGGGAACAGTGGCAGATTTTGCCTATAAATAGAGAGTCATTTCTTCATTCTAACTCACCCCTCTTCTTACTAATTGTCTCATATACTCTCATTCTCTTCTAACAAAAGATCACTTGATCTAGAGATTACTTCTTTCTTTATTTCTTTAGTGATTCTCATATAGGTCTTTCTCTAAGGCGAGATCACGAGCATTCTACAAGTCATCCAAGCAAGGGTCCTTGATTGATTTGTTCCTCCGCAAGATTTATGTAGCGAAGATCTTGTATTTGATATTTCACATATTTGTTGTGTAATAGTCGTGTTGGTTTGGTCCACCGTGTTACGGACTCGGTATTTAGCTTTGTACCGGAAAAAGGTGTAAGCAACGTTGTGAAGGCTTCTCCGCCAAGTTGAAGGAGTTTGTTGACATAGTGCTTGAACTCTCGAGTAGGTGACTCGGGGAGTGGAGTAGGCAAGGAAGGTGTCCTTGTAGCGAACCACTATAAATCGGTTGTGTCATTTCTATCCCTTTGCTTTACTTTATTTACTTGCTTTATCATTAGATCTATACTTTCTCTACATCCATAAGATCTCACATATTATCGAATCTAAAGTTTTTTAAACTAACTTAAAATCGGCAAAACTATTCAACCCCCCCTCCTCTAGTTTTCCACAATTGGCATCAAGAGCTAAGTTTATAAAAGTTTTAAAGTAAACCGTATTTTAAAAACTTTTCGATCACTGTGGGTTCTGAAAATTACAAGGAAGGGCAATCTATGCAACGACCACCACTACTTGAAACTAATTGTTTTATATATTGGAAAAATAGATTCGAAACATATGTGAAGTCTAAAGATATTGATCTTTGGTACATTATTGTTGAAGGTGATTTTGAGGCTACCTCAAAAGATGATAAAGGAAATTTAATTAACATACCTCATGATAAACTAAATGATGAAATGAAGAAAAAGCTTTCTAAGCTAAAACGGTTTTGTATAATGCTTTACCCAAAAAGGAATTCGAACGAATTTCTATGCTTAAAACCTCTAAAGAAATTTGTAATTCTTTAGTTGTAACTCATCAAGGTAATCAACAAGTTAAAAATAATAAAATTGATTTATTTGTTCAACAATATGAATAATTTTCAATATCGGATGAGGAAACTATAGATCATTCATTTGCTAATTTTAATACTATTATTACATCTTTACAAGCACTTGATGAATCTTTCACTAGCCGTAACCATGTTAGGAGATATCTAAGGGCACTTCCATCCAAGTGGAGATCCAAGGTGACGGCGATCGAAGAGTCAAAAGATTTGACAATCCTCACCCTATATGAACTCATAGGCAACTTAAAAGTCTACGAGCTTGTCCTTGCTAAAGACTCCGAAGCCTCAAAGGTGAAAGAGAAATACAAATCTCTTGCCCTTAAAGCCAAAAAGGCTTCAAGAGATGAAGAGAACTCCTCTTCGGATAGTGACGACGAGGAGTATGCTATGGCGATGAGGACTTTAAAAGTTCTTTAGAAGGAAGGAAGATACGCCAAACAACCGCATGACGACAAGAAAGGATTCCGAAAAGTAAAGAGGAAGAAGCCAAGGATGATCGTGCTTGCTTTAAATGTGGGGACCCAAACCACTTTATTAGTAAGTGTCCCAAACGGGATGATCAAAAGGCGTTCGTGAGCGGCACGTGGGGAATGAGCGATGAGGAGGACGAAGAAATTTGTCTCATGGCAAATGACGAGGTATGTCACGAATACTATAGTAGCTCATCACTAGATGACGACTCATTGCATAATGAATATGATAAACTGTGCAATATTAGCTTAAAACTAATTAACAAAAACAAGCTTTTAAAAATTCAAAACCAACGTTTAGATTAAGAAGTCATAGAATTAAAAGCAAAATTGAAACGTCTAGAAAAGGGTAAAATAGCAAGTGGTGAATGTGAACTTTGCGTTCAACTTCAAACACTAGTTGATTAACTAGATTCGAAAATTGCTAGAATGAGTACGAATACTTTAGATATGATATTAGATAGCGTTAAAACCGGTAACAACCAAAAAGATTTAGGTATTCAACAACTTGATCCATCAACTAGCGAAAACAAAGAAACACAATATGTTAAGGAACTAGAAAAACCAGCCACTGTTGTGGCGGATCCCATGGATCCCATAAAAGGGAACCGGTAGTGTTAAGCCGAGGAACCGTGGGTCCTTTGTAGCAAGCGGTGGTAATAACGTAGCTTCGCATCTAGAACTGATTTTGTTATCGTTAATAAGAAGAAACCAACTCATTTCACCACTAGACAACCACCTCCAAAATATAATCCTATTTTTGCAAGAAACAAAGCTCCATCTTTTTCAAAACCTAATCTATCTAGGAGACCTAATAATGTTTACCCGAGAAGTAACCATCAAATGGGATGGAACCCAAGTATGCAAAATGGTTTTCCCTTTCAAAACTTTGCTCCATGGAATGCATATTCACCTTATCCATACATGTCTAACATGAAAGGAATGTTTAACACTAATGGACCCATGAACAAATGGGGACTGATATGTGCTTATTCACATACCTTTTCATTATCAAAACTGACCCAAAACAACCAAGGAAAAGCCGTTTATTGCTAATATTTGTGGTTTTCTTGAGTTTGTGCTTGTGCGGTATGGATATGCAAAACACGCAAAAGGATCCAAATCGGACATAATCCGAGCACGAGAGATCAAGAGAGTTTTAATGAGTGGAAAGTCGAGATTATGTATTTTGGAAGATTTTATTCTCGAAGATGATTTTGAAGTCTCAAAGAAGTTTGAAGAAAAGTCAAGAATGACCCCTGCACTTTGAGCTTTTGATAGATTTGGTCCCTCAAAGATTCAGAAATTACAAAAGTCACCCTTGGATTATTAGAGCTTTTCATGATTAGTCCTTGATGAGATTTCCAGAATTTCACATTTAGTCCCTTGGAATTTCAGAAAATACAAGTTGGTCCCTTAACTATCACTTGGATTTAAATTAAATCCTAAAGTCTAACCCAACTTATAATACTCTCGGCCCAAAAACAGTACCCGAGCCCAATCCAAACAAACCAAACCCGGTTTAATAACCCTTGGTCAACACCCGTTTCCCAGTCAAACACCCGAATAAATAAATAAAATAAAACCCGCCAAAACTTTACCCAATTTACCCAGGTCATTAGAACCCTAATTAACCCACCCCGTGTAATTGATCAAATTGACCGCAATTAAGGGCAATATAGTACATTCCCTGACATTCTCTGACTCATGGGACTGACAACTCATTGATCTGTGTGCTATAGGCCACTTGTCGCTCTCCTATTGGTCAAGACATGTCATCAGATTTGATCCAAGGGTGGATAGCTAGAGATGGTGTGTGGGATTCAATCCAAGGGTGTACATGAGCTCAAAGAAGCACAAATTGAAGAAATTCGAGAAGCTTCCTCACTCAAGCTTGGCTATATAATAGACCTCATTTCTCATTCACTAGAGCATCTTAATTTTCTGCATTTTTTTCTTCTCTCTAGCTTTAGTTGTAGTGGTTATTTACATTTCAAATGTTTTAAATGTTTTTGTAATTCGTAATTTGTACTCAACATTTCTCTTATTAATAGAATTTTGAATTTCATTTGCAAGTGTTATTGTTTAAGTTTTTTATAATCTATAACTGCTTATTATCTTATTTTAGTGCTTATTCCAGTATTTTAAACATGTTTGTAGCTTAACTTTTCAAAATCTCAAAAAATACAAAAAAAAATCAAATAAATCATTGAAAAATAAAAAAATCACTTTAGATCTTTGTTTTGGATTAGTCCACCATTGATCTACTATTTCATAGGTTCATTTAAGCTTTTCATAGCTTATTGTGAGCTTGTTGCTTGTTTCAATCTCAAAACACAAAACAAACTAAGTTAGATCAGATGCTACAGTAGCTGATGTTGTTCTGCTTGATTTGGATCTGGATTGGTATGGTCATGATGCTGGTTTTGGGATGAATTCTGAGCTGGATTAATTAGGTTAGGGGTTGTTAGGCTAGTGGTTACTTGTTTCATCAAAGTGCAAGCCATAGTGGCTATGGAATTTTGTAAGTACCAAATCTGTTTCTGATCATTATATTTGTGTTTGAATCTGTTCATTAGTGTTAATTGTTACTGTTTGATCTATGATTGGTGTTTATTTAGCTTGATTTAGCCTTAATCTGTTAGTTGCTTCATTAGTTAGCAGTTTAAGTAGTGTTTGGCATAGTTGATTAATCTGAGATAAAGAGTAGTTAAGTTGTTAGGAGTAGTTGCTTCATGTTTATGTAGTGATTTGATAGTCATTTGCAGTCTTTGATATAGCAGTTTCACTCATTAAGTCAAATCAAGCTTGAATCTGATCTAGTTACTGAATCTGTCAAAACAGTAGGTATCATAGCTTGCAATTTGGTTCAAAATTGATAGATCTAGTTTTTAGTAATCATAATTAGTGTTTAAACATCATAATCATTTCATCATTTTGGATCAAAACTCAGTTTGGTCAAAGTTTAAATCTGTTCTTCAAAAAGTAAAAAAATCTGTCAATTGCAGTTTTCAACAAACTTTGTGATTCAATTTCTGGTTCATTTCTAAGATTCAGTATTTGAAACTTTGGATATTAAACATTAAACTGGTCTTAAATTGATAACTGCTTTTATCTTCAACTGGTTTGGTCAATTTAAGCTTCAAATAAGCTAATACTTTAGCTTCTATCTGCCCTGTTCACACTTAAGTGTGAATCAGGCAGTATTGCATCTGTTGCACTGGTTTCAATTCAAGGAGTTAGGACTTGAGAATTGGCACAATCATAGTTGGCCAGGTGGTGTTTAGGACTGCTTATTTGTTTTTCACTCTAGGCTTTTCAATAAGCTTGTGCTTAGGCTTAAACAGTGGACCTGAACCACTGTTTGGATAGTATAGCAGTTAGCTATAATCATAGGTTCTGAGCTTTAGGCTTGTTAGGAGTAGTTAGAAACAGTTGCTATTAGTTCATTTTAGTATAAGTTAGCTTAGTTCACTGTTTGGTTGGCTTAGTAGCTTGTTAGCTTATCTTAGTAGCTTATTCTAGAATCAGTTTGCACTATAGCTTTTAATTTCTACACATAAGCTGTTGATTTTTCATTTTTCATAGATTCTTAATATCATTTTAGAATTTTCCTGAAGATTTCATAATTTTTGGTCTTTATTTGCTATTTTTCTCAATTTAATTAGATTTTAATCAATTTTAATTAGCTTTAATAGCAATTAATTGAGAAAAAGCTCCAAAAAATAATTTTTCAATTTTCTTAGTTTAAGAAAAACATAAAAAGCATAAAAAAGATTTTTCCTCATTTTTCTCTTTTGATTTGGTATTTTTCATAGATTTAATTAGTTTAAATAGTTAAAATTAGTTTTTAATTTTTATAAAATCAAGAAAATTCCTAAAAAATAGTTTTAATTCATAATTAGTTTTCTTATATCATTTTTAGCATAAAAGTCATTTTTGGTTATTTTTAGGAGTTAGAATAGACGTAGTTGCATTTTAATCGCGTTTTGTTAAATACGTTTTAGTATTATTGCACTTAGGATTCCCCGTAGATTATATGTTCCATTTGCTTTCCTTATCCCGTAGTTTAGAATATATCATTTTATGCCCCTTTTCTTATTCGAATCCCGATTATTGAGACGTGAGTTGGAAATTCCATTCAACCCTCGTTGGGAAAACGACCGGAAATACATTCCTTTGTATTTCTTCGGAAAAATATTTGTGTCTGAAACGATCAAATCAGGGACCAAACTTTTGAGTTAATTGTTTTCTTAGGTGTGCTTAAAGGTCGACCTAGACCCGGATGAATGGGTCAAGGATAGCGGGTGCACGAGGCATATGACCGTGATAAAGATCTATTCTCCACATATGAATCCTTGATGGAGGTAATGTGGTGTTTGGAAATAGCAAAGTAAAATCATCGGTAAAGTGCGATTTCTAACAAATCTCTAACCATTAACGATGTGTGTCACGTGAAAACCTAAACTTTAACCTCTTAAGTATAGGACAAATATGTGATAAAAGTGCAATGTACTTTTACCAAACCGATAGTAAGATACTAAAAATGGCATAACCATAGGAAGAGGAATTAGGAAACATGGGTCTATGTCATTAAAATTGGTAATGAACCTAAAGAAAAACTTTGTCTTACCTCTATGGATGATACTTGACCTTATGGCATCGAAGATTGGGTCATGGCAATATGCGATTTCTTCAATCGCTATCATCCAAAGATCTAGTAAGAGATCTACCTAAGTTAAAATATGAACATCACTTTTGTGATGCTTGTAATCTAGTCATAAAGCTAAAAACATGGTGTCTACAACTAAGTGTCTAGAATTACTACATATGGATTTATTTGGTCCATCCGCTATCCAAAGTTATGGAGACAACTACTACACTTTGGTCATAGTGGATGATTACTCTAGGTACACATGGACAAAATTCTTAAAAAACAAAACAGAAACGTTTAATTATTTTGAAATATTAAGCAAGAAAATCCAAAGACAACTAGGAAGTCCTATAGTGTCCATTAGAACGGATCATGGTAGGGAATTCGATAATGAAATGCAATTTGGAGCTTTTTGTGACGCTAATGATATTAGTCACAACTTCTCGGCTCCGCGCACTCCACAATCGAATGGGGTAGTTGAAAGAAAGAATAGAACCCTACAAGAAATGAGTCGAACCATTCTTAATGAGCAATCCATACCTCAAACGTTTTGGTGCAATGCATTGATACTTCAACGTACATACTCAATCGAGTCTTAATTAGACCAATCTTAGGTAAAACTCCATACGAGTTACTCCGAGGCAAAAAGCCTATGTTAGATCACTTTAGAGTCTTTGGTAGCAAATGTTTTATTCTTAACACTAAAGATTACCTTACAAAATTTGATCCTAAATCAACCGAAGGTATCTTTCTATGTTACTCTCCAAATAGCAAAGCTTACGTCATATTAAACAAAGAAACAATGAAGGTAGAAGAGTCATTAAATATAAAATTTGATGAAAGTCCACCCAAACCCTCTCCACCTCTTGTCGATGACGAGATTGTAAAAAGTGAAGCTATAGTAATAAAGAAAAAGATAAATGAAGAAGAAGAACATTTAAATGATGAAGTCATAAACATTAAAGAATCCAAAGATCACCCCGTAGATAAGGTCATAGGAAAGCTAAACGAAAGAACATTAAGGTCTCAAGATCACCCCGTGATGGTTTGATTACTAGGTGGAGGGACAAGCTATATTCGGATCCACTTGTCAAGACATGTGTGATGATTTCTCTAAAATCATGCATGACGAGTTCGAGATGAGTATGATAAGAGAACTTAGTTTCTTTCTTGGTCTACAAATCAAACAAGTAGAAGATGGTATTGATAAGGTTTTAAAAGGTACCATTTTGAGGGGTCGTTTAAGTCCTTATTTGATCACTTTTGTATCCGTTATTGCTTAATATCGTTCCTTTTCACTTTTAGGTCTCTTGAAGGCAAAATCTTGGAATGGCACTTATTTGGACGAAAAGGCGAATATATGAAGAAAATGGCCAAAGTCAAAATCGAGACACTCACGATTCTTTGAAACTAGAAGCGCGACGTCGGTGCTAATGGCGACGCCGTCCCAAAATTATGTGACGGTCCGGAACCCAAAACTCGTATTTTCAAGTGGCGACGTCTAGTTGTGAAAGAGTAGGCCGTCGCTACTCGACGACCTAGATGCAATCCGACGACGCCGAAGTCAAGAGGACGGCGTCACGGACTTAAGGTGACGCCGTCGCAAGGTTAACGTGGCCAGACGAAACCCTAATGACGGCGACACGGCGGCCACAAAACATAAGGTGACGCCGTCGCATATGTAATCTTATATATAGAATCCGAATTTTTCATCTTTTGAGAGAGAGTCTTTGGAGTAAAACCTAAAACCGAACATAAGGTGTCTTGTACAAGATTTTAGGGTTTTAAACCCTATCTTACATCAAGATAAGTCTTTACTTCATTAATTCAATTATGTCTTTGATTATTTGTGTGTATGCTTGCATGTTCTCCATGTCCGCTAATTTATTTGTGTGTTTGCTTAGAAAGTATGAAACTTAATTATTGAATATTGATTGGTTGTTTCTTATCTTAGTTGATTAATGATCTAGTAATGCGATAGGTCATTCGTTGTGTACTAATGCTTGATTCATCTTTGTGAACCTTAGAATATAATTACGAGTAGTTGTAGGCTAAAACATCCAAAGAGCGCCTTAGAGTAGGAGTTTATCATCCCTAGTGGGTTTGTAGACGAGACCCTTTGGTAAGTTCAAAGAGTTAGGGAGAAACGCATACCCTACAACTTTAGACACACAACGCAACTTGGAATAATGACGTGACAACTCAACCATCAATAGGAGATAATTAAGGAGTAGTACAACCTAAGTAAGCACATCTTTAAACTATCATACGAGCACACATTAATTAGACATAGACTCCCACAACCTTAGTTTAGATAATTAGATAATAGTAGAGTAATCGGTGAAATACCAACCCCCAATCCAATACCCGAGATTCGTACCTTTCCATTTCATAAAACATAAAAGATAAAAATAATCTTCCTCAACCTTAACCTTAGCGTAGTAACTCCTTACTAGCATTCCTATTCCCAGAGAACGATATCAATACCCGTGGCTTACCCTAATTACTACACTACAACGATTAGGTTCATCGCCTGGGTGTTATAAAACTTGCTCAAGAAAAAAAGTTTCCTTGACCCCGAGCGACGCGTGTGGCGTTATCAAGTTTTGGCGCGCTTAGGGAATAGAATAGCTATTTAGTAGTCCACCTTGTTTAGGTTCTTTGCTTGATTCCTATCAAGTAAATTTTTCTCATTTTAGCTTTCTCTTAGTCTATCTCCCTTCTTCGTGACTTTTGTTCGTAACCTCATCACTTTTCATCATGGAAGGTGATAACCAACCACCACTCGATAACCAACAACCAAATAACGCTTCACCACCAAACAAATACCCACTGCTTGACCCAGCCTCTGCTAACCAACTCCGAGCCCGTATCATGAGTGAGATTGGAGAGCTTAGGAAATTAAATATGATAATTGAGAATACACGTGAGGAAGCCCTTAAGGAATCTGATCAACCTCTAGATAGTGATTCGACTACAAGTGATTCGGATGATGATCTAGAAGAAGGAGACTATAAGATGTTAGAAATTATGGAGGGTAGTAAGGAGAAGGGAGAACTTAGGGAGTACTTTGATTCATACCCAAAAGGAAAGAAACCGCTTATCACCATAATGTGGTTAATTTTCCAAGACCACCTTCGAGCCTCGTATAAGAAGGAAACCCTAAAACATCAAAATACCGTGTATGATTGGATACTTATACATGGATCACACCTACATTGATTATAAGGCACCCATGAATATAATGTCTAGGCTCTATTACAATTGGATCATGAGCAAAAGCTAGAGCCTATGAGGTACCCTTTCGCCTAGGAAAGCAAGTAACTATGTGGGTAGGGTTAAGGGATTGCACGTGTTCATAGGTAACTTCACATATAGGTGTGATTTCATGATTCGAAAATGTCAAAGGAATCATTGATGGGTTTTAGGAGACGTGATACTTGGGAAACCATTTATAGAAGAGTCTAAGATGGTTTATGATAAAGAAAGGGATAATCGAGTTCTCAAATGAAACCGAGAATGTTAAATATATAATGCCCCACAAAATAAGAATTTTGAGGGCATGGATAATTTAGATGTAGATAACATTCCGGCATTCAAGTAGACCGGAAGAACAAAGTTTACTACTTTGCTTGTCTTGAACTAGGGCTGAATATATTCGTGATGAAAGGAGAGTTAAGGAGATCGAGTGGGCCTCAAGATTAGGGCAGCGTAGGGAGCACGACTATGAGTCTAGCTATAAGACTCTTAAATAAAGAAAAGCGCTTCGTGGGAGGCAACCCATGCTTAATTGTTTGCTTGTTAGTGTCATATATCTTTTATTAATTTTTATCCTCATGTTTAAATTTGTAAAATGCTTTATTTTGTTTTTAACCTCGTCTTAATTGCATATAAAGGTATTTTACATAAGGGATAAGTGTAGGGAGGATTACACACGTTTTCAAAAGAAACGTAAACATGAGAATAACAATTACATAAAAGATATATATGTTTGTTTGTTCGAGTCAAATGCTTGTATCGAGTCATAATGGATGTTTTGCGAAATTTTCCAGATTCTAAAGATGTAAATTTTCCGAATTTTTTCGAAAATCGCAGACCGCTTTTTGTCGGGATAACTTGACGGCGTCGAGATTGCAACCGACGGCGTCAAGAAGGAGTAAAACATTAGATTACTTTTTCTCGTTTTCGAGCTACTTATAAATTTTTGGAATTTTCCGGTCTTAATTTTCTTAGAAATTCGTAAACATCCATTCCACAAGCATTATATCCTAGTTTAAATCGAGTCTTATATATATTATTACCGATTTTACGCGAAGGTTTCGTTTGTTTTCTTCAAGTGTGCGAGTTTAGTTTGTCAAGAAGTTACATAAGATTGGAAGGAGCTTTTCACGCAATAATTCTTCTTGAAAAGGATTTAACCACCACTTTACACGGATCCTACCGAGCTAATCGGGGAGTACTAGTTTCTTCGCTTTTAATTACCTTCTTTTATCATAACTTTGATACTTCGGGAACATTGGGGACAATGTTCGGTTTAAATGTAGGGAGGGAAAATAAAACGGAACTTTCAAACTATGCTTATCCTTGACTATTTGCTTTGTCCAACTGTGATTGTGTAATAAACCATGAGAAAATGTCGGTTAGGGTAATTTTGGCACCAAATTTAAAATTTTTCATGACATATAGGAGTGGGCCATTAGTCTTAACAAAAGCGTCTCACGGATAGGAAGTTATATGACTAGCACAAAACCCTTACCACCCAAATTCCACCAAAATGTGAGGATCGCCTTAGATTAGTAGGAATTAAAGCATTCATCTTTAATGCTTAGAGTGTGAACCGGTAGTATATTAGATTCTAGAACTTGTTTTGTGAGGCATTCGAGATCGCAAGTGAGGCTACACTTGTGTAGTTAGGAATAACTAAATGATAAGAGGCATTAGGATAACCCTTGGTTAATACACGTAATATAATTACTTCTTCCACATCGGTTGAGTAATTCCCCGCACCCTTTGCGTTGTACTCATCTTTAGTACACGATACCCCTAGTTAACCCTCGAGCTTATCCTTTTCGCGGTTCTCGTGATGTTTTGGTTTTCCGGAATATCAATGAAGAGCATTATTTACACCCCACCCCAAATATACACCCAAATCGCCTTAGCCTACCCCTTATGCACTCACTTTTAGTGCAAATGTTTGTTATCACCCTAAACCCTTAGTTCAATTATCTAGTTGCTTGCATAAGTTGCTAAGTCGAGTCATATCCTTTGTATACGCTTTGGGATGATTGGGATTCATGGGAAAAGTTAAAGTTTATGAAATGACGGAAGGGAACGTTAAAATTCAAATTCCCTTTGTTTGCGTAATAATGTAACCCAAGTGTTTGATCTTTTCAATTCGGGTCAAATTAGTGTTAGAGTAATAAAACTCAAGTGTAGGGATATGCCTATAAATCCTAGTATTTTGATGTTACCGTAGAGGATGATGGAGTAAAAGTGTATGAAAAAAAAAAAAAAATCGAAAAAAAAATAGAAAAAGAAAAAAAAAATAGTGTGAAAAAAATAAAATAAAAAAAAAAAAACATACGGGCTACCATCCCACATCTATCCTTTAAATTTATGTTTGTTTATTTCAGGTTATCTAGAGTTTAGAGTGTCGAGTCTTGGCTTAGCAACGCCATTCTTCATATGCGCTTAACATAAAGATTTTGACTTACCACCACTAAATAGCCTATCCCACTGAAACCCTTTGTTTCCTACCGTAAGCCTAACATTAGAGCCCTTTAAAAGACCTCTTTGATAGTCTTTCCTAGGTGCTTACGCCAAAGCGATGAAGGTTTGATCTATTCTCAAGCCTATGGTAATTTATGTACTAGGACCGGTTAATGAGTGTTTATCTTCCATTTCCTATTTGTTATATTTCATATATACACCGAGAGAGATGTGAGTATCCAAACACCCCATGTGAGGTGCTAGTATGTAATTTTCGTGCTTGTTATGACTTTTCATGGGCTTATATGTGTTGTGGACCGCTTTGAATTAATGCTTCATGATCCCAACTTATAAATTAATTGGCTAAAACACATTTGCTTGAGGACAAGCAAATAACAAGTGTAGGGATATTTGATAAGGTTTTAAAGGTACCATTTTGAGGGTCGTTTAAGTCCTTATTTGATCACTTTTGTATCTCATTATTGCTTAATATCGTTCCTTTTCACTTTTAGGTCTCTTGAAGGCAAAATCTTGAATGGCACTTATTTGGACGAAAAGGCGCGAATATATGAAGAAAATGGCCAAAGTCAAAATCGAGACACTCACGATTCTTGAAACTAGAAGGCGACGGCGTGTAATAAGCGACGCCGTCCCAAAATTATTGTGACGGTCCGAACCCAAAACTCGTATTTTCAAGTGGCGACGCCTAGTTGTGAAAGAGTAGGCCGTCGCTACTCGGGACGGCCTAGATGCAATCCGCACGACGTCGGTCAAGAGGATGGCGTCACGGACTTAAGGTGACGCCGTCGCAAGGTTAACGTGGCAAGACGAAACCCTAATGACGGCGACACGACGGCGCCACAAAACATAAGGTGACGCCGTCGCATATGTAATCTTATATATAGAATCCGATTTTTCGCCTTTTGAGAGAGTCTTTGGGTAAAACCTAAACCGAACCTAAGGTGTCTTGTACAGTATTTTAGGGTTTTAAACCCTATCTTACATCAAGATAAGTCTTTACTTCATTAATTCAATTATGTCTTTGATTATTTGTGTGTATGCTTGCATGTTCTCCATGTCCGCTAATTTATTTGTGTGTTTGCTTAGAAAGTATGAAACTTAATTATTGAATATTGATTGGTTGTTTCTTATCTTAGTTGATTAATGATCTAGTAATGCGATAGGTCATTCGTTGTGTACTTAATGCTTGATTCATCTTTGTGAACCTTAGAATATAATTACCTCGAGTAGTTGTAGGCTAAACCATCCAAAGAGCGCTTAGAGTAGGAGTTTATCATCCCTAGTAGGTTTGTAGGCGGGACCCTTTGGTAAGTTCAAAGAGTTAGAGAGAAACGATACCCTACAACTTTAGACACACAACGCAACTAGGAATAAGGACGTGACAACTCAACCATCAATAGGAGATAATTAAGGAGTAGTACAACATAAGTAAACACATCTTTAAACTATCATACGAGCACACATTAATTAGACATAGACTCCCACAACCTTAGTTTAGATAATTAGATAATAGTAGAGTAATCGGTAGAAATACCAACCCCCAATCCAATACCCGAGATTCGTACCTTTCCATTTTCATAAAACATAAAAGATAAAAAATAATCTTCCTCAACCTTAACCTTAGCGTAGTAACTCCTTACTAGCATTCCTATTCCCCAGAGAACGATATCAATACCCGTGGCTTACCCTAATTACTACACTACAACGATTAGGTTCATTGCCTGGGTGTTATAAAACTTGCTCAAGAAGAAAGGAAGTTTCCTTGACCCCGAACGACGCGTGTAGCGTTATCCGTATCTTCTTTAATCAATCTAAATACATAAAAGAGATGTTAAAGAAATTCGGTCTAGAAGAGTTGAAACCAATTAGGACACCAATGTCATCCGACACCAAACTCACAAAAGATGAAGGCGGAGAACCGTAGATAATACTAAATATCGTGGCATGATTGGTAGTCTTCTCTACCTCACGGCTAGTAGGCGGATATCATGTTTAGTGTTTGCTTATGTGCTAGGTTTCAAGAAGACCCTAAAGCATCACACCTAGAAGCCGTAAAAGAATATTTAGATATATTAAGGGTACAACACAATTAGGATTATGGTATCCTAAGGCACGGAGTAGAAACAATTGTATATGCAGATTCGACCATGCGGTGATTATGTTGACCGAAAAGTACAAGTGGGGTATGCACTTTTATGGGATGTTGTTTAACATCTTGGTTTTCAAAGAAACAAACGGCATTAGCAATATCAACAACCGAGCCGAATCGTCTCACGCCGTGAAAGCATGCCAACAAGCACTATGGATGAAACAAGCGTTAGTCGACTACGACATTCATCTAAGTGATAGCTATTCTATGTGACAACAAGGGTGCCATAGATCTAAGCAAGAATCCAGATTACATTCTTGCACAAAGCATATAGAGATTCGTCATCACTTCTAAGAGACAATGTTCAAAGGGAACATCTCTATTGAGAAGGTAGCGTCCGAAGACAACATAGCCGACGTCCTCACCAAACCGTTGAAGCGGGAACAATTCAACCTACTTGTCTTGGTCTTGGTTTCATGGAACAAACGTCGTAATTTACTTTTTGACTCTACAAGGTATGTAAACACTAGCCTTCTTCTTTCTGAGTCTAGGATCTCTATTTCACGCACAACTCACAAACAATACGAGAATTTTCAAAACCCAAGATAAGTTTTTCACTTATAACTCATAGTTCTTCTTATTTTCTTTCAAAAAAAAGTACAAATTTCAAACACATATTTACATACACATCTTCTTTTCAAAGGATAAAACGATTTTTATTTGCAAATGGAAACCTTTTTTTTTTAAATGTTTTCTACAAATGATACATCTTCCCGTATCAATTTCACAAAAGTAATTTCTCACGTCTAGGACAAATCGCTTTTTCATTATTAATACAAAAGTAAAAACCCGTTTTCATTGCATCTCATGTCTTTTGAATGCTAAAGGAGATACATAACTAATATGTATTTTCAGGTACATTCATTTAAGCAACAATGAATTAGGAGCACTCGGGTTATCTCACATAATAGTATGCTTTTCCACTTCTAGTTTATTTTCTTTTCTTCTTAGGAGTCGAGATAACCGCAACTCCAAATAGTTTGCATATAGGCACACTAGGAAAAATGTTTCCAAAAGAAAAATTTTGTGCTTCTGGATCACTGCACCGGATCCCAGCCTTAATCTTTGGACGGATCCCTCGAGGAAGGATCATGGGATCCGTGAGACGAAGTTGTTTTACCTTCTATTTTTCTCACTTTGGATGAGAACTCCAACATTTGTTTTATTTTTTGGAGTATGTTCTTTAATGCTTGTGTTCTCATGATCACATGCCTTAAATTCATATCTAATCATTAGATTTTAATCCACATTTTGGGTCAATCATTCATTACAATGCATTGTTTTTTTTTCTCTATATAGAACTCCCAAAATGCTTACATATTCATCTCATCTTCACAAACAAATAACACCATGTCATCCAAAAGATCTTACAACTTACATGAATCACCTAGTACAAACACTCATCTTCATGAAACCCAAACCTTTGTACTTCCACCTTCCAAAATACCACAATCAAAATCTAAGATATCCGCACGGATTAGCATCCGACCTTGTTGCTTAGCAAAACCATCATAAAATGGCTCATCACCATCAACTAACTCACCACAAGTTGCTTCCATTATAGCACCTCCTTCATCACCAACAAGTACACCAACTTCATCACCTAAAGTCACTCTTTTGGAACTCCTTACGACTCCAACAAGATCTCAACAACTAAAACAAAAAAAAATAGCCTTTTTGACACCTCCAACTTCTCAAAACACAATATTCAATGATCTTGAAACATCACCACCCTTAGCTCCCATTAAACTACAAGAACATCTAGGTTCTTTTCCACCACCACTTCCAACCATTCCGGACTTTGATCCGTATTTTTCTATTTTTCCACCACATATTCCGCAACTCACAAATTAAAACAATCCGGAAAACTTCCGCACTCATTACCCACATCACTTACATTGTGAACATTGCCAATCCACTAGGGAAATTGCAATAGAAGTTAGGGCTGAAATGCGACTCATACTCAACCTCATCCTTGATCGCATCAATACCATTACTCATCAAAACCTCCATCCATAACCTTATGCAAGCATGGACGGAATCATTATTACTATTTTCTATTTTTAGTACTACTTTTATGTTGAGTCATTTTCAAGAACAAGTCTTGTTCTTATTTTTACATGCTTGTATGTGGCATAAATACCACTACACTTTGTTGTTTTATTACAAGGCCTTGTTTACATACCTTGGCTCCCAATCTTGTTTCTCGTCGATCACAAGATTACCTAAGCATGTTACTAACATTTCTCTTTGTAGGATTTTTTATTTTCTTCACTTGACGCCCCAAACTAGGGGGAGCTACCGTCAAGGGGAGTAAGCGATACGTGGACTAATTTTTCCACACTTTTATTTCTTCGATGGGTTAACTTTTGTTTCGACAAAAGGGGAGAAGAAGTAAAACTCGAGGGCTTTCAAAACATACATCTATTCTTAAGTTTTACTCATCATAACATTATGTTTTGTCATCAACAAAAGGGAGATTGTTAATACAAATAAACCGTAAAAACGTTTATTAATATTTTGAGATCTCTTTGTGTTTTGTTGATAACAAATATAATATTATCTTAAGTACAATTATAAGGATACATGTTATTTTTGTAAAGCATTTACAAATAGCCATCTAATACAAAAATGTTGTAATTAATCATTTGTTGTAATAGTTTATTAGGATGGGTAAAAATCACAACCCATGGATCATATCCATAACCCATGGTATTGACCCATACCCACAAGACTAGATACAATGTACTCATTAGATACATTGAATCTAAAAGAATACTCATGGACCAACCCATAACCCATGACCCATGACCCATAACCAAAAAACCCATGGGCAAAGAGAAGCGTCCCACGGATCCCTAGGATTACACTAGATGGATCCCTTGTTGGAGGGATCCGTGGGATCTGGAGAACAGTGGCAGATTTTGCCTATAAATAGAGAGCCATTTCTTCATTCTAACTCACCCCTCTTCTTACTAATTGTCTCATATACTCTCATTCTCTTCAAAATAAAGATCACTTGATCTAGAGAGTACTTCTTTCTTTATTTCTTTAGTGATTCTCATATAGGTCCTTCTCTAAGGCGAGATCACGAGCATTCTACAAGTCATCCAAGCAAGGGGTCCTTGATTGATTTGTTCCTCCGCAAGATTTCTGTAGCGAAGATCTTGTATTTGATATTTCACATATTTGTTGTGTAATAGTCGTGTTGGTTTGGTCCACCGTGCTACGGACTCGGTATTTAGCTTTGTACAGGAAAAAGGTGTAAGCAACGTTGTGAAGGCTTCTCCGCCAAGTTGAAGGAGTTTGTTGACATAGTGCTTGAACTCTCGAGTAGGTGACTCGGGGAGTGGAGTAGGGCAAGGAAGGTGTCCTTGTAGCCGAACCACTATAAATCGGTTGTGTCATTTCTATGCTTTACTTTATTTACTTGCTTTATCATTAGATCTATACTTTCTCTACGTCAATAAGATCTCACATATTATCGAATCTAAAGTTTTTGAAACTAACTTAAAATCGGCAAAATTATTCAACCCATTCTAGTTTTCCACAACTTTTGATTTTGTTTGACCAAGAAGGGAGTAAACCCGTTATGTGATTAGGGAACATGTAAATCCAGATTATTGTCATATGAATACTTTCGATTGATGGTATGTTGAAAGTATGAATGTACTAGGTTTAGGAAAAAGTTTTGGCCTTGGCTAAAGGTGTTTAGTAAAGAAACTGAGTTGGTGTTTTGTCAAAAACGAGAGGACTTGTTTTTGCTTCTCTGTAAGTCTAAAATCCGTTTCGGCTGTAGGTAATAATTCAATTGTCATATTCATATCTGTAATGAAAAAACCACATTTGTAGGGTAAAGGAAAAACTGACTTTCTAAAATCGAGCCGAGCTTAACAGGCAACTGGCGCATTGGCGTGTCAGCAGCTCGCCAGAACAAGGTCCGGCTCAGTTTTTGGCTAACGTTTGTGATATATGTGTTGCGAATGTTTATTTGTTATCGTTAAAACATAAAGGAGACTTAGTCAATAATGTTCCAAAAAACTTAAGACACAAACACAGAACAAACAATTTCGCAAAATTTTGACACTCGAAAAATACAAATATTAGATCCAAAATAGCTGTTGGAAAATTTAGTGCACTTGTGGGATTAGTTCACACCTTGTAATGGGTTAGAGGTCATGGAGTGTACACCCATAAGGTCCATGAACACCGACTCTTATAGTGGTTTGTATTGGTAGTCTTGGTGAAATACTTGCTTGGTGAAAGTCTTGCTTGGTGAAATCATTGTTGGTGAAAGTCTTGCTTGTGGAAAGTATCGCTTGTGGTTTCCACCGATAAGCGGCTTCCACCGATAAGCGATGTTTTCACCGATAGCACCGTGAAAGCAATTGATGCTATGAAAGTCTTGATAAGCGGTGTTTCCAGCGATAGGTCAGTATTTCCACCGTAAGTGAAAGTCTTTGCTAGTGGAAAATCATGCTTATGGAAAGTAATCGCTAAATGGCGCTTACAACTTCTTTATGACCACGCTTAATTGGTCATGTAACCACTAACGCTATAATGAGGATAATTATGAGGCTATTAATGGGCGATTAATACTCATAATTCCATTGGAATAGCTCAAGAGTAACCTCCTATATATAGAGATCCGAACATGCATGAGGAACACACAAAACACAAAACACTTATAAGCGCAAGGGTTAAAGAATTGTGCCTAATTCTCTAACGCATTTGGTCTTATCCCAAGTAGATATTCGTGTAACCCGGCATTAGGGTCGAATAGTTTACTTTGGAAAGTGATCACACGATTCCAAGTGATATCCGGTAACCACCTAGTGGTATTACTCGTCATTGATTGTCTTAACCCGCTCGGGATCTAACCCCAACAATCAAAGTAAACTATTTAGTGATAATCAATGGCAACCTTGCGCAATGAAACACATGGCTTCAAACTTTGCTAAAATTTGGACAAGTTTGGAGGGTGGACTTTAGGAGGTGGCGGAAGAAGATGCACTTCTTGTCGCAAGCATGAGTGTTGTCTATGTCTTGACTACTCCAATTCGATGATGGTGATGATGCTACCGTGGGCGGATCGGGAGGAGGAGCAAGTGGGAGAATGATGACTACATATGCAGAGGTCTTATTCAATGGTATGTCGATTCTTTGTTTGATATTTATCCGAACTTTGAATCTTCCAAAGAACGTGGATTCCTTGGATGCCAAATATATGGTGAGGATGCATCAAGTAAGAAGTTCCTTGTTAGTAATTTCACAAATTACAAAATGACCGATTCAAGACCGTTATGGAACAATACAATGAACTTCTTGGAATACTTGGAAGGTTTACACAACACCAAATGAACATGGATGAGGCTATCAAAGTCTCTGTGTCATTGACAAACTCCTCCTTCATGGAAAGATTTCAAGCATACCTTGAAACATATGAAGGAGGAGTTAACTCGTTGAGTTGGGCGATCATCTGCGCATTGAGGAATCTCTCGAGTGCGGGATAATGACAAGCCAAAGAGTGGCAATGTCTTGGACCATCTGTTGTCAATATGGTGGAGCATAACAACTCCACCGTACAATGACAACAAAGGCAAACGCAAATATCATGACAACACAAGAGCAGATCCTAACAAGATGGCAACACCTACTTGTTGGAAATGTGGCAAGACCGTCACATTAAAAGGGACTGCAAGGGTGTTAAAATTGGTGGTAAAGCCAATGGATCGTGCACTAATGGTTCAAGGAGTGGTGGTTCACCAACTCACCGAAAGGTCGAATATGTTTAATAAGTCTTTTCGATTTATTATGTTACATATGTATCTCGAATCTTTTATGTGCAGGATGATGATGTTGCGTAGTGGGTTGACTCTGGTGCAACAGTTCATGTGTGTAAAGATAGAAGTCGGTTCAAGACTTATGAGTCACCGAATGATGGTTCCATTCTTCACATGGGAAATGAGTCAACGACCTTGGTGCATGGTCGTGGTTGTGTAGATCTTAGGTTTAGTTCGGAAAGATTGTAACTTTGTTTAATGTTATTCATGTTCCCGATATAAGGAAAAACTTGGTTTCAAGTAGTGTTTTGAATAATCATGGATATAAACAAGTTATTGAATCGATAAATTTGTTCTTTCTAAATGTGGTGTTTTATTGGTTTTGGTTATTTATGTAATCAAATGTTCAGCTTAATATTACCACCGATGTGTTATTTCACTTTTGTGACCACTTATGATCGATGATTCTAACCTTTGGCATGCTAGACTTGGTCATGTTCACTATAAAAGAATGCAAGATATGTCTAGGGATGGTTTAATCCTGCTTTGACATGGACATCGAAAAGTGTAAAACTTGCATGTTGACCAAGATAACCAAGAAACCCTTTCGGGTGTTAGTCATGAGACTAAGATCTTGGAGCTTATTCACAATGACTGTGTGATTTGCATGCCACTCCTTCTTTGGGAAATAAGAAGTACTTTGTGACATTTATTGATGATGCTTTTAGATTTTGTTATGTCTATTTGTTACATACCAAGGATGAAGCATTAGATAAATTCAAAGTGTTTAAAAGCAGTTGAATTACAACTTGGGTCTTTGATCAAAAGATTAAGGATCGATAGGGAGGTGAGTACATGGATACTCAAGACTTTCATCTGTTGGAATAATCCATGAAACGATCGCCCTTTATACTCCTCGGCAAAATGGTATTTCGAAAGGAAAAACAGGTCTTGTCAAGGAGATGGTTAATTTCATGTTGTCCTATTCAGGATCGAGTCAAGGGTTCTGGGTGAAGCTATGTTAACGACTTGCTATTTGATAAATAGGGTTCCCAACAAAAGGAACAAGGTTACCCCTTATGAACTCGGACTAAGAGGAAACCCAACTGAACTATCTCGTGGTCCGGGGTTGTAGGGTCATTGTAAGACTCCACGATCCAAAGCAAAAGACTTTGGGTGAAAGAGGCATTGATTGCATCTTTGTTGGATATCTTGAGCATTCCAAGGCTTTTAGGTTCTATGTTATTGAACCTAATGAACATGTTTCAATTAACTCAATAATTGAATCAAGGGATGCCGATTTTGATGAGAATAGATTCTCATCGTCGTCTGAACCAAGTCGAAGAATCCTAATGGAACTCATGACACTAGTGTATCGAGGTCCTCGATGATGAACCATCGGTGGTCCCCGATGAGGTTGTGGTTCAACAACTCGAACTCGTGCTCGGGAAGAGCAAAAGGGTCGAGACTCCAAAGTCATTTGGACCCGAGTTTCAACTATACTTAGTTGAAGGTACCGTGGATGAGGTCTCGCACCAATACTCCTATTGCTTCATTGTTGAGGATGACCCCAAAACATTTGAAGAAGCAATGAAGTCCCGTGATATTGCTTTCGGAAAGAAGCAATCAATGATGAGATGGATTCCATCATGGGCAACAACACATGGGTGTTGGTTGATCTACCTCACAGTTGCAAACCTTTGGGTTGCAAATGGATTTTCAAAAGATAAATGAAGGTAGATGGAACTATTGAAAGTTCAAGGCTAGACTAGTCATTCGGGGCTTTAAACAAAAGTCGTGAATAGACTATTTTGATACTTATGCCCATGTGGCTCGTATCGATTACCATAAGACTGCGATTGCTATGGCATCTATTCACAATCTGGTTATTCATCGGATGGATGTGAAACCTTTCTTGAATGGTGAATTGGAAGAGGAGGTTTATATGAACCAACCTCGGGGTTTCATCATGCTCGAAATGAAAACAAGGTGTAAACCGATTAAGTCTCTTTATGGACTTAGCGGGCACCTAACAATGGCATCAAAATTTGATGAAGTGGTTTTGTCTAGTGGTTATGTTCTTAACCAAGTCGACAAATGTGTATATAGCAAATTTGATGAATCGGTAAAGGAGTTATCATTTGTCTATATGTTGATGACATGTTGATCTTTGGCATCGACCAAAATCGAGTTGACCGACAAAGGAATTTTGTCATCAAGGTTCTCCATGAAAGACATGGGGAGGCGATGTTATCCTTGGTATAAGGATTAAACATGAAAGTAATATAATTTCTATCTCTCGTCTCATTATATTGAGAAGGTATTGAGGAAATTCAATTACTTTGATTGTACTCCGTGAGTACACCTATGGATACTGTGAGAAGTCGATGCTTAATCATGGCAAGGTCAAGCTCAACTTGAGTATTCTAGGGTAATTGGTTGCTCAAGTATGCCATGACTTGTACAAGACCGATATTGCTTTTGCGTTGGGTAAACCGAGCGGTATACTAGCAATCCTCGTGCTCATCATCGACAAGCGCTTCAAGGGTATTGAAGTGTCGAAGAGAACTATGGATTATAGTCTCACATATCTGGTTATCCTTCGGTGTTAGAAGGATACACCGATGCAAGTTGGATCGAGAATGAAGACAATTAGTCTACCAATGGTCGGGTATTCCTACTTGGTGGAGGTGCAATTTCTTGGGCATCCAAGAAGCAAACTTGCATCACCAGCTCAACAATAGAATCAATTTGTGGCTCTAGCATTCTTTGGTAAAGAAGTCAATGGTTGAAAACTTGCTTTTGAGATTCCATTGTGGCTAAACCTATAGCACCTATTTCTATCCGGTGATAGTGCGCTACATTGGCTAAGGCTTATAGCCGGATGTACAATGGTAAGTCTAGACACTTAGGTGTCGCATAGCATGATTCGTGAGCTTATCATGAATGGGGTGGTATCTATAGAGTTTGTGAGATCTCAACGAACTTAGTGATCACTGACGAAGGTCTCGCTAGAGACTTGGTTATAAAGTCTCGCTAAAGGGATGGGTTTAAGTCCAACTTAGTCACCGAATGCTAGGACACCCAACTCCTCCCGAGGAAACTTAGGAGCCGAGTTCAATGTGGAAAGTCGAACATTCGCCGGACCGGAGCACATGTTTTATTTACATCCCAAGGTTGTGCTCGTAACTCGCCGAAAGGAGGATGAAGTCTTTACTTAATGGTTAATTTTCTTTGAAAAGTGCTTGGCGGGAGCATGACTAAAGAGGAACCACCTATGTAAATGTTGAAGTTTTGCCGCTTGTGAAGCTTTGGACTTTTTAGCTTTTACAACATTTATGAATTTGGATATGGACACATGGCTT
The DNA here is from genome assembly GCA_022545495.1 of Chrysanthemum lavandulifolium. NCBI lineage: Eukaryota > Viridiplantae > Streptophyta > Magnoliopsida > Asterales > Asteraceae > Chrysanthemum > Chrysanthemum lavandulifolium. The sequence continues at coordinate 19,437,593 of CM040245.1, forward strand.
GTATAGTGTCGAGCTTTTAAGTGTTTGAAAACTTGTGTGTAGTTATCTTCAAGTATTCAAATGGGTTGAAGGGTTCAATTCTTAGAACACCCCGATTCTCGAATATTTGAACGTGTAATTACTAAGATGGAAATTCAACTCGTGACATTTTCATTTATGCACATGTTTTGATTGATGTTTATTTTTCATGCAAAGGAAGTGAACTAAATTTGGGAGGATTGTTGGAAAATTTAGTGCACTTGTGGGATTAGTTCACACCTTGTAATGGGTTAGAGGTACGGAGTGTACACCCATAAGATCCATGAACACCTCGACTTTATAGTGGTTTGTATTGGTAGTCTTGGTGAAATCTTGCTTGGTGAAAGTACCGATTGGTGAAAGTCTTGTTGGTGAAAGTCTTGCCAGTGGAAAGTACCGCTTGTGGTTTCATCGATAAGCGATGCTTCCACCGATAAGCGATGTTCCATCGATAGCACCGTGAAAGATCTTGATGCTAAGAAAATATCGATAGCGGTGTTTCCATCGATAGTCAGATTTTCACCGTGAAAGTACCGCTAGTGGAAAGTATTGCTAAATGGCGCTACAACTTCTTTATGACCACGCTTAATTGGTCATGTAACCACTAACTGCTATAATGGGGATAATTATGAGGTCATTAATGGGCGATTAATACTCATAATTCCATTGGAATAGCTCAAGAGTAACCTCCTATATATAGGAGATCCGAACATGCATGAGGAACACGTAAAACACAAAACACTTATAAGCGCAGGGTTAAAGAAATGTGCCTAATTCTCTAACTGCATTTGGTCTTATCCCAGTAGATATTCGTAACCTGGGCGTTAGGGTCGAATAGTTTACTTTAGAAAGTGATCACACGATTCCAAGTGATATCCGGTAACCACCTAGTGGTATTCTTCTTGTATCGATTGTCTTAACGCATTACGGGATCTAACCCCAACAATAGCTTTGCCGCAACGCGAAGACCGATTAGCCGAAATGAAACCAAATTATAGAAGAGAAATTTACGACACCAGATCAAAATCAATACAACTTCACGTCACCATAGAAATCTGGCTGTTTGTTCTATCACACGAAGACAACTCAGAAAAATATCACCATGCATAAACAATGATTTAAGAAATTATTTTTGGCGGTCCTATCAAGTATGATCAATACACAATTACATACTGTGTTTGGCCAGCTAGCAATGTATCCTTTGACGTACAATCCAACTTTCAAATTCAGTTTAATAAATGCTACAACATCAACGTTAATGAGGTAGGTGATACTAATTAAATCGGAACCAACATATATAGCCGAATTAAGTTGTACCTTGTTACTTAAGACTAAATTAAAATTTATACATAAACGGTCAATATCAGTTCTTTGTTTGTTATAGACCGATTTAATATGACTAATCTCTCAGAAACTAGATAAAAGACGAGATTTAATAAGGACTTTTGATCTGGCAAGACTTTAAAAAAGCGTACTAAGGAGAAACTAGACTTTTAAACAATTTCTTCTTCATTCATTACTTAACACAACGATTTCATATATAAATAGGATTGAAAATGCAGTTCCTAAAGAAGCTTAACTGCTTTACGTTAAACACTAACTACTCTTCTACTCTAGAAGTTAAAATACGTGCATGCATCGGAAATACTTAATTACAAACATGGAATAAACTTGCTAACTATTTTCTCCACTACTAGTGATGGTCATATGACCACTTCGTGAATAAAAGAAACGGCATTAGTTCGGTTCTGTCTTTTGGAGACCCGAAACATACCATTGTTCCGTCATACGAAATTACTACAATGTGACTCCAATGGAGTATTGCAGTATTCTCCGTCAATTGACGCAGCATCAGCAAACCATGCGCTTAAGATATCTTCGCTTTCAACGAAATCCATATCTTGAAGGTAATCAGACATAACGGAATGAGATGAACCAGCTTGGTCAGATCCGGGAGTTGCATTTGCATGATCTTTTTGTTTTCGTGAGGGTTTGTCACCGATTTTTTTGGTAGTCGAGTTGTTTGTTGTTAGAGACTGTTGATTTTTAAACCCTTCAAAATTTAGGAAAACTCCAGGTTCATGGTGTGGAACAATATGATCATTATGTGGGGTCATTGTGCAAGTGTGACCACCAAAATATGTTATGCGGAACTTGTTTGGCTCGTCCTCCAACTGCTGAACATGTTTTTTTGCCTGGCACCCTTGATCATTCATGTGTGTACATCGGTAATAGCATCTGAGTATTACCCAAAACACAACTAATTATACCAAATTGAATATGCTCCAAATATATATTGTAAAATAACAAACTTAATTAATGGGACGTATATCAAACATAAATGAGGGAACCTTGGAAATTTTGAGTTAAGAATCGCTTTGTGTCCATATTTCCTCCATTGATAACAATCTTCACTTATATTACTAATTTCGACCCTTGCATCTCCGCTACTGAAAAATTCATTCAAACATTTAAGAACCAGTATTATCATATGACATACAGTAACATTTTGTGTGATACAGTAGTTGTTATTACAAATAGTTAGAAAACGTGTACTTACTTTCTCTTGTACTGACCTCTCCCTTGTTTCGCTAGCACTAATGGTGTCTTCTCATTGTTTCTCGAAAGGTTTGCATCGACGGAGAAACTTTGACCCTGTGTGGATGTCTTCTCACTGTTACGCTTGAAAACTTCTGATTCCTGATGGACTTCGGATCTACTGGTACTCAACATTGAGAGGCCATTTGCAAAAGAATTGGATACTTCCGTCAGTAAATCGTCTACTGATACCGACACATGATCATCGTTAGTTTCACCACAAAGCATTTTCCGCAACCTCTTTGCAGAATCCCTACCTCTAATTAGGGTTTGGACCAAAGTGTTATTGTTTTTCTCCATTCTTAGCTTGTTTTCACAGGTTTTGCAATGAATAAAAACTTACTATATATGCACATGTCAATGTTCAAGTATAAAAGGTGGACATGACGTCATGACCAATTATGACATCATCCTAAATCTTAGCTAATAAATTACTGTATTGTTTTATTGTTTTTACTAATGTTGTTATCTTATCGTATAATTAGCTTGTCTTGTGAGTCTAAATCTACAATTACATGTGTCTGCACTCTGACCCGATTAAGGGTTTAAAAGGTTTATAATATTTAGAGTAAATTACACCGTTCGTCCTTGTGGTTTGCGTTGACCGCAGGGTTTCGTTCTTTGACAAAAAAAGTTGCACCGTCCGTCCTTAAGTTGGAAACTTTATGCATCGTTCGTCCCTCCATCCAATTGGCCCCACCAATTCCCACTAACGTCAGTTAAATCACTTAACCCATGAGTGTATTTCCGTCATTTCTTACCCCACCCACCCACATAATCCTAAATCCAATCTTTTGCCCCATCATTTTCTTCTCGCCATTTTCCTCCACGCCCTACACCAAAACATCAAACCTACTAACCTTCTTCCGAACATAAAAGTTGATCCATCATTATCAAGCCCTTCAAACAGAGACCTATATTGTTAGACCTCACACGAGGTACTAGAACGTGGCTATGGGAGAGACGAGAGCCGTAAGAAGTAATACCCTAAGCACTAGGTCAAGAAAGCAAGAATACATCACCCTCTTCATTCATTTATACATAGGAAGGCTCCTTACAGTTTTCTTCACTTTTCACACACAATCACATAAAATTAGGGTTTGTAAAGTTAGGGTTTCTCAAAATTGATTTGGGGTTTTGTTAATTCGAGTGGCAAGTGTTCAATTCAAGGTGTAATTGGTTCAATTCAAGTGAAATAAATCTTTGTAATCGAATTCTTTCTTGTTCTTGCTCGGGTTCATTCCAGTCGACCCACCATCTCATGTAAGGATCATTTTGATATTTTTATTCTTGACTTTGGTGATAAATAAATCTGATATTATTAACAAACTTGAGATTTGATGTTTTTATAACTTATAAGAATGATTATATATGTTGTTGTTGTCAAGATGTGGCGTTAAAAAAAAAATATATTGAATCCTAAAAATATTGTTAATCTGCGCATTTGGTTTTCATATTTTTAACATGCGGCTTAGAATCTGAATTGTAACCTCCGGCTTAAGTTATGGCTTATCCGCACAACCCACCAACCCCTTGCCACACTCCACCACCATGTAGATCTTGGATGAAATGGAGCAACACACCTTTATGTGGGTTTGGTCTTGTGTTCATTTAAAAGTTTGATCAGTTGATTGTTGTGACTTGTATTTAATTTGATAGTTGGGCAAGATAATGATTTTGCTTATTTTTTAGTTTTACAATATGGTAGTGATGGTGTTTCTGTGTTACTTTTAGAAAAATGGTGGTGAGGATAGACAAGAAACCTTGCATTGAAATGATGGTGGTAATGGTTAAGAGAAGAAGATAGTGAGGTATTTTAGTATTTTTACCCGAGTTTAACAACAAACTTAACGTCGTTTGGTCGAGGACGAACAGTATAACGCTTCACACTTAAGGACTAACGGTGCAACTTTTTTTTGTCAAAGGACGAAACCTGCGGTCAACGCAAACCACAAGGACGAACGTGTAATTTACTCTAATATTTATATGTCACACAATATTACGAGTATCATTTAATAAAGGGTAGTCTAATGAGGCACCCCATAAAACACTTTTCCCACACCCCATAGGGTAAGTTGTACTCGATTTATATATATATATTTTATATATATAGTATAGTATATGTAGAGTATAATTAATTTGTGTAGTGTTTTTATATGTATAGTATATTTATTTGTGTAGTGTTTTGTATGTAGAGTATATTTATTTGTGTAGTGTTTTTATATGTGTGTATATTTATATGTGTAAAATATATTTGTGTAGGTTTTTGTGTTATGTTTTTTTTATTGTGTATTTGTTTCCATTTAATTAAACAATAATAACAAACACGTTAAACATTAAAACATTAAACAAGTACAACAACAAATGTTACTACTACTACAACGAAATCTACTCCACATGAAGATTATTAATGTCATCTATAAGGTCATAGAGTATTCCACTCGACTGACATGCGTGATCAACGAGATTTCTTGCTAATTCTAGTGATGCCTCCAGCGTCTTTATTCTTGTCTTCAACATATTATTTTGAGACAATAACATCTTATTTCTTGTTATACAAATTATATACTTTAAAAAAAATACAAAAATAAAAAAAAATAAAAAAAAAAATTCGAAAACACACCTTACAACTTTTATGTTATAACAACAAAATTACAAATTTTATTTTTTTCACAAAAAAATAACAAACTTTTATTATTTTTTTTAAAATAACAAACTTTTACAAAAAAAATAACAAACTTATAAAAAAAACTTTTACTTTTACTTTTAAAAAACTTTTACTTTTGCAAAAAAAAAATAATAAAATAAAATAAAGCCGTTAGAAAATTCCGTTGCTATGCACGGGTACAACTGTTTGCAAATTACATTATGATCTTTCACGTTTTATTTTGAACGTTATACGAAACACTTACCACAATATCGCATATCGTTAATTGTCTGCCGTTAAAAACCTCCGTTGCCATACACGGGTACTCGTCTATAGTAATATACTTGCATATTTTATAATAACGTATGCAAGTCAAAAATATTATATTGCACGAATCGGGAAATTTGTTCGAGTTTTAGCGACCTATTTTATGGTATATTCTTTTGTAAAAAAAGAAGAATAGCACACATAGTTAATAAATTAATGAAAATTTGTAAAAAGGAAATGAGTTTGGAACAACAAAAACATAAAAGTTGAGAATTGGGGAGAGGAATTTTGTCATGTTGTGTTGGGTTGATGGAAAGAAGGGCCACAAAGGGGACACTTCCACATGGGTGTTGACTGCTGTACGGTGGGAAAGAAGTATTATGGGTGTTTTGATAGCATAACCTTCTAATAAAAATTTTTGATTTATTATCTTTTTCAACTACAATAAACTTGGGTAAAGCTTTATAAAATGTACTCATTCCGTTCTAAATTAATAGTCCCTTTTTCTATTTGGATTGTCCCAAAATTATTTTCCTCTTTCAAATATAGTTGTGAAGAATGTAACAAGTTTATCATATTGCACCTAATTATACTAAAAATTACAAACATCATTCAAAAATTTAATTAATTGCGTAAAAGTAACACTGACATTTTACATAAAAGTAAGAAAGAAAATGCAGTAATGATTATGGTTTCTTAAATTGTGTGTTTTTTTTGTCATGGAACAATAATTTTACGACGAAATGAGTAATAGACATTAAATGAGTTGTCCACATTTGATTGTGTTGAAAAGGTTCATAATGTGGAACCTATTTCATTCCATACTATTATAAACCTCGCTCCACTATGACCTATCAATTTATAAATTAACTTTGTATTTATTATAAAGTTTTTGATAAATCTCTCATTATGGATGTCCATAAAAAATAATTAAAGTGACAAGGTGGTACGAAAACATTAATAAGATATTAAAAAAATAGTTTTTCTAAATTATGCCCTAAGCGTAAGTTAAGACATGTAAATATAACGAAAGATTAGGCCCACATAAAAGACTCCGTCTGCATGCTTTTACGCGATCCCTATGACTTTTGGTAAAGTCCCATTTTAGTATTTTTAATACTTAACTCAAGCCTCTTAACAAGCTTAAAAAGAAAAAAAAAAAAAAAAAACATTAGTCAAGAATTTTTTTTTTTTTTTTTTGCCATCACCTTAAACATATCCATCTAAAACTTCGCAGTCTGCTCATTGAAATTAATTAGCAACTAAGGGATTCAATGGTAGCAACTTATTAAGGTAAAAGAGTCAATTTTGTACGTTTAAAAATTGTCAATGTCAGGTCGCCGGCCTCCTTTATCGGAGGCTTTGCAAGGTCGTCTAACAAAATTTTTCATAACAAATCTGCCGGATAAATGCAGTGGGGTTGACTTAGCAGAGTTCATAAGGCCGATTGGTAAGATCTTTGATTTGTACATTGCTCGTAAACTTGATAAATACGGGAAAAGGTTTGGTTTTGTTTCACTTCTGGATGTGAAAGACAAGAAAGATATGGTGGCTTTATTGAGTAATATCAGGATGGGTGATTTCAGATTGAAAGCTAACGTTGCTAGATTCTCTTTGGAGGATGGTGAGATTGGTCAAGATCCCAAGAGGTTCGAAAGAAAATTTAGTAACATGAGGAAAGATGATAAGCAAGCGGATCTCACAGGGATGGTAAAATTCCGATTTTTAATGCAAAGTAGATCTTACAAGGATACCCTGCGTGGAATCGAGGAGGAACCATGGCGGTGAGGTCGGTTGTTGTGAATGATCGATAAACATGTTTAAAGATTTGCGGGAGAGCTTTGATTGCTCATATGATGGATTCGATGCGCTAAAGAACATTAACAACATTTTACATGATATTTGTCCCGTAAAGGAAGGTTCAATACTGGGAGGCCCGTCTGATGATATCTTTTGTTGATAAGGAGATAACAAGGTCGGTTTTGGCAAATGACAAAGGAAATCATAGGTAGGTTCTCTTCGGTGACTATGTGGGAGGGTCAGTCGTTACCGTATGAACGACTTGCATGGCTGAAGGTACAAGGCATACCATTGCACCTGATTAGTAATAAGGTTCTTGAATTGGTTGGAGGTGTGATCGGGAAAGTGGTGCATTGTCAGAAACGATCTGAGGAATATGGAAACCTGTCCTATGATTACATTGGGGTGATGGTGGGAGACGGTAAATGGGTCTCGGAGGAGGTGTGTTTACGATGGCGGGATAGACGTTACCGGGTTTGGGTGCAAGAGGAAATGGGTAACTGGGTTCCAGAACTGTTGGAGGTTGATGAGAAGTCGGATGAGAAGTCCGAGAAATGCGACAGTGACAAGATGGAAGAGGAGAGTGGTCCGAGCCAGGAGGAGAAAGAGAACACAGAATCGGAAAAGTTGGAGGAGGAACAACGAACTTCAAAAAATGGATTGAAAGAAGACAACATTGATAAAGTTGATAAGGCAGAAGGATCTTCGTCACAGACTATGGGTGACGACCAGATTAATGATCAGCCGAATGAGGTGATTGATATGAATGAAGTCGCCGGAAATAATGAAGGGACGTTTATTCCTGGAACTGATTTCAATTTTGAAATGCAAGGGGGTGGGCTCGAAGACTTAGAAAGGAATGATCAAATGGTCAACAAACGCAAGAAAAAACAAAATGTTACTGAACTTGGCCAGCCAAATCCTTCCTACTCTAGTAGTTTGGAAAAACATAAACAAGGTAAAAAGCACAAAGCAAATAAAGATGAGTGGTTAAATGAGCCAGTGGACTCCTCTAATGTTAATGAGGAGTTAGTGGAAGGTTCTAATAATATCCAGATAAGGGTGGAGGGACAATTAGTGGCTGAGGAGGAGAAGTACGATAGCTTGCAATTTGTAACACCAAATTCAAAGGCCGACCATACGGAATCGACGAACAAGAATGTTTGTGAAGGAAGCTCGCATGGTGGAAACAATGTCGTTGGAAGTACCGAGATCGCGTCAGAGAATTCAGAGGTGGGTGAAACGATGCGATTGGGTATTCTTTTGGGAGCTCAGTTGGCGAATCATCGAGGTTTGGTTCAGGATACTATCTCCAAAAAAGGTGTACAGGTAGTGTCCAAATGAATCTTTTATCCATAAACATAAGGGGGATGGGTGTTGAGGGGAAACATGGTTGGGTGCGTGGATTGCGAAATAAGTTTGGTGTGGAGTTTTTAATTATGCAGGAGACTAAGGCTGAGGGTCTATCTAGAAATGACGTTTTTACGTGTTGGGGGGATGGGGGTTTTGAGTTTGATGCTGTTGATGTTGTTGGTCAGTCGGGAGGTTTATTAAATATCTGGAATCCGAAGGTGTTTAAAAAACGGTCGGTGACCCAGAATCGAAATTTTTTATTGACTACGGGGAATTTGGTAGCAGATGGGTCGCCGATTTCTATATTTAATGTGTATGCTCCACAAAGAGCAGGTGCAAAAAAAGGCTTTGGGAGGATCTAGCAGGTTTCATTCGGGGATGCCAAGGTATGTTTTTTCTTGCAGGGGATTTTCATGCGGTTCGTTTTCCAGAGGAACGAAAGAATTCTAATTTCAAATCAGGGGTGGCGGCGGATTTCAATCAGTTTATTGATGATTTGGGTCTTCAGGAGTATTTTATGAGGGGGTATAAATTTACATTTATGACTGGGAAAGGAAGAGGGCATAAGCTTAGCAAGATTGATCGTGTTTTGGTGTGTCAGTCATTTTTTCATAAGTGGCCTTCAGCTTGTTTAAGGGCCTTACCAAGGGAGTTGTCAGATCATTGCCCCCTGTTGCTCACTGTGGTAGACACTAATTTTGGTCCTAAGCCATTTAGATGGTTCAACTCGTGGCTAAGTAGGGAGGACTGTGAAGGGGTGGTTATTAAGGCTCTTGAAGACTGTGCTTTTGAAGGTCATCCGGATATGGTTATTAACTCAAAATTTCGTTTTGTTAAAGATGTTCTCAAAAATTGGTGGAAGGAGGTGCTGAAGAAGGAAGGGGAGGAGCTGGGTAGTATGAAAGAGGAATTGGAAAAAATCGAACAGGTTTTGGAGACCAGGGATCTAGAAGAAGACGAGGTTTGGGTTTGGGAAGAATGTCGAAAAGGGGTAGATCATTTGAATCTTTGTAGAAGTAGGGACTTAAACAAAAATCAAGGGTTAGGTGGGCCGTGGATGGGGATGAAAATTCAGCTTTTTTCCATGGGATCATCAATGGGAGGAAGGCTTCAAATAACATTCCGGGTTTGATGGTTGATGGTGTTTGGGTCTCAAAGCCGTCTTTGGTTAAAAAGGAGGTTTTGAGATTTTTTCGCAATCACTTTACTGATGATATTAAGAGGAGACCAATTCTTATTTGTGAGAATATGAAGTTGCTTTCTGCGATTAGTGGTGAAAGGTTGATTGCCCGATTCTCCAGAGAGGAGGTCCAAGAGGCGGTATTTGAGTGTGGCTCGGATAGAGCCCCAGGTCCTGACGGCTTTAATTTTAGGTTTATTTAATTCTTCTGGGGCTTTTTTGAGGATGATTTTGTTAATCTTCTTAATAATTTCTATGAGTCAGGGATGATTAGTAGAGGTTGCAGCTCCTCTTTTATTACTTTGATTCCAAAAACTAAAACGCCGGTGGGTTTAAAAGATTACAGACCCATTAATCTAATTGGAGTGATTAGCAAGGTGATCTCCAAGGTTTTGGCTTTGAGAATTAAAATTGATCTGGGGTCTGTGATATCGGAGACGCAAACAGCTTTTCTAAAGGGTCTTTTTATTTTGGATGGTCCTCTAATGATTAATGAGATGATTGGGTGGATCAAGAAGACAGGGAAGCAGGCGTTTATGTTGAAAATTGACTTCGAGAAGGCCTATGATAATGTTAATTGGGGCTTCTTGTTGTCAATGATGGAACAAATGGGTTTTCCTAGCAGGTGGTGTCAGTGGGTTAAGGGGATATTAGAGTCGGCTCGATCGGCAATTCTAGTCAATGGGTCACCCACGTTTGAATTCCAGTGTGGGAAGGGGGTTCGCCAAGGGGATCCATTATCTCCATTTCTTTTTCTTATTGTGATGGAGGCCCTCCATTGTATGTTAGAGAAAGCAGTTGAGATGGGGAAATTCAAGGGTCTTCGGTTTTCTAATGGCGAGAAGACTTTTTCTCATTTATTTTATGCTGACGACGCATTGCTTATGGGTGTTTGGTCTAGAGAAAATATTGAGAAGGTAGCTAGAATTCTTCGGGTTTTTCACTTGTGCTCGGGTTTGAAGATAAATATTCATAAATCCCACCTGTTTGGTATTGGGGTAAACGGAGGGGAGACTGAAGATATGGCAGCTGTCCTCGGGTGTCGGGTAGGGAACATTCCTTTTGATTATTTGGGGATTAGTGTCGGAGCAAACATGTCACACCCCCAAATTACTTGTTTTGCGAATGGAATGGAATTCACGGGATTGATTGTCATAGCATCACAATCACAAGTTATATTGAACGACCTAAAGTGTCGCTTGGAAAATCGTCGTTTGATTTAATAAAATAATCGAGTTACAAAGTATAGGTCCCAAATGAAAATCAACTCAGCGGAAATAAGTTTGTTACAATTCAAACGATGTTTTAAAGTGCGAAAAACCCAAGTGAGACGAGTCGTCATCATGACTCCATGATTTGTCCACATGCATGCCATGAAGTGAATGCCTTAGATACCGAGATAAAACATGCTAAAAGTGTCAACACAAAGGTTGAGTGAGTTCATAGAGTTTGTGTTGAAATGTAAAGCCTTTCAAAATCGTTTATGCAACAAAGGTATTGTAATCCACCCGCCCAAGTTTAGCCCATACAAAACTTGCAACCTGTGTGTTCACAACCCACCGCCAAAATGTGTATAGTTTATGTTCAAACACATGATGTCAAATGAATTCACAATAGTACCTAACTCGACGTAGAACAATAACACATAATCAATAGTACATGACTTAATTTATCGAGTCATCCGATTTAGAACATTATACTGACGATGTATCGCAGTCAATCGACATAGAACTTTATACGACGATGTATCGAGTCAACCGACATAGAACTTTATACTGACGTAGAACTATACCAAACAAACAAAAAGCAATAATATAGTGTGACAACTCGAAATTTCGTGTCATTTCTCAAAACAATTTATGCTTCATTATTTCAACATTTTAGTAAACTTGGTTTACTTGTTTCAAATTGCAGAACTTGAGGTTTAGCGGCGAATTCATGATCATAACATCACGTACATTTCATATGGACTAAGATTAGTCTACATTTCATTGACATCATGTGCATCTCATTAGTTCGTTCACGACATTTCATTTTACCTTCAACGCGTAATTTTTATATTTAATAATCTTTATCGCGCGAGTTATTATTTCGTATATTTAATCCGTTACTTTCAAAAATGATCCCGAGGTATTTTTAAACTTACATTTAGTTCATAAAAACTATGTTTTTAGTTTTCCTAGTGTTTCAAATTTATTTGGTACATAAATCGTTAAAGTTTAATTATTACGTCGTTTTTCTTAAAAATTGTACGATAATTATTTTATCACTCAAAATTCACAAGGAATGTATTTTTACAATTTTTATTATCTCATTACATTCTATTTTGAACTATTAAAAATTTACTTGTACCAAAAAGTTACAATTATCTACACTTTACTTACATTTCTTACAAATTACTTAAACTTTACACATTATATACAAGTTTAAAAGAAAAAAATATATATATTATGGAAGACAACATCCCCAAAACCGCCCTTGGGAGGGTTGCGATTAATTGATGTATGGTTGTTTGATTGAAAATAATTCACACATTTTATAAAGTCTTCACTTAGTACTTTTCTCATTTATTCACTTCACAAAGTCTACAAGTGTTAGGAAAATTTCTTTTCCTTGTTTGTTCTCCTTCTTTAACCGGCCACACTCAAGAGGTGCCAAGGGATCAAAATTTTCTTCAAGTTCAAGTGTGTTTACAATCTAGATTATATCCTTTATATGGTTTTGAAATAAAAACCAAGGATATTTAAGTTAATCCTTGTTACCTACACCTCTTCACTATCACTTGTAAGCATGTTTTTATCATTTTTATGTTTCCTCTTCATTTTCATAAGTTTCTTTACATTTTTGGAGCTTATATGCATGTTATGTGATTTATACCATTTATTTCATGATTTTAGAGGTTTTATATACTTATGGTCATCCTATAATTATTCCCATGGTATTCTTTGGTCTTGATGGTGATTAGGAACCCATGACACCCTAAGAAGGTGTATGGTAGGATTAGATTAGTTTGGAGTTGATTTGAAGGGATTAGAATAGGTTTTGTCCGAGAAAAACTATTTTCGATAACTATATTTTAAGGTTCTGTCCTTGTTTCGAAATTCTGGAAAAACCTACTGTTGGTACGACATTTTGGCCTTGATATTTAGAAAATATACTTTAAAACGAACCGCGGCCTTTTGAACGGATAAAACGGAGTTATAACGAAGCCGTGGTGAATTTTAAAGTTTGACGACCTAAACGTACACTTTTCGTAAAATTCAGCTTTCTTGCTTTTAGTATTTTCGGGTCAAAACGAGCCTTAAGCTTCACAAATTATTTCGACTAGTCAAAAATATATTAGTTTACTTGATCTGAGCTAAGGACATATTTTACGTGAAAGCGGATTTGAAACGACAAATATATGCACGTTTTATAAAGTTGCCGTAACTATTATTTTCAAAAATTATATTATTTCTACGATTCAAGTATTTCATTAATCGTAAGGGCTATGTTTGCGCGCTTTTAACCATGATGTGAAACTTTTAGAACGAAATGTCTTTAGTAAAATCAAGTTCATCGGCCATATTTTCCAAAACAAAAAGTTGTTTGTCAAGCGGATTTATAGTGAATTAATTACGGATGTTCAAACTTGGCCAAAACTTATTTTCTCGCACACAATTAGCAAAACCACCATCTTTAGCCTTTGATATCTTTATGATCGAGACCTTTGAACGAAAACTCCGAACTGAAACTTCTAGATATCGATACAAACTTTCCAAAACCGCCGAGTTCGTTCTCTAACGATCGACGACACCGCTTTACGGCTAGTTTTCGAAGCCATTTTGTTGATTTCATGATTTTCCGACAACATTGTTTTGCGACGAAAAGTAGTAATTTCACCAAAATCATTATAAAACCATTATAGGATGACATTTTGACGTAAAACATGTAAAGTGATTTTGAAGGGTCAAGACGTCAAAGAGTATTTTTCGACGACGAGTAATATTTTCAAACCCGTAAATGGTATAAATAACATATCGAGTGCATGCATAACATTACATTGCAACTCATGACATATCATATCATTGATAATAGGTCCCGGTTGACGCGTTACATTAAACCTCGATGTACTTACTTTTGCCGTTATTCCGCTTTATCCAAGTGAGTTTTCATAGCCCGTTTACATGCTTTCGATTATTTTCAAACCCACGGGAGAATACATTGCACTACATTTTTTATGTACGATACCAAGTATGTTAAATTCAATTACATTGCTTAAGTTACCGCATTTGCCAATTTGAAAGTCCCCATTACTTGAACATGAACCGTTAATCTTTGAGCGAGGATGAGTGGATAGATCTATCGAGGGTGACGCCCATCCGGTTGGTGAATCCCAACCAGCAAACGGATGCATTTCATTTGATGGTATTACGGAGTTGTCGCAAACACTCTAGGGAATACATTATTGAACAGTCTAGTTTCGGGGTCATGGGCTTAGAGCAATTGTAACATTATTTTTACGTGATGGATTGTCATGCATGGTCTATACTTGTGTAGTCGTATAAAACATTTACATAAACCTATGATTTCTCACCAACATTATTGTTGACCTTTTAGCAATGTATTTTCGTGTAATCGAGGCATTCATCATGACATGGTTTAGGGACCTACATTTTGAGTCACAAGGCCGACTTACATTATGTACATTATGGCACTTTATTTCAAAACATCGTTTGGTTTGTAACATATTTGTATTTCCATGAAACTTTGTAGACCTTTTGGGACCAATGTTGTACTCGATTGTTTTATGAAATATCCAACGATGTGTTTCTTTTAAAAGCGACACTTTAGGTCGCTCAATATAACCGTGATGTGGTGCTATGACGACCAATCCTCGTGAATTCCATTCCATTTGCAAAACAGTAAATTGGGGTGTGACATATAGTACAACATTCGCTTTTGAAACAATGGTGATCATGATAGAAGTTATCCTTAAAAGATAAAGTACTTGTGAAAAAATAGTTAAGCATGTATCTCCCCAAAATAGTTCAAAACATATAAAAGTAGGGCTACGAAACTCACTTGGACAATGATGCGATGGCAAAAGTGAGTACAGAAATGTAGCGTGAATCTCTAAACCGACCTATTATGAATGATATGATATGTAATAAGTCATGATGTAATGTTTATGCATGCAATTGTATGTTATTTATACCACTTGTGAATTTTGAAAATAATACTCTTAGTCGAAAAATACTCTTTTGACGTCTTGACCATTCTTAAATTACTTTGCAAGTATTTACGTCAAAATGTCATCCTACAATAGTTTCTTAATGATTTATTGTGAAATTAAAACTTTTCATCGTAAAATAATGTCGTTAGAAAATTCATGAAAGTGACTAAAATGGCCTCGGAAAGCTAGTCGAAAATGGTGTCGTTGAGCGTTAGGAAGCGAACTCAGCGGTTTTGGAAAGCTTGTATCATAATCTCAAAGTTTTGGCATTTAAGTTTTTATCCTAGAGGTCTCGTTCATAGAGAAAATATAGGTTAAGTATGGTGATTTTGTCCAAAATGTAGTTTAAAAGTGAATTTCAAGAAAGTTTAAGCAACCGTAGTTAATTCATTACAACTCCGCTATACAAACGGTTGGTTATTTTGGAAAATATGCTTGGTGATCTCACTTTTATTAGAAGACATCTCTTTACAAAAGTTCTACGTCAACGTTAAAAATAGCCTTCAATATGGTCACTTGTTTACCGTAACACTTGTCTAATAAAAATAATATAGTTTTCTTAAATAATAAAATTACGGCAATTTTGTGAAAACGTGTATATTTTAGTCGTTACAAATCCGTTTTCTCGTATTATCGTCCTTAGCCCGTATCAAAGTATACTAATATATTTTTGATAAGTCGAAATAATTTATAACGCTTAAGACTCGTTTTTGACTCGTACAAAACAAAAATAGTTTGCTGAAAATTTCAGGATATATATATTTCGTCGTCAAACTTGAAAAATTCATAACTTCTTCGTTATAGCTCCGTTTTAATCCGTTCAAGCGGCCACGGTTTTGTTTTAAAGTATATTTTCTAAATATCTAGGCCAAAAATTTATGGCTACTGTCGGATTTTCTATATTTACAAAATAAGGACAGACCCTTTTTAAGACTTGACGAAAAGAGTTTTTCTCGTGCTAAACCTATTCCAATCCCTTCAAAACAACTCCGAAGCTATTCTAATCCTACCATACACCTTCTTAGGGTGTCATGGGTTCCTAGACATCACCAAAACTAATATATAACAAGGGATAATTATAGGATGACTTATATATGTATAATTTCTAAAAACAATGTAAAAATGATATAAACATCCATAAGTCTTGCATGCTTTGCTCAAAAATGATGAAATAAATATGAAATGATAATGAAAGATGAAAAATGAAAATGATATGCTTACTAGTTACTTGATGAGGTGATTAGAACAAATGATTAAACCTAAACACCCTAGGTTTTTATTTCAAAACCTAAACAAAGAGTGTATCTAGATTGTTAAAAACTTGATTTGTAAACTTTTGATGAATTTCTTCTTCTCTTTTGTGGTGACCGGTTTTTAGAGAGGAACAAGAGAGAAGATATATTTTTTTTTGACTAGTAACTTGAATAATGAGATAGTGTATTATTTGGAGTGTGAATCTAGGTAAATAAGAAGATCTACCAACCCATAGTGATTCACCCCCCCCCCTTTGTCGGCCAAAGGGGGCATGTATTTCAAACATTACATTTTTTTTTTAATTATTATGTATATACAATTGTGTAAGTAAAATGTATAGATAATAATAACTTGTAAAGTTGTATATACATTTGAACATCTAAGGTAGTTTTGGCTCAAAATAAATTTTAATGGATCCAAGTAAAATATATTGAGGTCATAAAATTGTAAAATACATTTCTTGCATAATTTGAGTGAAATAATAATTATCGTGTGGTTTTAAAGAAAACTGTCGTAATAATATAAATTTAACAATTTATATACAAAATGAATTTAAAACACTGGGTAAACTCATAATATTATTTTTATGAACTTAATGTAAGTATAAAAATATGTCGGGATAATTTTTGGAAGTATCTGATTAAATGTTCAAAATAATAACTTACGCGATAACGTTTATTTAATATTAAATTTACGCGTTTAATGCGAAATGCAAAATCATGAATGAACTAACATGATGAAAATGATGCTAATGAAATGTAGACTAAACTTAGTCTATATGAAATGTCCGTGATGATATGATCATGAATTCAGCGCTAAACCATTAAGGTTACGCGAATTTGGAACACGATGAAACCTAGTTTACGATAAATGATGAAATTGTGAAGCATGAATTGTTTTGAGAAATGACCGAATTGCGAGTTGTCACATTCGCCCATCAAAAGGAATTCATCCACGAATTCGGTTCGTGTTAGTCTATCGAATTTGAGTTTATGATGAATATCGAGGAGAAGACATGGAGAAAGCGTCGTTACGGTTATCGATGATTGAGAGCGTACAAAACATCGTAGTAAAGAAAATATTGGATGAATCTCCATGAGTAACACTTTGACTTTGAAATATGTGAAAATTTTGCTTGCACTAAGATTTATAAATAATCGCTCCCAACATAACATGATCCTCCGAATTAGACATAGTTAGCTAGGCTATGTATAATTAAGGAACGATGATGTGACGTTCGGTTTAGTTGTTATAACTCTCAATGTTTACAAAGATTTAAACCGTATCGTTAAAATGATAGTTAAAGTAAAAGGAATTAAAATTCTCGTAAGTAATAACAAATCGGAAAAAAAATAAAGTATGATAGATGAGAATATTTTACAACGAGTGGTTTATCAAACCGAAATACATCTTAGGTTATAAAGATTCGGATACGATGGAAAACATAAACTTAGTACGACATAGTACATAAGGAAAATAAGATTGTTAGTTTCCGAACTTCTTTAGTCTTCCGCGTCGTTGATACCTTGACGAGCTTCTCCTCCTCCTAACATGTATGCATTCCCATAAGCACCTTCAACTTGTTGACCTTGGTTTTGAGGACATTGATTAGATAGTGTTCTTGTTCCCACATCCGAAACATGTAACTATGGCCTTGCCCTTGCGGTCCTTAGCAAGGTGTCCTACTTTGTGACAAACTAAAGCATATACCACATGGACCATTATGATGTAGCGTGCATTGGTGGCATCGCGGTAAGTTTCCTGTATAAGCTCTTCCCTTTGTTGGTGCAGCAACATAGACCCTGGCGACTTCTTGTCTTCTATTCCGTTGTTGATGATGGTTAGTGTTACGGTTTTGGTTGTTGTTATTATAACCTCCTTGGTCATTTTCCCATTTTCTTTTGTTGTTGTTGATTTGGTTATCGTTGTTGTTGTTATTGTGGTTTCGGTTGGTGTTGGTGGTATTTCCTCTCTTTAATACTTGTGCCATAAGCTCGGGTCACTCTAATAGATTCCTCAATCGTTTGTGGATCAAAAGAAGTCACATCACCTTGAATAATCTCGGAAGTCCTTCAATGAAAGCCTCGGTAGCTTCTCATTATCCGAAACCATAGATGGGCATAACACGGCCAATTCTTGAAACCTTCGAATGTAAGTATCAATGTCATACCAATAGTTACCAACTCATAGAATTCGGTCTCCAACTTCTTCACCTCCGTGCACGCGGACAAAACTTCTTTGTTACGAAACCTTTGAATTGCTCCCAGTGAGCTTGAAAGCATTTTCCATTCCCATCGGTGAGCATAAGAGTTCCACCACGACAACGCTCCATCAGTAGTGTACTGTAGCAAACTTGACCTTGCTATCATCCCGGCAATTACATAACAAAACACGGACTCCATTTCTCGAACCATCGAACCATGGCGGTGTTCCTTCGGTGCCTCTAAACTTCGTGGGATCTCCACTTTTGAAATCCTTATACGAGCAGCTTTCTAACTCCGGACCTCCTCACTGCATTTCAAGAAGAAGAAGAAGCCTAGCGGCTTCACTTCCCTCGCAATTCTAGCGGCTTGGCGAGAGTCGGCCTCCAAGGCAGCAGCAGCCCACCGCTTCCTTTCAATCCTTAGAGCATCGGCTATGCTATCCTCACCAACTTTTGAATAGCCGCTTGGTCATTTCGGTGTGGCTTTCTTTGGCGCCATTACTCTTCAAAACAAGAGGAAATGTGAGACGTAGCAAAATCCCATGTTAAAATAAGCGCTCTAAAGAGGTGATATGAGATAATAGATTTGAGGTTATCTTTCAAAAATGAATGATGGATTCCAAGAAGATGGGTTATGAGATGTCGTAAGTGCTTCAAATGTATGGTGGTTTAGTGACTTAGTGTGTGAATAGCGTGTAACTCGACATGTTAGTGGTGAAACAAAGGAGTGAGAGTGACTTTGCCCTACTTAAAGGTTTTGTCTCGGTATTCGACGTTATCGGTAATGAATCAACTGATGTTAAAATCATGATAGGGAATGACAAGGTATTCTCCACATTAGAGTATGAGGAAAGGATAATGGAATGGGTATTTGAAGGCATTCATGTGACAATCGATTTGAAATGAAAGTAAATAACTCGAAAAATGTACGTATAAATCGCATGCAACGTGAACATGCACTTATGATGAAATGATGAGATGCTATGATGATGTAGTTATAGTCTAGGGTCAATGATGCAACCTAGTTCTCTATAATCAAGCTCGATGCCAATCTGTCACACCCCAAATTACTGTTTTGCGTGAATGGAATTCTGGGGATTGATGTCATAGCATCACAATCACAAGTTATATTGAGCGACCTAAAGTGTCGTTTGGAAAATACATCGTTTGATTTAATAAAATAATCGAGTTACAAAGTATAGGTCCCAAATGAAAATCAACTTGTGCGGAAATAAGTTTTTACAATTCAAACGATGTTTTAAAGTGCGAAAAACCAAGTGAGACGAGTCACATCGCGACTCCATGATGTGTCCACATGCATGCCATGAAGTGAATGCCTTAGATACCGAGATAAAACATGCTAAAAGTGTCAACACAAAGGTTGAGTGAGTTCATAGAGTTTGTGTTGAAATGTAAAGCCTTTCAAAATCGTTTATCACGACAAAGGCATTGTAAATCCACCCGTTCAAGTTCCGCCCATACACAACTTGCAACTCGCTGTGTTCACAACCCACCGCCAAAATGTGTATAGTTTATGTTCAAACACATGATGTCAAATGAATTCACAATAGTACCTAACTCGACGAGAACAATAACACATAATCAATAGTACATGACTTAATTTATCAAGAGTCATCGATTTAGAACATTATCTGACGATGTATCGCAGTCAATCGACATAGAACTTTATCTGACGATGTATCGTTAGTCAATCGACATAGAAATTTATCTGACGATGTATCGATAGTCAACCGACATAGAACTTTATACGACGATGTATCGCAGTCAACCGACATAGAACTTTATACGACGTAGAACTATACCAAACAAACAAAAAAAAGCTTAATATAGTACAACATTCGGTTTGAAACAATGGTGATCATGATAGAAGTTATCCTTAAAAGATAAAGTACTTGTGAAAAAATAGTTAAACATGTATCTCCCCAAAATAGTTCAAAACATATAAAAGTAGGGCTACTGAAACTCACTTGGACAATGATGCGATGGCAAAGTGAGTACAATCGAAATGTAGCGTGAATCTCGAAACTGACCTATTATGAATGATATGATATGTAATAAGTCATGATGTAATGTTTATGCATGCAATTCGTATGTTATTTATACCACTTGTGAATTTTGAAAATAATACTCTTCGTCGAAAAATACTCTTTTGACGTCTTGACCATTCTTAAATTACTTTGCAAGTATTTACGTCAAAATGTCATCCTACAATAGTTTCTTAATGATTTATTGTGAAATTAAAACTTTTCATCGTAAAATAATGTCGTTAGAAAATTCATGAAAGTGACTAAAATGGCCTCGGAAAGCTAGTCGTAAAATGGTGTCGTTGAGCGTTAGGAAACGAACTCAGCAGTTTTGGAAAGCTTGTATCATAATCTCAAAGTTTTGGCATTTAAGTTTTTATCCTAGAGGTCTCGTTCATAGAGAAAATATAGGTTAAGTATGGTGATTTTGTCCAAAATGTAGTTTAAAAGTGAATTTCGGCAAAGTTTAAGCAACCGTAGTTAATTCATTACAACTCCGCTATACAAACGGTTGGTTATTTTGGAAAATATGTTGGTGATCTCACTTTTATTAGAAGACATCTCTTTACAAAAGTTCTACGTCAACGTTAAAAATA
Organism: Chrysanthemum lavandulifolium; assembly: GCA_022545495.1. NCBI lineage: Eukaryota > Viridiplantae > Streptophyta > Magnoliopsida > Asterales > Asteraceae > Chrysanthemum > Chrysanthemum lavandulifolium. The sequence continues at coordinate 19,458,769 of CM040245.1, forward strand.
TCCTTCAATATGGTCACTTGTTTACCGTAACACTTGTCTAATAAAAATAATATAGTTTTCTTAAATAATAAAGTTACGCAATTTTGTGAAAGCGTGTATATTTTAGTCGTTACAAATCCGCTTTCTCATTATTATACGTCCTTAGCTTCGTATCAAAGTATACTAATATATTTTGATAAGTCGAAATAATTTATAACGCTTAAGACTCGTTTTTGACTCGTACAAAACAAAATAGTTTGGTTTGAAAATTTCGGGATATATATATTTAAGTCGTCAAACTTGAAAAATTCATAACTTCTTCGTTATAGCTCCGTTTTAATCCGTTCAAGCGCCACGGTTTCGTTTTAAAGTATATTTTCTAAATATCTAGGCCAAAATTTATGGCTACTGTCGATTTTCCAGATTACAAAATAAGGACAGACCCTTTTTAAGACTTGACGAAAAGAGTTTTTCTCGTGCTAAACCTATTCCAATCCCTTCAAAACAACTCCGAAGCTATTCTAATCCTACCATACACCTTCTTAGGGTGTCATGGGTTCCTAGACATCATCAAAACTAATATATAACAAGGGATAATTATAGGATGACTTATATATGTATAATTTCTAAAAACAATGTAAAAATGGTATAAACATCCATAAGTCTTGCATGCTTTGCTCAAAAATGATAAAATAAATATGAAATGATAATGAAAGATGAAAAATGAAAATTATATGCTTACTAGTTACTTGATGAGATGATTAGAACAAAGGATTAAACCTAAACACCCTAGGTTTTTATTTCAAAACCTAAACAAAGAGTGTATCTAGATTGTTAAAAACTTGATTTGTAAACTTTGGATGAATTTCTTCTTCTCTTTTGTGGTGACCGGTTTTTAGAGAGGATAAAGAGAGAAGATATATATTTTTTTTACTAGTAACTTGAATAATGAGATAGTGTATTATTTGGGTGTGAATCTAGGTAAATAAGAAGATCTACCAACCCATAGTGATTCACCCCTTTGTCGGCCAAAGGGGCATGTATTTCAAACATTACATTTTTTTATAATTATTATGTATATACAATTGTGTAAGTAAAATGTATAGGTAATAATAACTTGTAAAGTTGTATATACATTTGAACATCTAAGGTAGTTTTGGCTCAAAATAAATTTTAATGGATCCAAGTAAAATGTATTGAGGTCATAAAAATTGTAAAAATACATTTCTTGCATAATTTGAGTGAAATAATAATTATCGTGTGGTTTTTAAGAAAACCGTCGTAATAATATAAATTTAACAATTTATATACAAAATGAATTTAAAACACTGGGTAAACTCATAATATTATTTTTATGAACTTAATGTAAGTATAAAAATATGTCGGGATAATTTTTGGAAGTATCTGATTAAATGTTCAAAATAATAACTTACGCGATAACGTTTATTTAATATTAAATTTACGCGTTTAATGCGAAATGCAAAATCATGAATGAACTAACATGATGAAAATGATGCTAATGAAATGTAGACTAAACTTAGTCTATATGAAATGTCCGTGATGATATGATCATGAATTCGCCGCTAAACCATTAAGGTTACGCGAATTTGGAACACGCAAACCTAGTTTACGATAAATGATGAAATTGTGAAGCATGAATTGTTTTGAGAAATGACCTGAAATTGCGAGTTGTCACAAAACATGAACAACATCTCTCAGTGGAGGACGGTTATTGAGTCGGTTCAATACAGACTCTCTTCTTGGAAGGCTAAAACTCTATCTATAGGTGGTAGATTGACACTCATTAAATCGGTGTTATCTAGTCTCCCTATTTATTATTTATCTATTTATAAGGCTCCAACAAAAGTTTTAGAGCAGATGGACCGGCTGAGGAAGAATTTTCTCCGGTCCGGTTCTAATGAGGTTAAAAGGTGCATTGGGTGTCTTGGGAGACTGTTACCACTCTGAAAGGTATGGAGGCTTGGGTATAGCTAAATTGGTGATGTTAATTTAGCCTTAGTGGCCAAGTGGGCTTGGCGCTTCACAGTCGAAAAAGATGCTCTATGGCGGAAAGTGGTGGAGGCGATTCATGGCGGGAGAGGGTTGTGGTGTTTTCTACCGGTTAAGAGGGTTTTTACGGTCATTGGAAGACAATTGTTTGCTGGCTAAAACCGTGTTGTATGCAAGGTAAGAAATTACATCAATATATTCGTTGCATTGTAGGCTCGGGTGATAAGGTTCGTTTCTGGAATGACATTTGGTTGGGTTCCGTGGATTTAAAGACAAGGTGGCCTTACTTGTATAAACTAGAAAAGAATAAGAAATTTTTGTTAGAGATCGGATTAGGCGAGGCAATAATGGCTGGGTTTTTTGTGGGGAGTGGTATAGAAATCCGATTGACCGTGGTGGAGATTTGAATTTCAAGATTTAGGTGAATTGCTTGAATTTTTCGGCCTCTGTACTGGATGATAAATGGGTTTGGGATGGTGGTACCGGTGAAGTTTTTTCGATCGCAAACCTGTAAGTCCTCATGCGATAGGTAGAGATGCTAGTAGACCGCATAATATGCAATGGGAAGGTGGGTACCGATTATAGTTAACATGGTTTCGTGGCGGGCGACTTTGGCCGTCTCCCGGCACTCGGGATGCTTTAGTTAAAGAAGAATTAACATTGTGGATGTTGCTTGTCCGCTGTGCGAGGCTGCAAATGAAGAGAGAAACCACCTGTTTGCGGGTTGCGGATATTCTTTTAGTGTGTGAAATTACGTTTGTAGATGGTGCAAAGTGGATCCATTCTTTGCTTATGACTTTGATGATTTACTCCAGCTTTTTAGGAATGTTCATGGTGGAAAGTGGAGGAAAAAAATTGTGAGGGTATAGTAATGGTCACGGTTTGGGTTATTTGGAAGACAAGGAATGAAAAGGTGTTTCAATGAGTTTCAAAGCAAGTGAGAGAGTTAGTCATCAAGTTAAGTCATTTTCATTCTTATGGTTAAAAATAGATCGAAATTTAAAGGTATTGTTTGGAATGATTGGGTCAAGGACCCGTTGTATATGTGTAATTAGTTTTGGCGATCCTCGCTTTGAGGGTTAGCCGGTGTTTAATGAAATTTAATGTTCAAAAAAAAAAAGATTTTTTTTTGCCGCAAAAGAAAATTTTATGGTACATTTACTTGGGAAGTTAAAGGAAAGGTCTCTTTCAAAAATCTATCATAAGTAGGAATAATATTTTATCATTTAATTCATTCTATTGTTTCGTAAATATTAAAATGTAACTAATTTAAAACCGATATTTATGAATTTCAAATGTCATATCCAAGTTACATACAGTTTAACTATATTTTTTTAGCTAGTTTTAGCTATATTGTTTTGTAAAGTTACATATATATGATCTTCATTTTTTTCTTTTACATAAAATGTACTTTATATATATATGAATATAGTAATTGCATTTAATACTAGCAGCAAGTAGTTGAGCTGGTAAGTTAAGTCTATTAAAAGCTAAAAGTTGGATGTTCCCCAAAACCCAATCAATTAAGATGACGTATTAATACTTCTAGAGTTCTAGAAGCTGCTTAGAAAAATGGGAGAACATTTTTATCATTAGTTCGATTCCTTGGGGTGTAACACGTAACTTGGAAGAGAAAAACTTCTACGTATAACATATTAAAACTTTTGACATTTATGATTCTTCTTTATAGAAAAAAAGTATGGGCGGCAATTATCGACAAGACTCGTTAAATGACACGAACCCAATATGAAGTTAAACAAGTTTGGGTTGAAGATAAACATGTTCGGATAAAAACATGTCAACCCTTTTAGACCGTTTAATAAACGAGTCGTGTTTGAGTTGAGTAAGTATTAAACAAGTCAACTCATGAACCATTTTAAATATACAAGTATCTAAAAATAAAATATAGAGTAAATTACATAAATGGTCTATGTGGTTTGTCAAAAATTTCACCTATCGTCCCTCAAACTTAAAAGTTGCATGAATGGTCCCTTTCGAGGCAAAAGAATAACATGAATGGTCCTTTGACCATAATTTCTGTTAGTTGACCGTCAAATGGGTGTTTGGAAGGCAAAATAACAAAATACTCTCGTATGTGTTTCATGAATGGTCACTATGGTTTGTGGGTTATCACGAATTAGTCTCGATTTTTATTTTTTATTTTTATTTTTTTTTATATAACTATTTATATAGAAAACATTTTGTCGAAATTTTTATAAAAAATTCCTAAAAATTTATAAATAATTCCAAAAATTTTATAAAAACTTTATTCATAATTACGAAAAATTTGTATTCAAAAAGAAAAAAATTCACAAAAAGTATTCAAAAAGAAAAAAAATGTATTCAAAAAGAAAAAATTTATAAACAAATTTTTATAAAAATTCAATCAAAAGTATTCAAAAAGAAAAAAATTGCAAATTTTTTATAAAAATTCAGTAAAAAGAAAAAGTTTAAAAATTTGTTTATAAAACATTCGTAAGAAATTTTGGAAAAAAAGAGAAAAGAAAAAAATATTTTAAAAAAATTCCGTAAAAAATTGTTTTTAATTTTTTTTTAAAATCCGTAAAAATTTGTTTTTTAAACTTTTTCTTTTTTACGGAATTTTTTATAAAAGATTTTCGACAATTTTTTTTTCTTTTTTGAATACTTTTGATGAAAGAATTTTTTATAAAAAATTTGTTTATAAAATTTTTTCTTTTTGAATACAATTTTTTTTTTTTTGAATACTTTTTTGACGGAATTTTTTTTTTTTTGAATACAAATTTTTTCAGAATTATGAATAAAATTTTGTAAAATTTTTGGAATTATTTATAAATTTTTAGGAATTTTTTATAAAATTTTCGACAAAATGTTTTTTATATAAATAGTTGTATAAATAAAAATAAAAAATAAAAAATCAGGGACTAATTCGTGATAACCCACAAACCATAGGGACCATTCATGAAACACATACGAGGGTATTTTTGTCATTTCAGCCTTTCAAACACCCTTTTGACTGTCAACTAACATAAATTATGGTCAAAGGACCATTCATGTTATTCTTTTGCCTCGAAAGGGACCATTCATGCAACTTTTAAGTTTGATGGACGATAGGTGAAATTTTTGACAAACCACAGGGACCATTTATGTAATTTACTCTAAAATATATAACTTTGGTTTTATGTTTGATTTTGATTAAATGCATTGTGTTATGTACTTAATATGACAATGAGTTACAATTGTAAGTCGGATATCATTGAAATTGTTGTATATGTATTTCTATATTATTTATATCATTTTTTGAATTTAAACGACACGAACCCCCAACCTTCTACGCCGATTGACTTATTTACTTAAAAAGGTTAAATGAGTCATAAACGGGTTACACATGATATTCAGGTCGAGGTTATGGTTGAGTTTTTTAGCACGATTAATAACCATGTCGTATTTGGGTAGAAATTATATTAACCCGTCAACCCGCAAGCCTGAATATGTCAACCCGTACACAACTCGACTATCACCTAGAAAAAAGCTTTTATACATCTCATATTTAAACGATGGATATTTCATACTCTTTCCGTCCCTAAATAAATGTCCACTTTAACTTTTTGAAATCAATCATGTTCAATTTATTTGTTTGTTATATAAAACTTGATGCAAAATATATAAATGGGTTTAGTTTTAAATGTATTTTCATTGGTATAATTTTCACCAAGGTATTATATAACACAAACAAAAATATTTAACGTCAAAGTTGAAAAAGAAAGACTTCAAAAGCCAAAATTAAACACTTATTTAGAGACGAAGGGGGTAATACTTTTCTTATAGTTTGTCTCTAATACCCGGCCCAAAACTCGTAATTAGAAGCTCGCAAATGTTTCCTACACTATTCTAGCCCAAAACAAAACTAGTCCGACCCATATTATAAGAACAATTGTATAACGTTAGGTTAAATCAATAAAATAAAACGTACTTTCAAAAATTTTCTAAGATAAGTAACGAACATTTATATTACACAATGTACGTAACCAAAGTTGTTGTAACCTGTAAAAATCACTAACATAGTAACATGACCTGCTGATTATCAATGTCATTAAACTTACTTTCACATATTTTAGGCATTTTCCATGTAAACATTATAGCCTACATGAAATGACAAAATTGCCCTTTGTCTGTATTTTTACCTCCTATATTCGATTGGAATCACCGTAAACCATTTTATCCAAATGTTTTCCACCAAAATCAACCTTCAAACCTTAAACCTTAAAAACAATATCATACTTTTCATTTCATTTTTTGACCAAATCTTGATTGCACCCAATATTGATTTTAAGTTTGAAATAATTAAATTTGATTAACACCCATATGATTATTCTTGTTTAATTTAATACCCATCAATTAAAAACGTGAAAATATCTAAATTTTATCTAGGAGTTTGTTGTTGCACACCACCTGTTCCACGAATTGTCTCTGTCGAACTTTTAAATAATTTGTAATAATAAAACATAGCTATTGTTGGTTGGGATAATTGCGTATATCTGCTAAAACATGCGTATTGCGTATATATATATCCAAAACACGCTTAAGTTGCGTTATGCATCGTATTAAAACTTGTATTATGGAAAAATATGCAAGTTTTTGAGTTTTAATGGGTATTATATGCAATTCCCCTTGTTGGTTGATAAGATTTAATAAAGGGTTTTAAGTTATTTGATGGAAAGATGACGATTGATTTTATAGTAGGGAGTTCGAGGCGTATATATAATGGTGGTGATCATAAAAAATAACGTATTTTAGTAATAGAAGTAGGTATAAGTCTGTCTTTCAGGATCATATCCAGTGATAGATAAATTCTGAAGCCCCGTGTTGTTCAGTTTTATGTTTATGCATACATAATTTGTTGTTAAATTCTGAAGGTTTGTAAAGAGGTGATTTCACGAGTCTTTAAAGAAATAAAGTTTCAATTTAGATGCGTTCGGGTTTACCAATAAAATCACGCTAATTTTTTCAAAAAAGAAACATTTGTATAAGGAGCTAAAGATATGGTGGGTTTTGTTGAGTTTGTAGCTAAAGATATGGTGGGTTTAGTTAGATGTGAGTTGATATGATTGTAGGTAAAATATGTGTGGTGTAATAAGAAAGAAAATGAACAGTAACTTTTTAGAGAAAAACTCAATGAGTGTACATAAAGTTACATGTAAGCAGGCTAAACCAAAAGGTACGCATTCTAATATAGTTGGGGATAGTATTAATAATGGTTCAAAATCTATGGGTGATGTGGCTAGTCAAGTGGTATGAAAGTTGCGACTTCTAATCCTTTTTATGTTCTTAATATGGTTGAAAAGGATGATGAGGCTATTCCTATTAATTCAATTAATTCGAAAGGTGGCGATGGGAATGTAGGTAATAGCAAAGTTGTTAACTTGGATAATGAGGATAATGATAGCGAGAATGAAGTGAAAGAGGATGCTAATAATACCGCGAGATTTATGGCATTAACAAGTTCAAAAGCTATGAAATCCTCAAAAGTGGAAGTGTAACAGGAATGAAGAGCTTATACGTGCATGGAAAGATGACTATAATGACAAACCTTATAATGATGATGATGAGGTTGAAGATTTAACGGAAGAACAATTAGCTTTCTGTGATGCTTATGATATTAAGGTTCATGGTCATACAACATGTTTTTCTTGTGATTGGTTTGGTTTGACGCACAAATGGTGTATTTATATTTTTTCTATTAAGTTGACTGAGATGCAAGATTCACTCACATCCTATATATTTAACAGTTTTTTAGACTAATAAATTTACTGAGTGTATCAATATTTTAACCAAATAAAAAAGGATTTGTAAAGTCATGCAGCAACAATGGAGTATAAATAATAAGGAGTTTTTGGATATATGTTACAGATTAAGATATGTCATTTTCAGTTATCTTAGAGTTATTGTTATATAAATTAATTATCATTACAATCGAGTAAATCGCGTAAAAGATCTTAATCTTATGTCCAATTTGAATAAAGTCTTATTTTTTTTTTTTTTTCAATTTAAGGTCTTTTTTTTTTTTCTAGTAAATTTAGGTTTTTAACTTCCGTTAACCATTTCGTTAGTAAATTATATGTTTGGTCCTTGAGTTTGTATAGGCATTTCGTGTTTGGTCTATTTTCGTTCGTTTTCATACGCTTGCATCGTTTTAAATCCGTTATATCGTTTTACCCGTTTTGCACGTTTTCGCTTTTACGTTTTTCGTCCGTTTTGCACATTTAAATACATTTTGCATGTTTACGCCTGTTTTTACGTTTCGTCCATTTTACCCGTTTAAATCACATTTTACGTTGTCATCCGTTTTGCGTTTCTTAGTTTTACGTTTTCGTCGGTTTTCCACGTTTAGTCTATTTTACGTTTCGTCCGTTTTCACGTTTAAATCCGTTTACGTTTTCATCCGTTTTGCATGTTTCTTCCTTTTTACGTTTTCGTCCGTTTTGCCGCGTTTGGTCCGTTTCGTCGGTTTTCCACGTTTAGTATATTTTTACGTTTTCGTCCGTTTTCCACGTTTAGTCTAATTTTACGTTTTAAATCCGTTTTGCATGTTTTTACCGTTTTACATGTTTCGTCACATTTTACGTTTTCGTCCGTTTTGCGTTTTCGTTTGTTTTACGTTTTCGCATGTTTTGCGTTTACATGCGGTTTTACACGTTTTTATACATTTTACGTTTTTTCTGTTTTTATCGTTACGTCCGTTTCTTCCGTTTTCTTCGTTTTGCTTTCGTTTCGACCGTTTTGCACGTTTGGTTCGTTTTGCGTTTCGTCCATTTTACATGTTTTTGCACTTTTTAATACATTTTTACACGTTTTCATATGCTTTTGACGTTTTGTCCGTTTTGGCACGTTTCCATCCTTTTCCATGTTTTCTTGAGATCCTTGTTCGGAAACATGTAAAAGCGAGCGACAATGTGTAAAAATAGCGGCGATGCAAAACGTAAAATGTACAAAAACATGTAAAACGGACGGCGACGCAAAACGAATCAAAACGTGCAAAAGCGGACGCAAACGTCTAAAACGGAAGAAAACTGCAAAGCGGACGGCGATAAAACATACAAAACGTGTAAAACGAAAACGTGCAAAACATGCAACGCAAAACATACTGCGAGCGTGTAAAACGAACGAAACGTGCTGCGCGGACGAAACATTTAAAACATATGATATCATGTAAAACGGACAAAACAGACGAAATATGTAAAAACAGGCGGCGTGCGTGGCGGCGGCGTAAAACGTAACGAGCGACGTGCAAAAAGCGGCGTGCAAAACGAAGCGTCGCTCAAAACGGCGTGTAAAACGTAAAACGAACGGAAACGTGTAACGGATGAAAACGTAAAACGGACGGCGTAAAACCGACGGCGACGCAAAACGGATGAAAACGCAAAAACGGACGAAACGTTCAAACGGACGGCGTCAAAACGGACGAAGACGTAAAAAACGGATGAAAGCGTATAAAACGGACGACGGCGTATGAAAGCGTGTGAAAGCGGACGAAAATAGACCAAACATGAAATGCCTATACAAACCCAAGGACCAAACATGTAATTTACTAACGAAATAGTTAACGGAAGTTAGAAAAAAACCTAAATTGGCCCAAAAATAAAGTCGGGTTTAAATTGAGAAAAAAAAGAATAGTACCTTTAATTGAAATTATAAGTAAGGGGCAATTGCATATATACACACTAAAACTTGCATATTTGCATATATACCCAAAACATGTTTAACTTGCATTGTACATCATGCATTGAAAACTTAAATTTTGAGGAAATATGCAAGTTTTTAAGTTTTAGTGGGTATATATGCAATTCTCCCTATAAATAAAGTAACCAAGTAAATGAGTCTCTTCACTTATCTTGAAGAGTTACATATACACATCTATTATGTTCTAAGCAGTGGGAAACCAGCGATCGTGGGATTACTTTTGTAGACTTGAATTTTACAAAGGACTTAGTTGCATGATAACTAAACTTGAGGACTATTTTTGCCATTTTGGTAAACCTAACAATTAATGGTGAGGACCATTTTGCCATTTTGGTAAACTTAGCAATTAATGGGAGGAAGTTTCAGTGACAACTTTCCTCCCCCTATTTAGTATATATATGAGTGTGAAACCAGCGATGCAATGGGATTACTTTTGTAGATGTGAATTTGGAACTAATGAATGACCGGAAAATTTGTTTGTTTATTTATTTGGTTTGAATATTTGGATTGCTCTGTTTCGTTAATGGGCAAGTAGGTTTGATCTAGTAATTCTTATATGAGTAAAAAGAATTTGGTCAATATCGTTTTTTTATTAAGTGTTTCTTAGAGATTTTGGATCTTATTATACGTGACCCCGAGGACCAATTCAGATATTTTTTCTTGATAACTGCCGCTTCGATCAAGCTTTAGACTACTACTTATGGCTACGGTCGAGAAAGGTATGGGTCGTAAGATAGTTTTAGGTCAGTATATTGCGTGTGTTACAATGTTGTTATAGTAAACGTCCCTGCCATGTCCCTTGATTGAATTACAACCTAGAAAGCACAAAAAGAACCGTAATTGCCAAGAAAATTGATTTGAAGAAAGTTATGTGTATTTATACTTTTTTTTTATCAGAAAAATTATTTCGTGAACAATGGTGCAAGTTTCGGAATTTATCGAGCCCTTTTGGTACGTCTAATGGGTCCCATAGTGTTTTTATCAAAAGTTTAGCTATCTTGGCAAGTTTGGTCCCTCCGCCCCTACTTTCACTACTAACCTTTGAGTTTTATTTGTACATATTTGGTCCCTTAAACTTTTATAAAACAAACTTATTATTTCATTTACTTCTTTGTCACTCTCTCTTTTAAACACACACATTTAACACTCTTTCTATCCTCTCTCAACCCTCACCGCCTGCTACTCCAATTTCCGGCCAACCACCGCCGCTTCCGGCACGACCGTTGCCGGAATATTTTCCGGCAATACTTTCTATTAGCCGAATCAATAGATCGGCTCACCTTCTTCATTTCTGGAGCTTCTCGGCTCGTGAGTCGCCACCAAACACCCCCACGCACCACCACTACCACTGCCTCACCACCGCCGCCACAACAACCCCTCCCATTCGTTTTTTTCTTTGGTAAAACCCTTCATGGCAAGTCACGGCGAGGCAAGGGTTTAGGGTTAGGGTTATAGTGTGTGGGATTTAGCTTGTGTTGTGGTTGAATTCGTTTTTGTCCGATTTGGATTTCGGATAAGGATTTGGGATTGAGTTTGGTTATGGTTCGGATGGATTTGGATTTGGAGTATTTTTTTGGTACTGTTATAAGCATAATTAGTGAAGTGTTGATGGAATAAAAGATTATTGGGCTTTAGATATATGCTAAGGAGCATTTAATGAAAGGAGCATTTAATGTTGCATTTATTGCGCAACCATACACAAAGAGACACGTGTTAAACAGCCAATCACAGATAGACACGAAGTTGTTTTACTTGTTTGTGTAAACAACCATCAACGATCTTTAGTATATACGAGTGTGGAAGCCGCGCGATCACGTGGGATTAACTAAAAGGACTTACTTTGTAGCGACACTTAAACCTCGTGGACTGTTTTGCCAAGTTGTGAAACTTTGCATTTAATGTTGGACTTACTTTGGAGCGACACTTAAACCTCGGGGATGTTTTTGCCAAGTTGTGAAACTTTGCATTTAATGTTTGAACTTACTGCGTAGGCAGGCCTCGGGGACTATTCTCGCAAGTTGAAAACTTTGCAATTAATCTGTGATGTTTTTGAGGCTCACCGCCTTTTAGTATATATAGTAATAGATAATTATAGTTTTTGGGAAAGTAATTACACTAGATTTTGTTTTAAAAATTGTGAAGTCAAGCAACAATAATGGGAGTATAAATAATACGGAGTTTTTGGATTTATGTTATAGATTAAGGTATGTCCTTTTCGTTTATCTTAGAGAGTTACAGTTATATTAATTAATTGTTATTGCAATCAATTTAAATGATGATAAACAAAGTAACTAAGTAAAGATCGTAGAGAGTTACGTATATACAAATTAGAATTTATAAATAGCAAATATTTTTTACTACAACTCATGAATTAAAAAGAATGTTAAATCCTCAAATTGGTATAAATCATGGGAAGAGGTAGTGGTACTGGGCTTCACAATCTAGAGAATCACACATCACCTCTGTCCGATAAAAACCTCCAACTCAAAACTACCCTAAGTGGAGGTGAGTACACTTAATGCCCGATTTTTTTTTTTTTTTTTTTTTTTTTTTTTAATAACAAAACTTAAAACACAATCTAAATCTATATCATACTTTGTCAAAGTAAAACACAAATACATTCATAAATCATCCTACGTTAACCACCAACAGACGACACCAAATACTTACTACCTTCTATTCTTCATATCTCCAAAGTGAAATCATCAACACTTTAGCACTTAGCAGCTTTGATTCTTCTTGTCCTCCAAATACATAAACCCCTTTGCTTCTTTCTTGTTTCTCCCAGCAATCATTTATTGGATTAAAAGAATAATTTCCATCAGCCCTCTTCCTTCTTCACAAGTCTCCTCCTCGTGGTAATTTGTTTCTCACCTATTTTTATTATCAAATGCTATGTTAATTTTGGCCTCTCACCGATCGGCTTCAAAGCCCGATTCGGTACCCGAAATCTGCTACCCGACGAACAAGGATCGGTGTTACCGATCGGGTTCAAGTACCCGATTCGGTACCCGAGCACCACTCCTTCCCCTCTGAAGGAACATATCAATAATTGAGACATGTTCAAGTGCAACAAAGCATGTACTATTTGTTTCTTCACCAATTGAAGGAACACATCAATAATTGATGATGTGATGCACGTGTCGACATGTATTGATGGAAGATATGTAAGCACGCTTTTTATTGTTTACGCTGAGATGGTAAAAACTAAAGTTTCTTTTAGTTATATGAATGACTAATTTATTTAAAACTTTTCAATAAATATTAACGCGTGATGTCCATTTTAATACATCTAACTATCTTAATATAAAAGTTGACTTTTGGGTTTATATAAAGTTGAGTTCTGAGGGTAACTAATGGCTTAAAATTTAATGTGATTAATGGGGTTAGTAGGGTAATCTTAAGCTAGATCAGATGGTATGACAAGGATTATGGTCAAAGAAAGGTGAAATATATTTTATGCATGGAAAGACTCATGCAAGCACATAAACAGCAACATGTACTCTTCCATTTTGATACCTACAATGGATCCCTCCATGACAAACATTCTCTCCATGAAGTTATACAAAGAGCAGCTTCATCCTCTCTATTTCACATCCTCATCCTCCTATAAATACCAACTAAGAATTTGAGGTAAGGACACAATCTAGACACACAAACATAATTTATACAACACACAATTTTCCCCTATCATCTTTACTACACTTTATATAATATATATACTTTATGTTATAAGGTATTACTATGAGATCAATACTCACTTGATCGTCGGAGGGTTCCCGGGCTCGGCGGAGACCTCTAACGAGCTTTCTTTGTCTTTTCGACCTTGTTACAAAGACCGAGGTCAAGGTCAACACAAGTTAAGCAGCTAACTCATCACCTTGGCGACCATGCAGTTTTGGTAGCATCATTTGGCGCCATCCGTGGGACCCGAGCAATACACTTGTCATGTATGCTCACCGTATGTTTTCATTTACCGATACATGTTTATTGAGGTTAGTAGACTCAACCTTATGAAAGGTGTCCACGAAGACTTTCGAACAAGATGAATATATACTTGTTCTAATCTAAATCGTGTTTGATAATTTGTCAAATATACATATTATATTCGGTTTAGTACGTCCTTTTAGATTACATTTGAGATCAATATCATCTTGAAATACGTATAATGACATGCCATAATTCACATAAAAACAAGGACTACATACACACATATATTACTCTAAATCAAAATTAAAATTATAAAATACTATGCATTTTTACGATTTCATTAGCTCAATACATGTACTTGGTTTTAAGTTTTTAAAGTATGAGTTGTACTCTTATCTTATTAATTGAGAAAGAGAAACAAAACAAAGATTAAGTTCAGATTGTTTTGGACTTGAGTATTATTCGTGGCCATACACAAGCATAGCATAAACATAAATTTGTTTTCGGATCCAATTGTTTATTTAGCTAACAAGAAAAAGGAAAGAATCTTATGTATTTTCTATAGGAAAAAGCTACACGATGATGCAACGGCCGAGAGCGAATAAATCACGCAACAACGTAAGGCCTTTTCAAGGCGTGAAACCATATCATGCAAAAGCGGAACAACCGCTCCAAAGTCGTGAAATTCCATCACGCGTGTGGCATGACCACTTCCATGATTATCTCCCGACATTAAAGGGGTGAAAAGCTTTAAGTAGCTAATCGCAGCAATATTAAGCTAGCGAAAGGTCGGGACCAATACCATATCACGCCATTCAAGGGATAATAAGCTATATTGCTTACAAAGACGCAAAACCTACCGCGCAAAGTGGCGCGTCCACAACAAAGGCGAAACCTCATCGCGCGAAAGTGACATAGTCACTTCAATGAAAACCTCCGGCGTTAAAAGGATAAATTGCTATTACGCAAAAGCTTAAATTAGATAAAATGGTCCAGACAAATACAATATCCCTTCACTAAAGGGATAAATAGCCAAAATTAGCTAAATGTGCAAAGTGGCATGACCACTTAAAAAAAACAACAAAACATCATTGCACAAAGTAATACACTTCAAAATTTAATTATTTTAAAATCGACATCCCAACTATAAAAATAAAATGATTGACAAAAATGCATACTACAAGAAGAGCGATTAGTTTATACATGTTGCTTTTACATTTAACATGTACAAACTAGGGGCTTAATAGGGTTAGTAGGGTAATCTTAAGCTAGATCAGATGGTATGGCAAGGATTATGGTCAAAGAAAGGTGAAATATATTTTATGCATGGAAAGACTCATGCAAGCACATAAACAGCAACATATACTCTTCCATTTTGATACCTACAATGGATCCCTCCATGACAAACATTCTCTCCATGAAGTTATACAAAGAGCAGCTTCATCCTCTCTATTTCACATCCTCATCCTCCTATAAATACCAACTAAGAATTTGAGGTAAGGACACAATCTAGACACACAAACATAATTTATACAACACACAATTTTCCCTATCATCTTTACTACACTTTATATAATATATATACTTTATGTTATAAGGTATTACTATGAGATCAATACTCACTTGATCGTCGGAGGGTTCCCGGGCTCAGTAGGAGACCTCTCTAACGAGCTTTCTTTGTCTTTTCAGCACTGTTACCAAAGATCCGAGGTCAAGGTCAACACAAGTCAAGCAGCCACTCATCACCTTGACGACCATGCGGATTTTGGTAGCATCAGTGATTAAATACCAAGATGTTTTGCTTATGCTATGGTTTATATTTTGCCATTGAGAATTGGTGCAAATATTATGAATAAATAAGGTCTTCAATTTTTATTATAATTCTTTCATATCTTTCATTACAAGACTAGGTAACTAATGAAACTTAAGTTTACGTTATAATTTGTAACGTGAGTAGTTTAAGTAATGTCAATAACTAAAAGTCTAATAATTATGATATTTTCTATACATTTCATCTTAAAAAGTCTACAAGTAATGGCGTACTTTTAATAGACCATCATTTCATTTTCTTTTGTTATAAGAGCACCGGTGTGGGTATGTTATAGCTCGCCGTGAGCTAAGGTGGAAGCTCGCCGTGGCTCACCACCATACCCCTCCCCCCTTCGCCATCCCTCGCCGTCGGTTAGCTCGTCGTCTGCACGACGAGCGTTTGCTTGTCCTTTATTTTATTTATTTTTATTTGTGGAGTTTTTATTTGTGGAGAGTATGGATATTTTTGAAGATGAAGTGTTTTTTTTAAAGATTGAATGATTTTAGAGGAAAAAATAATGCAAACATAAACGCATACTGATGAAAAACACAAATTACATTGAACATTTAACTGAAAACAGGAAATACATAATACGCTTAAACATTAAAAACTACAACGCATACTGATGAAAAAATAACTAGTAAAACTTAAGAATATGAATCATCTGAGTTCCAACCCTCAGAATTTGAAGAGGGATCAAACTCGTCATTAAAGAGCCGAGTCTCCATTATGTCAAAGTAGTTATCTCTGAGGTATTGAGCTTCCCTGGCTTCTTGTTCATGACGAGCAGCTTCCTCGCGTGCTTCTTGTTCCATAATCTCCCTATAGTTTTCTTGGTCCTGTTCAAGTTGACGAAGGGAAACCTCACTTAACCCGAATGAGTTGTTTTCAAGATCCACTTGTGGATTTGTTAGCAGTGGAGTTGGAACAATTGAATTGTTCACGGTGGAGTGTTTAAAATCGTTTTCCGGTTGGAAACCGGAAAGACATCTTCGGTGGAGTTGAGTAAACTTCAAATTCTTTTGAAGTTGGAAAGCTAGTTCGAACAGCGTGTTTGGAATTGGAAAGCTAGTTTAAACAACCGTTGTGGACTTGAGAATTGCTGAGAAAAATCTTCGCGAGACATTTTTGTGTGTGTAACTTGTGACTAGTAGAGTTGTATATATAGGCACATATGATCCCGCTCAAAACTATACCGTTTGCTTATAACCACCATTTTTTCACAAACTATAATCACCCCTTTAAATAACAAACTATAACCACCATTTTTCACATCTTCATCAATTAAAACTTTCTATCTCTGTAGCTCCAAAAAAAAAAACACAATGTCTCAAAAATCGGAAGTGGAACAAGTCTGAAGAAATGTTGCTTGCGTAAGTTTGGATAGAAATTTCGCAAGCTCTAGATATGGAAAATAACCGTTTCGAAAATTTATTTTGGAACGACGTTATAAAGATGTTCAATGATCAGACTACCGATGACCATCGTACCAAAAATTCAATCACGGGAAAATGGACGAGGATTAACGTTGATTGCAAAAATTCAATGCTATTTACAAATATTTGCAGTGTCGAAGTGGCGAAAATGACCACACTCATCTCAAAAATGCGAAACTGAACTTTGAGCAACGCTTTGGTGGGAAGGAGTTCAAGTATGTTCATGTTTGGGAGATTTTGAAAAATTACCCGAAGTGGGATGTCGAAGATCCGATCCATTAGTATGTGTTGTATTTTTTTCCCGTGCCGTGTTTTTTTTTTTTCGTATTGTTTTTTTTTTTTTTTTCTTCTTAATGAAATGTATTTAGTTTATTCGGAAATTTGAATAAAAAAATTAAAGATGTAGTGGTGGGCCCCAAATGAAGAGGTTGATGTTTGTTATGAGTGAGGCTAGTCCCGGTCGTGACGCAGTCGATCTGCATGCGTCGCTTTCTCTCAGCGACGCAGGACAAACCGGATGCCCAGTCGGCGATCCAAGATTTTTTTTTTTTTTTTTCAAACATTTTAACATTAAATTTAAATTTCATTCAAATTAAAAAAAAACATTACACTACGAAATTAAAAAAAAAACATTACAATCAATTTAAAAAAAATAAAAATATTACAATACGAAATTAAAATAAACACAACAATACTTAAACTAATAATCTAAATTGTAACGTGCTTTGATTCTTGCCTTAACTTTCTCCAACTCTTCTAGTTGGCGGCGGTCAAATTTGGGTCGATTGGGGTGTTGTAGAAGATGATGTCGGACTCCGTTTGATGTCTCGGGAGCTAAAGTTTTCTTTTTTTATCTCGAGCTCTTTTCCCTCAATGTAACCAAGTATCTTAAACCACCTTCTTTCTTAAAGTAGTCGATCACTAACTCCGAAATTTGAAGCGGTTACTGGCGTTTCCTCTCGCTTCGTTTTCGACACATAAACCCAAGCTTTACAAGCACCACCTCTTCCTCCTTTGTCCATGGCTCTGCTGACCTTCTTGTCTTTCCCTTGCTTGTTTAGAAACTTCTTGCCTTTGTCCTTGGCCTTTGAAGCACGTCTAGATGGTCGCTTTGGTTTGAT
This sequence comes from Chrysanthemum lavandulifolium, assembly GCA_022545495.1. NCBI lineage: Eukaryota > Viridiplantae > Streptophyta > Magnoliopsida > Asterales > Asteraceae > Chrysanthemum > Chrysanthemum lavandulifolium. The sequence goes on from CM040245.1 coordinate 19,476,774, forward strand.
GGGGACATCTCTTGTGAGCGGTTTTCTCATCATCGAGAATCATCAGCGGGAATGGAACCATGGAGCGAACCTTGGTGCGAACGTGACCGAACCTTGTCCCATCGAAGCATATTGACTTGGGTAGTTTTGTGTCGGATACTCGGCATCCAATCTTCAAATTCATGTCTAGATTAGTGCTTGAATCGGGAATAAGGTTGATCTGAGTTGAGAAGGATAAATGAAGTCCATGTTTGGATGGTACGACGACCCGCTAGGTTATTCGGTAATCGTGGTAAACGTTACGGTGGGACAAAATGACGGTTAAGATAAAGCGCGTTTTGGTTTTGATTTGGTTGGGGTAGTTGTGATTGATATTCAAAACCTTGCGGACGGCGAATAGGCGGTTTTGTTGTGGTGATATGTCGGTTAACTCGAAGTTGTTTTCCGTGAAATTTAGATCCGGGGCATTTGGGGTAGTCGTGATCGTCGGGTTTTGATTCGGGTATTTTTCTTTGACATTTTGAAGTTGGATAAGAATTAGATTGAATTGAATGTAGATGAAAATGGTAAGTTGTGAATTGTGTTTGAGGTGAAGTGGGTATTTATAGAGTGGTAAAATGGGTTAGAATTTTTTTTTTTTTTTTTTTTTTTTTTTTTTTAAAGTTGTATGACCAAGCGGTCATTTTTTGAAATTGTATTAATTGTACACTTTGGGATGCATTGGGAAGGAGAAAACATGCGTCAATATCGGTGAAAAGGAACCGTATTCACAAAATGGAACCCGACCGATGTAACAACCACCACCCATTCGTGCCCAACCGATTTGAGATCGGTCGAAGGTAAAAACGTTGCCAGCGATTTCATTTGTTCGAATGCGACCAGCCTGAGAGAGGTTTGTTGTGGAGGTTTGTTATGATGATGTGACAGTGACATTGTAGTGATGAAGAGATTGTGGTACTTCACCACACCGGGTGCTCTAATAAAGCAATTAATCCAACTCTGTTACAAAAGTTGACTGACGAATTGCATTAGAAATTATTTAATGATTAATAATCTATTTATAACTATAACTCTGAGCAAATAATCAAAGAATTATAAACTATAAATGGTCATTTTTATTGTCTCGCCAACAATACGTCTCAAACAATATTCACTATTGAAAATTATTAATTATCTTTAATATATTTAATAACCAAGTCATTTACAGTCCAAAATATTTGAATGTGAACAAGAACTATTTGAACTTCAAACGTGAAGATGAATTGTTGTAAGAGTAGATCCTCTCGACGAAGGGAATAACTAATTTGAGTTTTTGGGTGAGTAAGTACACTAGATTTTGTTTTAAAGAATTTTTTTAAGTCATGCAACAATAAATGAAGTATAAATAATAGGAATTTTGGATTTATGATATGAGGACTTTATTTTAGAAGCACTAACGTCCATTTCTGTACAAATGGACATATCGGACCATTGGATCAAAACATTTTAAGATTAGAATACAGAGTGACCATTTATGTAAATTAACAAACTTACTCATGGCCAAACCCAAACCCACCAGACCCAGACATCTCACTTTTCACAAATTCCTGTAAAAAAGCCTCACTTTCTCTCTCTGTAAAGTAAAAACTACCATAAAAATTTCAAATCAACCACTTTTAACCATTAAAAGCAAAAAGAAAAACACAAAATGAAACAATCAATGCATGTAGAACCAGATCGGAAAAAGCGGTTCAAAATGAACAGATTCATACTCAAGACGATCATACGGTGCTTCCAATTCTTTATTTAGTTGTTATTTTACTATTTGTTGTGATTTTATTTATGATTTCGTTGTTATTTATAAAGACTTGTGTTTTTAGTCGTTAATTGATAGATTAATGTGATGATGGGATGATTGTGATGATTTTGTTCTTGAATCGAATTTTATTTGTGTTTTGAAAGATATTTATGACAATGTTTATGAGGATTTTGTGTTTTTATGATAATATGAGATATTAGAGGTTAGATCAATTGAAAACAAGAGATATTATGATCTTTACATTAGCTTTGTATCATGGATCTTGGCAAGTGTTTGATGAAATGTGTTAGTGAAAAGTATTATCGTGTAGTATCACCAGTGATATTTGAAGTTGAGCTGTATCTGTATTATCACTAGTGATATTTGTATTATCACTTGTGAAATTTTATTTATTTGATAGATTTTTTGTTTATTTGTTAAGCTTTATTATATGTAATGTATAGTACACTTTTGATATTTCATTGTTATTGTTTTATAATTATAAATAGTTTTCATTTTATTTTTATTTAAAGTTTTGATGATATACTATTTCTTGTGTGTTTTATCATCTTTGTTTTATATCATAATTTTGATGTTTTATGTGCTTTTGTGGATGATAATTGTGTTTTAGTTAATGATAAACTATTTATTATAGTGCAATATTACTTATCATTTAAGTAATTAGATTAAACAACTTAAAAGTTTGGTTTTGCTTCAAACACATAGTTATTTAGTGTAATTTTGCTTATTCTTTAATTTGTGATTGGATTTGTTTATTTAATGGATACATTGTGCGTGTTTCAATAGGTTTTACAACGATTTGACAATGTCTATGGTTGAATCGACAAATTGAAGAGTTATGGCTAAACAAAGCACAACATCTTCATAACAAACTAAAGAAGCTCAAACACATGTTATATCACGGTGATACCACAAAATATATCATCGTGAAATCACGGGTAATATCACTGTGAGATATTACTGGATATCACAAGTGATATCATCGTGATATCACTGTGATATCACACGTGATCAACAAAAGAAGAAGCCGACACATCTATGATGTCACCGTGATATCAAATTCTCCTCCAAAAGTTGAACGAGTTAAAATGAGATACACGACAAATTAGCAAATAAAAGTGTGGTAGTTAGTAGTTATTGATGGATTGTTATGATAATGTGATGAATGTTGTGATAATATGAGATCACAATAGATGTTGAGCTTGTAACATGCTTTTATTAGATTTGTAATGTATTTATTTTCTTAATTGATAGAGTGTGCATGTTTGATAGGTTTAACACCGTATCACATGTTCCTCCATCACCACCACCGATTCAACAAATAGAATAAGTCGACATGCAGTGATATCACGGATGATACACTGTGATATCACCTATGATATCAAAATATCACGGGTTCCTCTAAAAGCCAAACAACATGTTGCACATTTTTTTAAGTGCGTTATAATATCACAAGTGATAAGCAGTATATATTGGTCTCTAATAATCATGACATGTTAATATTTACGGATGGGCGTGCTTGCGAGGCACATGATGATAAATAATCCATATGAAACTTTATGAATAATAGCGGCAAAGATAATTCTACATCAAGTAAACAAAAAAGGAGATGATGTCGATTGTGCAAAAAAGATTGCTACAAAAATAAAGATGACTAGATAAAGAGAATGATAGATGAAACAAAGATGGTGGAAAGGAACAGTGAAGCAAGAAGAAATCCTTATGTTGCTTAGTTTAAAATGCAATGCGAGTTTGGGGTAACCTAAGAAGGGTGTCTCTATTAGGTCCCGAGCCACATTGCATGGTGTCGAGTTTGTATTACATTTGGGAATCACTAAGTGACTTGTATGATCATTTTATGGAAAAGTATTAATGTAGCACTTTATTCATTTATCACATGTGTACTCTTACCATTTTGTGTTAGAATAAATGTTTCATATCACAAGAGATATAACACTGCATATTACATATACCAAATATGTATAAAAACAAGAAAGAAAATTACAAAAATAAAAAACTTGACATATTCTAAAAATCAAAGAAAGTGTTAAATCAAATTTAACGAGAATGTCACAAGTGATATAAACATCAAAATGAAAAACAAGTGTTGCATCATTTTAACGAATATCACAAGTGATACGAATACAAAGAACAAGTAAAAACAAGTAAACATATAAATGATGTAAATATTTCATCATTTTATGCTTTATCACAAGTGATAAAATGACAAAATATTTCATAAACTCACAAAGACCTTATAAAGTTAACTTCAACTATTTATCACAAAAGATACATAACTTTTAATTTATGACAAAGATGGGGCTTGGAACCGGAAGCTCGGATGCAATTGCTTTTACGCATAGCACCATCTTGACCGATTATAATGATATTCGAGATAACGCACAAAGCTTTCTTGAATGCTTGGAGTAACCATACACAAGATTCGATGGTTTCATCCTTAAGCGGACGAGACGTAACAATAACACATCTCCTGTGATTGTCAATCGCATAAAAGGCACAAAACCATCATGTACCGGAAGAGAAATATCTCGGTGATAATATATACAAAATGTACAAAAACAATGAAATCTTAAAGGAGATATTACAAATTAAAAGCACTTGTTTGTTTTGTATGTGGCATAAAAGAGGCGATATCACCAAACTATTTGTGATTGCAATTTGCAAAAATGGCTCCATCAAACGAAAGAATCAACAACAAGCTGCGGTTGGGGTTCAAAAAAGCAATGACTCCACAAAACAAATTGAAGAAGCTCAAACAACTTTGATATCGCTTTGTGATATCATAAGATCATCCATTACCACAATTGATTCAACAAAATAAAGAAAGCCGACACACACGTGATACAACCGAGAAACCGAAGAATACGAGAAAAGCAAAAAGAAAAAGCGTAACCTCAAGTACAACACACTGGGTCTTCTTATCTTCGCAATTAACCGAATTACATGATTCCAAACGGGGTTTAAGTTGTAATAAACAACCTTTCTTTTGAACTTTTCAAGTGGCGAATATATGCAATCATATAAGGATCGACTTCCCAATCATTTTCATGTTTTTCAAATTATTTTCCTTCACGATTGTTAAAGTAAAGTCCTTGTGGTTTAAGCTATAGGTCATGCGCAATTATCAAACGAGTACATCAAATGTGCATCACCTCAAATATAGAGTAATGGAGAAAGCAAAATATAAAACGCACTAAAATAATTCAAAAGGACGCCATTCAGAAAAATAAAAATAAGCATCAACTAATGCAACATAGGATATGATTACTCATTTACAATAACTACAGTGCACTTTGATTAATTTCCTAAAGCTTGTTTATTCAAATAAATATTTTTGATTTGGTTATATATGAAATGATGTACAAACATGAACATGTGATTTCTTCCCAACTTGTGCATCCCTCTCTTAGGCATTTTGTCAAACACCTTCCATGCATCAAATTTCCATCAATTCACCCATCCCAAAATGATATCATACTAAAAGCAATGCTAGTCACAATTTAAAATATAAACTAGAGTATCAAATAAACAAATTTCACAAGTGATAATATAAATATCACTAGTGATAATACACAGATACAGTTCAACTTCAAATATCACTGGTGATACTACACGTACGATAAATAGCAGATTCAAAACAACAATCAGACATTAAAACAACATTCAAATGCAGTTAAAAACAAAAATTCAACTAACAACTTAATTAATAAGCAGAATTACATGAGCAAATAACAAAATTATCAAATATTTTTCACTCACATATTTCATCAAACACTTGGTGTGCAACTTAATAAGAAGGAATGTTAACAACTTGATTCACATAATTAACAACCCATCAACAACATTATCAACCGCCACAACACCAACCAAATCGACACGAAACAAATGGTTCATTCAAATCAAAAGAAGGCATAAAAAAGGATGATATGATCGGAGTTGATGATGAGATGATGATCGGAATGGTGATGGTGATTGGAATGGTGATGGTGATGGTGATCCAACTGGTGATGATCAAGCGATAATAGTTGATTGGAATAACTACTTTTGGAGGAAATGATGAGAGCGAGTTGAGAGAAAACACACAAGATAATGTGTGGAAAAAATGAAACGAATGAAAAAAAAAGAAGAAGAAATGACTTTATATAGTTGGGAGAATTAAGGTTAAGCATATTAAATCTTATGTTAATCTCCACCATTAGATCAAAATAAATGAATGATGAGGATTTGTCCATTGGTAAGCATCAAAATAAAGATAAGCAAATGAAAATTCCTCTTTATGATATGCATTAAGATATGTCCTTTTCATTAATCTTAGAAAGTTACAGTTACATTAATTAATTGTCGTTGCAATCAATTTAAGTCATTATAACTAAAGTAACTAAGTAAATGAGCCTCTCGACTTATCTTGAAGAATTAGGTACATACATTTATCATAGTTTAGAGTTTAGTTTTTGGTAAGTAATTACACTAAGTTTTGTTTTAATGAATTTTTAAAGTAATGCAATAATAAATGAAGTTTAAATAAGAGGGTGGTTTTGGATTTATGTTATAGATTAAGATATGTACTTTTCATTTAAGCAATGATATATGGACCTAATGGTACACGTAAAAAGAGGCCTAAATTGAGATGTTATTATTTGATTGGTGATATTGAAAGTGGGTCCATCCGATATCACTAACCGGAAAATAACACACTCAATTTAGCCTACCAATTAGGTTTTTTTTTTTTTTTTTTTTTTTTTTTCATTTTCCTTTCATTTATCTTAAAAGTTACAGCTTATATTACTCCATCCGTCTCGTATTTATTATGTATATTTTCTTTTACGGATGTATCAAATTAATTGTCCACTTTCCTATTTTAGTAAAGAATATATAATATAATGAGGGAATATTCCATTTGAGTGGTTAAGAGTTATAGTAGTCCCACTTTTATTAATATTTGTGCTTCTTGTTTCCTGACAATAATTTTGAGACGGAGGGAGTAATTAATTATCGTTGACCAATCAATTTATGTCATTATAACTAAAGTAACTAAGTAAATGAGTCTCTTTTAGTTATCTTGAAAAGATACGTATATACAATTTAGAATCTATAAATAGCATATCTTATTTTTCTACAATTCATGAATTGCAAACAATGTTGAATCCTCAAATTGGTATAAATCATGTGACATTGTCAAGTGCAAAAAGCATTTACTATTTGTTTCTTCGATTACCAATTGAAGGAATATATCAATGATTCAATTATGTGATGATGTAATGCAAGTGTTGACATGTATTGATGAAAAATTCATACATGCTTTTTATTGTTTCTATTGAGATTGTAAAAACTAATGTCTCATTTAGTTATATGAATGATTAATTTATTCAAAAAAATGGGTGCTACTATATACACCAAAAAGTTACTTGGTCAATACATTGAAAACTGAGCTTAACATTTATTATCAACGAATTTATATTAAAAAAATGAATAATAACAACTTTACTGGAGAACAAAAAAACTCCATTTAAATAATACAAATTTAACCACTTTATTCTTTTTCTTCTCCAAAATTTACAGCAAATAATTTGCAGACACAAAGTCATTGACACTTTCTTTCTCTCTAAATATCCGGCCATCCTATCACCATGTTGCCAGTAATTCTGGTATCACCATTGTGGCACCGTCTATATAGTCGGCCAGCCTACCACCATTTCGCCAGAAATCACCGACACGAACCACCACCTTCATTTGCCACATCGCCGGAAAATATCACCGGGAACAATCACCATCACTTCAGATGTAAACCACGGTTTTTGTGTGTGTAGATGTTTGTTTTTTGAGATTTATTATGTATTTGGGTTGTATACTTTTTGGTTCTTTACTCCAAATCTTTGGATTTGTGATTACTTTTTAACCTATTATTTGAGTTGATCTTTGATCATGTTGGATTTATGGTTTTCGTTTAAATAAGGATGAGAATGAGGGTAGAAATGGTGATGAATTGATGATGGTATTTATGAGAAAGAAAATAATAAATGATGTTATTGGTGTAAGAGAAAAGGAGAAGTGATTAATTAATATATTCATTATTATGTAATTAAGATTGATTTGACAATTATTATGTAATTATTTCGGTGTATTTAGAACACCCCAAAAAAAATTCAACAAATATTAACGTGTGATATCCATTTCAATACATCTAACTATCTTTATGTATAACAAGTTGAGTTGGGTTTATATAAAATCTAAGTTTGGAGGTGTTGATACCAGTTGAGCAAACGATCTAATAAAGAAACTGACTTGTAACAAAAGCTTATCAAGTATTACGCGAAATTTAATACTTAATCTTAAGAAGAACAATTAACATTCAACACCTCAATATTATTTATTAATACTGAATACTCTTACAAGATATTAGGGTTTTGCAACCTTGAAGTGTATCGACCTTAGATATAAAACATACGATATCTAACCTAACCTAGGACCTCCTTTTATAGGCTAAGGAGTCCTATACAATATACAATACGTAACCTACAAGATAAATATATTTTCCATATTTATCTAATACAATAAACTAACCGACTATACAAAACTAGCGATTTTACAATATGCTATCGGCGGTTACATAATACTACTAGCGCGGTTGTCTTCATCCGTGGTTACACTCTTCGGTCCGTGGTTACATCAAGCTGTCAGTGGTTCCATTATTTAGAGTAATTCTTTATCCAAGGAACCTAAAACCCAACAATCCTCCCTAAACTTGATAAATTCCAATGAATTCTTCAAGTTTTCTTTAAACTCAAAACATCGAATTGGAGGATGTAGCCAAACACTTACTAGCTTTAAGTAGCCTCATACTTCTTCAATAAATCATAAGCTTGACCATCATAGGATACTAACATCTTGATACAACCGAGGCTTCAACATCGAGCAATTATTCACGGATGCTTATTCAATTGAGGATAATCACCTTCTACAAGCATATGAATAACCTTTCGAAAGCAGTTAAAACATGAACTCCACAAGTTTGATATAAAACCATCCGATAACATGACCATTGTAGAGTCCTTGCCATTCGGGTTCATCATGAGTAGGCTCAAATAGAATCTTCAAATTATGATACATCGACCTCTCATGATAATCATCAGGATGTACTTCACCAAAGTTATTCTTGTAAAGTATCTAAAGATTCATCAAATCATCTCTATCAAAATACTGAAGCATTTGTGAAAATTTATTATACTCAGAAACTTCATTGTTGAGTCTTTGAATTTTCCAAACTCCTTCACTTCCAACTAAAAGCTTAAACTCATAAGAAATGATTTGATTTACATCTACATCTTCAACAACTTTCAATCTTTTAGAATCAGATGTCACCTGAATCTCAGATTTTCTTTTTCTTTTACTTTGCATCCATTCATTATGTTCTTTAATCCACTCTTCTTCCTTTTTATAATTCATTGGACAAAAATCATCTTTGTTAATCCTCATACATCTCTCATAAAGCTCAAAAATTCTTTCAAATGAACATCTACTAAGATTATCATAAACATATATGCAATTCTTGATAATCTTCATCAATACATTCCTCAATGAGCAATAGTAGGAGGTTTCTTTCTTATAACTCGCTTCTTTTCTTTACTAACCTTCCTTGCCAATATACCCAAAGTCTAGCTTTTCTTCATCATCAAACAAAGCCCATTCTTGTACAAGATACTCATCATTTATTAATTGAAGCTTCAAGATAGTTTTGTGAGTCATACCATGTAGCTAACAATTTCTTACTAGCTTCTCTTCATCTTGCTTTCTCTTCATCAAAAGCGCTTTATCCTCGGCTTGAACACTTTTAGCATACTACGCATCATAAGCTTCTTGTTACGCTTTATTCTTAAACTTCAAGACTACTTCTTTACCTTTTCCAACATTAGATTTAACCACTTTCTTCTTTAAAGGTTCACCAATGACCAAACTTTTACCTCACGGGTTTAGTAGCGATGATTGAGCAGATAAAGCAGGTGCAATGATGGTTGTAGGTATAGATAATGTTTTGCTCAGATTAATCAAGGTACTTGCGACTTCTTTCTCAACTTCTTTAGACTTAGGTGGTATTATAGAGAGTTGTGACAACGGTGGAAGTGGTTATGATAGCGATGGGTGTGACGATGGTAGGAACAATAGCTAAGTCAAGAAGCGCATCGGTGGTTACAAGAGTACTAACCATGGTTTCGGTATACTATCGGTTGTTATGTTATGCACTACTTCAACATTCTTCAATTTTTCAAGAACAACCTCATTCCATCTTTATCGAAACCAAAAATCTTGATCTCCACTATCAACATCTTCTTCCATAGGTACACTAACGAGATACATCCACACCTCCCACAATTCATGCCATCACTCCTCCCTGTTTGGATACATCATTCATATTCGGAGGCGATGAGAGACCACCTTCTTTTCTTACGCCGCAGAGCTTTCAAAACAACAACTCGGGTCTTTTCACTTTCTCCAAAACCAAGACCCTATGCTTCAACCTCCGAATATCCTTACCTGAAGCAGATAACTCCTGTAGTCACGAAATGGTACCCTCCAATTTAGCACACTTATCCGTCAATTCATTTAAACGTTCAAGAATATCCTCCCAGCCGACTGTGTGAATCGGTCAGAGAGGTGGTTCATTGGAAAAGTCATCATGTACAAAGTCATTAACCGTCAATTCATTGTCGGGTTCCAATCTATCCTCATCACTTGAGTGTGTTAAGCGCTCAGAGAGGTGAATCCTTGGATATATAAAACATAGCACCGGATCGAGCACGATCATCTATGTACCACTGTAGCATCCAGGTTGGCTAGGATACCTCCACCGTGTTAAGCTCAAAGAACTTTCCACATTAGGGTTGCCAAAGGTTGGGTCTTATTGATGTTTCCACTATCGACCGGCATTAAAGCATGAATCGTGGTGGAAGCCCTTCCAATCATGTCACCTCCACTCCATGTGACGACCTCATTACCCAAACCACGAACACTAGCCTAAGGAAGCTTAGGTGCCTGTGTTCTCCTAGTCCATGATGCAAGACCTTCATTAAACTCGAATCGATGGGCAAAGTAAGCATGTGAGGAAATAAAGGAACATCTCTAATGACAACATTCATGGGTGATTCCTCATATGTGCAAAACTCTAGGAAGCATATGATGAACATCATATTCTCTAGCATGTGCAATAGGTTCCTTTATTTGATGTTCCAAGACAGTTGAACAAACCTAGGATACAAATAATATTTACCCTTCTTCCTAATATTACGCACTAACCCTCATATATCATCCTAGACCGATTAAATTTCCTTCCATCGACAAACAAATAATAGCGGTAGCAATTTTGAAGGAAAATCATTAAATCTGTGGTCTTGTTGCTCATACACATCAACAAAGTGTGTATAAAAACTTCCATTGTTGAGAAAACAAACTCTTAAAAATTGTACCTTTTCACCTCTGTGTGTGTAACCTAATCTCTAAACCAAAGAACAATCTCAACATCCAGAAGATTATCAACACCATCGATCATCAAGCCTCAAAACTTCTAATGATCTCCTCGAAGCGAAATATCATTCTCATCCACCTAAGTACTAAAACCTCCAATCAGTTAACCTCTTCAAGTTTAGCATTCCTCCAAAACTGATGTATGTAGGCTTTAAGAATGGTAGGTTCAACCGTTAAAGCATAGTGAATGGGACTGTGAACAAGGAAATCAATCATTTGATGAAACCCTTCAGATCGAGCATCCTTAGTAAGTATAGCAACAAGGTTATGTGAAGTGGAATACGTCTCAGCCATTGTGATTAATGATGTAAATGAAGTGGGTTTATGAAGAAATCAACCAAAGTGATTAGGGGTTAAGTGTATTGCCAATGGAAAGTGAGTAGAAGATCAAATAAATTGATCTATCCGTGATTTTGGAAAGAGATATAAACTTTTGCCAAAGTGTCGAAACAACCCCTGTACTATCCAAAACAGAGGATCATACTATCCGTAGTTCACAACAACTATCCGCAGTTATAACAAACCATCAGTGGATACAGATGATTACTCCTCCCAACTGGTCCAAATGAGAGCAAGCAAATGCATGTCAATGAAAAGTGATCTCACAAAATATGAAGGATTACACAAAACTATAATTTTTTTTTTTTTTTTTTTTTTTTTTTTTTTACACAAACATAAGCGGCAAACACACTAGCTCCTTATGCACACAAATCCTTCTTTCCCCAAGACAAACACAAAACAAACACGAGACAAAGATTATGGTTGTCAATGGTTAGAAATAGCAGTGGTTACAAAGACCTGTCCGTGGTTAAAGCAGGAAAGTCAATATAGTCAACTTCTAGAACTTATCTCACCCAATATCCAAGAACCTCATTAACTCTCCAACCACATTTAACTTTTTATATTTACTTTCAATAACCCTAACTTCACTTATAAAAAGAACCCAAATATCACATAACGCCCAAACCAATCAAAGTTAAAAACCTAATTGCTCCAAAATCCCATTCAATCAAAATGTGGAACCTATTTGGAACAAACCGAAGTGGTTGATCTAACCTCTCCTCATCCTCTTCATCATCTTCATCATCAAGTGAAGATGAAAACCCATGGTGACCTACTTTCCTCCACGAACCAAGACCAAGAAAATCTCCATTTCTCCCATCATCGAAGATGATAGTGTGGTTAATCAAGTGATGCCTCGAAGACTCGATGACTCTTCTAAGAAGAGACTTCAAACCCCAAACCTTCATCATCAACCCCAACCAAGACCACGAGCAAGAAACCCACCACTCCCTAATGACGAGAGGTGGTTCTTGGTCTTAGTGCACCAAGTCATGGTGCTTCTTCACACATCGTAACCCGGGAAGGAAAAGGGAAGATGGAGTAAGTTCTTTGAATGGTGGTAAGAAGATGGAGCACAAGAAGAATATCATATCATCCATCTATCTACCACAATCGACTTGACTTCTCTCGTTTGCATCAATCCATCCTTTCCATTTTGATCCTTAGTCGCTTCGTTTCATGTGATAAATGCATATCCGACATTGAAACGATATAAGCAAGAATAGTAGTAGTAGAAATCATGTATAGATGTAGTCTTTATTTAGCACTTGAAGTTGCATTGTGGTATGGTCGTAAAAGCGCTTTGTTGAATGAACAATGTAACTTGGTGCTTTTGAATTTCTATAATGACTTGTCATTTATCTCGCACAATGATTAGGGAAAACACGGAACAACTAGCGATGGATAGATCAACTCTATCGGTGGTTAGAACAACACTATCGGAGGATATAAAGAAATAGCAATACTAAGATTACATGATAACGATCAATACTTTTACAAACTTATACAAAACAATTTGAGAGTTTTAGAGATTAATCATTCCAATACTAACAACAAGATCTTGAAACCTCCCACATCAAAAGCTTTGGTGAGAAGATCGGCAACATTGAAATCGGTATGGATTTTACCATTTGAATCAACCTTTTCTCATTACAATCTCTAATAAAGTGATGTCTTATCTCAATATGTTTAGTTCTAGAATGTAAAAGCGAGATTTTGATAATGCAAATTGTCTTGTTATTATCAATGTAAATCTTAGTATGCATAAATTGTACCCAAAATCCAACAATTGATTACGAATCCAAAGAACTTGACCATGACAATGGCGGACCACATATTCAGCCTCGGTTGTAGAATTAGCCACAATAGTTTGCTTTTACACTTTGCCAAGAAATTAGTACGCTTCCCAAGAACCGACATCCTCCGGTGGTAGACTTCTATCCGGACTAGCTCCGGCGTAGTCACTTTATCGATGTAGGCCACCAAATCAAAGGAGAATCCTTAGAGTACCAAAGGCCCAATTTAGGATGACCTTTCAAGTATCTAAAGATCCTCTTAACAACATTCATGTGTGAGGTATTTGGTGTTACTTGAAATCTTGCACACACACATACGAGAACATAATGTCTGGCCTAGATGCGATGAGATACATCAAAGATCCAATCATGGATGCATGCAACTTCAAATCAACTTTGGGACTTCCATCATCGGTAGCATAGGTTTACGAGTCTCCATAGGCGTACTTGCACTTTTACATCTTGAAACCCAAATTTCTTCAACACATCTGCTACATACTTGTCTTGACTAATGAAAATACCATCGGTCCTTTGTTGAACTCAGCAGCCCCAAAAGAAAGTGAGTTCTCCCATAGAACTCATCTGAAACTTATCATGCATAAGTTTCTCAAAATCTCTACATAGCTCCTTGTTAGTAGAACCAAAGATGATGTCATCTACATAAACTGAACCAATAAAATATCATCTTTGTGCTTTCTAATGAACAAAGTTTTATCAATCGATCCTCTTTTAAACTCATTGTCCATCAAATAAGTAGATAGGCATTCATACCATGCCCTAGGGCACGATGCAATCCATACATAGCCTTCCTCACCCTGTAAACCTTGTCAGGATGATCAGGATCTTCAAAACTAGGAGGTTGACAAACATATACCTCCTCATCAATAGTGCCATATAAAAATGCACTTTTAACATCCATCTAATACACAACAAAATTCTTGAATGAAGCATAAGCCAAAAACAATCTAATAGCCTCTATCCTTGCAACTGGTGCAAATACTTCATCATAGTCCAAACCTTCAGTTTGTGTGTATCCTTGAGCAACCAACCTTGACTTGTTTCTCACAACAATTCCTCTTTCATCCTCTTGTTCACGAATACCCATTTAGTCCCAATAGCCCTCTTCCCATTAGGAAGATCAACCAATGTCCAAAACTCTTGAAGTTTGAGTGAAGAAGCTCCTCTTGCATTGATTCTACCCATCCTTCTTCATTAAAGCTTCTTCTACCCTCTTGGGCTCCTTTTGAGACGGAAAACAAGCAAACAAGCAATTTTGCGAGATCTTTATATTTGTTTCTTTTATGAAGAGATCTTGCAAAGAACCCATATTCGAGAAAGGGTTCGTGTTCTTTACCACCTTCTTGTTTGAACTAGAGTATTCAAATTTCAAGAATCATTCCTTGGGATGAATCTTGTGAATTCTGGTAGTAGTAATTGGACTTTCATTAATTACGGTTTCCAAATTAGTCAAATTAGCATTGAAGAATTCATCCATGTCTTCATCATCGATGGGAGTATCAATCTCTATTAATTCGGGCATATTAGGATCATGTGGATACTCCTCATCACCAAATAGTGGCTTTGGATTAGGTCCAAAGAAAGTACTATCTCCGATTACTTGTAGCCGGATTTCACTTGAACTATCGGTGGTAGAGGTTGGCTTGTCGGCGTTCTGGATGGCTATCGGTACTTTCGGTGGGCTTAGCGGTTGCTTGCGATCGCTTTTCTTCTTTTCAATTTCTTCTACCGACACTTGAGTTATCTTGCAACAACTCATCCTTATCTTGATGATGATCAACATTGCCTCCAGATTCGATTACATCATTACGGAGGGACCTTGTGTATGATGAAAGGAGCAGGACCGACTTTCCACTTTTCAATCAAATAGAACTCCTTTGGAGAATCGGCTTCCTTGGAAGATGGATCTACTGAATCCTTTGTATACACCGCATCGACATTAGTGGAAGTTCACGCAATGATAGGCTCATAATTCATAGATTTGGTTAGCATATCAATGTTAAGCGAGCGATCGGTCCTTTGGTCTTAACACTAGGAGTCTTTTCAATGAATTGAACATGTAAGTTCTCTTTAACAAGTCTAGTCCTCTATTGTATACTCTAAAGGCTTTGCTATTTGTGGAATAGCCTAAAAGTATCCATCATCCGCTTTTCTTGAAACTTTCCTAGGTAGTCTATGGTATTCAAAATGGTAGCAGGACACCCAAAAGGTTTTAGGAATGCAATCATTGGCTTCCTATCATGTAACTGACTCATATGGGGTCTTGTTATGAGGCTTCACTACCTTACTTACATTTTGCACATAACATGCAATTCCTCGACTTCAAAAGGTAGTTGGTAACTTAGATTCGACAACATTGTCCTAGCGACCTCAATTAGTGTTCTATTTTTCCTTTCGGCTACACCATTACATTTGTGGTGTTCTAGCAACACTAAAGCGTCTTTCAATACCTTTAGCTACAGAACTTATTCATCACATCATTCTTAAACTCGGTTCCATTATCACATCGATTACTTTGACCTTATGATTTACTAGATTTTCTATCTTAGTAATGAAACTCTTAAGAATCTCACCGATCTCACTCTTAGTAGCCAAAAGTATACCCAAGAAAATCTACTATAATCATCGGTGATAACTAGGCAATCGCTTATGGTTCAAGCTTCTAACAAAGGTTGGTCCAAATAAGTCCATATGAAGCATAAGCGATGGTTGTGTTATGGTGTTTCTGATTTTGGTCTTACAAGAAGCTCTATGTTGTTTTCCTTTTGACAGCTACACAGTTCCTTACACTCAAAACCTTTGAAGGTAACCCTCTCACTAAGTTTCCTTTGACCGGTTTATTGATTGTTTTGTAATTGAGATGACCTAGCCTTCATGCCACAGTTTTGACTCATCAGCGGATGCTTTAGCAAACAAACATAAGGACCTATTAGGAAGAACATTTTTAAGATCAAAACAATATATATTTTCCTTCCTAGGTACCCTAAGTTGTATAAACTTCTCATCGGGCATCTTAAACTCGGGAGATAACACCACACACTCAGTTTCCCCAAAAAGTACCCGTTTTCTTATCACACATTTGAGAAACACTTGAATAAATTGTACTTAAGTCCACATACCAAATAGACTTTTCAAAGTCTAGATTCCTGCTACGATTGTGCCTCGCCAAGTATCTTTCCTCCCTTTGGATCATTGCCAAATGCCACATATCCTCCATCATAAGCTTCAAAATCTTCAAATTGCTTCCATCCCATTGCTTCAATCCCAAGTCATGTGCCCGAGCAACCACTATCAATGTTAAGCAGGCGACGGTCCTTTGGTCTTAACACTAGGAGTCTTTTCTTGAATTGAACATGTAAGTTCTCTTTAACAAGTCTAGTCCTCTGTTGTATACTCTAAAGGCTTTGCTATTTGTGGAATAGCCTAAAAGTATCCATCATCTGCTTTTTCTTGAAACTTTCCTAGGTAGTCTATGGTATTCAAAATGGTAGCAGGACACCCAAAAGGTTTTAGGAATGCAATCATTGGCTTCTATCATATAACGACTCATATGGGGTCTTGTTATGAGGCTTCACTACCTTACTGTTTTGCACATAACATGCAATTCCTCGACTTGACCCAAAAGGTAGTTGGTAACTTAGATTCGACAACATTGTCCTAGCGACCTCAATTAGTGTTCTATTTTCCTTTCGGCTACACCATTACATTGTGGTGTTCTAGCAACACTAAAGCGTCTTTCAATACCTTTAGCTACACGAACTTATTCATCACATCATTCTTAAACTCGGTTCCATTATCACATCGATTACTTTGACCTTATGATTTACTAGATTTTCTATCTTAGTAATGAAACTCTTAAGAATCTCACCGGTCTCACTCTTAGTAGCCAAAAAGTATACCCAAGAAAATCTACTATAATCATCGGTGATAACTAGGCAATCTGCTTATGGTTCAAGCTTCTAACAAAGGTTGGTCCAAATAAGTCCATATGAAGCATAAGCATGGTTGTGTTATGGTGTTCTGATTTGGTCTTACAAGAAGCTCTATGTTGTTTTCCTTTTGACGAGGCTACACACAGTTCCTTACACTCAAAAACCTTTGAAGGTAACCCTCTCACTAAGTTTCCTTTGACCGGTTTATTGATTGTTTTGTAATTGAGATGACCTAGCCTTCTATGCCCGCGGTTTTGACTCATCAACGGATGCTTTAGCAAACAAACATAAGGACCTATTAGGAAGAACATTTTTAAGATCAAAACAATATATATTTTCCTTCCTAGGTACCCTAAGTTGTATAAACTTCTCATCGGGCATCTTAAACTCGGGAGATAACACCACACTCGGTTTCCCAAAAAGTACCCGTTTTCTTATCACACATTTGAGCTCTTGAATAAATTGTACTTAAGTCCACTGTACCAAATAGACTTTTCAAAGTCTAGATTCCTGATTCGATTGTGCCTCTGCAAGTATCTTTCCTCCACTTTGGATCATTGCCAAATGCCATATCCTCCATCATAAGCTTCAAAATCTTCCAAATTGCTTCCATCCCAAGTCATGTGCCCGGAGCAACCACTATCAAAACTCCTTTATCTTTTAGCTCGGTTTGAAGATTGCCACACACATAAAATTACACAAGTTAGTTCCTCTTGTGGACCCAAGCGATCTTGACTTGGGTCTACCACATGCATCAAAATATTCAAATTTCTTTAGGTCCATTGATGCACAGTTGACATGTGGTAAAACCTTAGTCTTAGGCTTCCATTGCCAACTTCTTGAGGCCTTAATAGCATAAAATGATTTTCCAACCAACGTCGATTATCACCTTTGGAATTTTTAAAACTTCTTTTGAATCGGTGGTGATATTTTGCTTATGATGGTTTGACCTTTGCTTAGCCGTGTTTACATTTTGCTTAGCGATGGTTGGAACCCATTTAGGTGAAGCGATGACAATAGATTTTGTATTCCCATTCCTCATCAAGACCTTGCTCTTGGAATCATATTCTTTGTTAGGATGAGGGTTTGTTTTCTTGAAAAGTTTTGATGATTTACCCTCCTCGATGATTCCAAACTTGTGGTCTGTTTTATGACAATTTCTCGTAAGTGTTCAAAACTACCACACAAAACAAGCCTTTTAACACATTGAAACTCATCACCTAATATGTTAGAAATTAGACCATTTAAGCTTCTTTGATTACCCCTAGGTTTATATTATTTCATCATTTCCTAGGAATTTCCACATACTCTACAACTTTCTTGGTAACTTTAGCTCAAATCTAGGTACAAGGTTGACTTGCTTAGAATCAACTTTCTTAACTTGTCTCTATCTTTTCGATTTAGTTGATTCGGTTCTATCATCCTCGAATCGATTCCCAATCTTCAATTATGGGAGCATCGGATAACTTATCGAACTTATCTTAGGTGTTTCAATCTCTTTAACGGTTTGTTAAAGCGAATTCACTACTAAATGACGAGTTCTTTAGCGGTGGTGCATGTTTCATCAAAGGGGTGGTGGCATATCATTGTAACCTAAACCGGTACCATCTTTGAGCAGTTTTGACCTATTGGTTTCCTTACTAGATCGAAGCATATTGTGTTTTAGCAACCCTAACAACATGTTTTTCTTTTTCATCTAGGGCTGAATTTTCACACTTTCGCCTCTGCTAGTTTATCTTTAAGCATTTTAATCTCTCTGTTCTTAAGATCAATTTCACCACCTAGTATATTGATCTTTTCTACATCTCAAACTCGCATTTAATCTGAATTTTAGCTTCTCTTCCACACCCTTTAAACCAACTCTATATCCTAAGTTATCTAGAGTCAATCTCTCTACTTCTTTTCTCATACTCGGTGATAGCCTTTTGAGACTCTAAGTTATCGAACATGATTTAAAAGAACAAGTAGATGTTTTAGA
>CM040245.1:19496253-19530308 GCA_022545495.1 Chrysanthemum lavandulifolium
TGTTTTGTCACTTGTTTTTGTGAAGAGGAAGTTGCGCTGTCATGCTTACATCGAACTGATCGATTTACTGTCTTTGTAAGTGTCTTGTAAAATTAATCTATCACATGATACAGTAAGGATACTTAATATATTTAAGAGTACTCTATATTTAATTTCCCACTAATTTGAATTAACAATTTACTCCCCACATAAGTTCAACTCACTAGCTCCTTATTGTCTTGTATACCTTATTTCCTAATAACTTAATGCTTCATTTAAGTTTGTTTGGAAGGAATGACACATGTGAATGAATGTACTTTCCCAAAGTTCAGCACACGTGACTTCAAATTATTCACTTAAACAAGAATCCTATACCATAAAAAATATAAAGGCATGCATGCATGTGACTTTAGGATCAGATGATAGTTTACAATTACTGATATGATGGGTTTATTTTAGATTATTCTATGTCTCATTCCAATTTTATTGGATGTCCAGTGTACAGGCATCATTTAAAACTGAATATATCTTTGTACAGCAATTTGGGTTATTAAACTTGCAAGAGGCTAGAGCAAAGAGCAGTTACAGATTCAAAGATAAGAATGAAGCTTAAAATTTTCGCCTAAAGTGTCACTTCTTCTTGGGCTATTTTGGCCAAAATGGAGGTCGTTTCTATATTTTCAAATTAACACTATGCACCACAACCTGAATACGCCTTTGATTTGATCTCCTTTGCAATCGCTAGTGAATATGTGGATCTATTTGCCTATGATAAAAACTTTGCATACCTTCTAACATTAAAGCTAAACTTGATATAGACTTTAAATTATATTTTAGTTGGTTTTAAGAACACATCTCTTTTTGAAGCAATAATTAATTTGGATGTCACGAGACACATATTTCCTTGCCAGATAGAATGGCATTTTATGTATCAATATAATATTGGCCTATAGAGAATGTTAGTTTTGGAATTTAACTAAACAATGATGTGATGTATAACATTGGCCTCTAGAGAAGTGATGCCCTTTCCCTTGTCCTGAATCGCATTTTGGCCTCACAAGAGACCCCAAATGGGCCATATGCTAGAAAACAGATTAATTTAGAGCATAATCATCACAAGAAATGTAGTTTACAGATGATCGCAACAAGGTACGGTGCATAATAAGTGTTACAATGAATAAACGTGTTGAGACTACTAGTGTAGTAGTGCTCGTAATTGACCTATGAAACATGTGATCGCGTATGACCCCCCCGACTCTCAGAAGGGTCAGACGCGGACCCAAAACACAACCATCAGGAGACACTCAAGTATTGTCTAGGCCACAAGGCACCACCGGGACGGGATGGCGAATCCATGAGTAAGCGATACTTCCGGAGGAAGCCTCAACCGCGCCTATACAAGGGTAAGGAATCTTGCACAAACTAAATCTTGCAACACGCGGTCCCAAAGGAAAGCGGGATAAACTCCGCCCAAAAGCATCATTGTCATAACAACGAGACAAACTCGAGTTGACTTACGTCACTCCCCACTTACAAAATGTCGCTCATGTCCCCGTGACCGTGAACACGACAAACGTCAACCATATAAATAGGGGTTTCGCCACTATTCAAACAGTAACACATACTCACTCTCTAGAACCGACTTTATCTCTAAAATCCTTACTTACTCACGCGGAGTTTGACCGTGGAACCCGTTCAGCGGTGAGACTAATGTGTTTACTTTCTTAGACTTTAAACCAAGACTAATACTTAATACAAGACCTATTACTGGAGAAGTTAGCCTACACTAATCTTCGCAAGGAGTGTCGTAATTGTATTAACAACATGTAAACAAGTAAAACACTTGATATATTTTTTCTTTCTTAAATTCCAAGCTATTAACTTCAGGATGGTAAAGATCGAAGACCCCGATGTGGGGTCGGTAGTGCATGATATGTGTAAAGTTATTTGTTTAACTACATATATTAGGTAAGCATTTTCATCATTGCGCCAACGATATCACTCCCTCACTGCAAACGTACATTATCGGTCAATGAGGACTTTCGAAGAAATAGGTCACTGGAACACAACACATGTGCTCATTTTCCGCGGCTAAGTCCTTGAGAAGGGTCAATGGACAACCAAAAGGGGTGCACGAGCTAGGTAAGGGTTTCCCCGCCAGTTTACACCTTTCGGAGAGATAAGCATTTTCATGTTAGTTTCTTGCATAGTTTCTTTATAATTGGTTTACTTAATTACATATATCTGTGAACTAAACCCTTATGTAGGGTGAATTTTTCACCCCCTTCTATTATTTAATTAACACATTATATTCATGATAGTTCATCACACAACTCGATCATACGTGATATACTGATGTAAGTCTTTTGTTTTCTAGGAACAATTTTCACCAATGCCACCTTTTTTTGTTGTCTTTTGCAAATTTTTGTTTTGTTTGTATTGGATGATAGATGGTGAATTGATCAAGGTGACTGCTCTCTTTGTATTGACCTCCCACGTTAGTATACAAAGAACAAAAAGATAAATGCAAGAACATGTTTCTTCAGCATCTTTTGGGTTATGTAAGCCTGTTTCCATGCTAAATCCCAAAAACGTCTTTAATAATTTCATAAATAATGTTTTAACAGTCGTTTGTTATCCAAAACTTACACTTCTTGTGGTGTCTACAATTATTATGTAATGCACGCACATAATTTGAAATCAACAAGCTCTGCACAATATTGATTCCATGTCTCATACAAGCTAGTATATACAACCACTGCAACAAATGTGTCACTTGATCACACCTTCTTTACGCATTAAAAAGTGTGAAGTTTAATTAAAATATTTTCACTTATAAACGTCTATACAATTAGTATGTTAATAACAACAAAGATAGATAAACATTCGATCATCCCGAATTTTACATTTAGATTTTTTAAAAGTGTTCACACATTTAAACGTAAAGAAATTTGAAATTGTCGGAATAGGTCTATATGATATGCCAGTTAATTTCTTTCCGTGCATCTTCATGTGAGGAAATTAGTGACACAAAAAATAAGTGCATGTGAACTATTTTTAGTACATATATAACTATGATTGCATAAAATCTTACATATTTTTAATTTGCTCATGTTAATAGATGTAACAAAGTTAATTTTACACATTTTATAAATGCGAAAAGATCAAATAAAATTACACACTTTCTAGAGTTTTTATGAATATATACAGTGCGTCAAATTACAATTTTGTTGCACTGAACATACCATGCATCAATTTGGTCTCACTATATACTCATTGTTTGTTATAATAACACTATATGTATGTAGTGATCTTTGCTTTCAATTAGGTTTGTGTTAACTTCTTTAGAAAGACAACATAGTATTATATACTCTGTATGTAAAAGAATTGAAGTTGAAGCTAGAATATATAAAATGAGATTGTATGGAAAGAATTGTAGTTTAGTAATGATTAATGCACACATGTGAGCAATAGAGGGGAGGGCATGTACGTGATTTGTCTGCGAGTAATGGAGACAATTCATGTCAATTGGAAGCAATTGAAGAAGGCAAAGCATATATAGATAGCTAGCAAAATGCCAATTTTACAACCATGCATTTGTGCAGTTATTTGATCAAAATTGATCGTATACAATATCGTTCAGTCATAAACATCTCGTGAGGCATATTATATATGTAGATACACGTACATAGACTTAAATTGAGAATGATTAAAAGTGGTTTAAGGTATGTTTGTAAAAAGCAAAATTTACTATAACCGTCTATGTAACCTAGCTTGTCAATAAGAAGATCAAGAAGTGTGGAGGAATCAGGTTTAGGTTATTTGAAACATGAACTCGAACTATAACGATGATTATGGTTTGGTTTGGCTCGGATTTAGGCTAAAACCGAAGAGAACCGATTTTTTTGCCTTATGCTTTTTAGAAACCGTTCGGTTTTAATTTTATGTAGGTTCGGTATTTCGGTTTCTAAATGATTTATTGAGATTTGATCTTTCCAACTTCCAAATTTGTAATGCATCATAGATTAGCACTCTTAAGAGTAAAGAAACATACAATAATAAAGTAATGACCGTAAAAATACTAGAAGTTGATCGTTTATAATTACCACCAAAAAATTAGAAGAAATTGGTTATGCTTCCTAATTGACACGTTCTAAAAGCTATCCAAATAAGAATGTTTTAAAATTATATATATGTATTTTGTCACTTCGATTTTTTTTCGGTTTGATTTTTATCCTAAAACCAAAATTTTTTCTAAAATACAAAAACCAAACCATCAATTTTTCAATTGGTTTCAGATTTTTTATTTTGGTTTCACCATTTTTTCAGTTCAAGTTCGATTTTCTGGTTTTCTGCACATCCTATGTTTCATGACACAAACAAAGCAAGAAATTAGCAACACTAATTTTTGCCATATTTATGTCGATTTTCTAGAGGTGAACTCATCTTTTGTACATGTTTTCAAACCTTTTTTCATAAGTCAATTTTAAGTCAGGTTTGTTTAAAGTCTTTTCTTGAGCTTTGTTGTAATTATTTTTTAGTGTTATATAATCTTGATGAAAAGTATCCAATGAACATACATTTGAAACACAAATCCATTCATATATTTTCATCAAGATTATATAACATTAAAAAATAATTCAAATCAAGAAAGACTTAAAACAAACCTGACTTAAAATTTGGACGGAAGATATATCTAAATCTTATTATATTTCCTATCTCATTATATAAATTAGTGCACTAAAAACTCTTGAACCATGTTACTTATATATATCCATATAATTCGGAAATATTCCCGACACTTTGTTTAATAATATCGAATCAGTCGCTTCAAGCACTGGTGGTTGCATTCCTTTAATTGATTTTGACTCGTCACCTTTAAAATTCAAGATTTCATCATTATGTTTATGATAACTAGCAAATACTATCTATTTCAAAGTCCTAAAACCATAATTAGTGATTAATAATTGATCAGTAAGCATGGTAATTACTAAATAATAGTGAGTACAAAGAGAAAATAGTCATACACTAATAGGATGTTGATCTGAAAGACATAGAAAATTCTGCTGATTGGTCTAATTTGTGAACGGGTAGAGACACATCAAACTAGTTCAAAAAGGTAGTAAACAAAACACATTCTACTTGATTCATGTGTTAGTTTGTATCAGCAAAGGCATAGCTTCACATTGAGTTCAAGTGGAGATTTATGGTTCATGGTTGACTCCGGTCTTTGCAATAATTCGACGAGGAATTTATTTCTCGAGACAAGCTTAGTTATGCATGTTGGGTCAAAAGCAAATATTGTGCATGATATTGGTTGGCGTTTCTCATTATGCATAGTTGGTTGTTAAGGTTTCAAAGCCTTTAGTTTGGTAATTAATCATTTTTATGTATGTATCCATACAAACATGTCAGGATGACTAATGCAAACATGCATTTGTATGTCTTCAGTCATGTTTTTTGATATATATTTCCTATACCATGCAATTTATCAATATTTACATTTTCAAAATAAATATATAGATAAATAAAATCAGTAGAAATATTATTTTAAATTTTTAGCAATATTGAAATCATTCCAAATAATTTTCAGACGTTTCAATTTTTTAATAAGATACTCTGTGTTATTTAGACTATTTATGGTAAGATTACTATATTTGGTAAAAAATATCTTAACTTACTAATTTTAACTAACATATATAGTAATTTTGGTGTGGATATTTAGTTCAGTAAAAACTTTCTAATTATTTCGGCTACATCAAAGATTCTACGTGTAGAAACAGACGAATACACAGATGGTTTTTTCCTATACAAATACTGCATTTTAAGAAATCAAAAGTTATAAGTTAACTTTTACAAAGTTTTGGTATGTACATTTATTGATGTAACAAAAATACAAAACTTGCGGTCCATAATATATACTATTTGTTTCATAACATTCAAGCAGATAAGGTTTATTGAGTGTATTTTGTCACGGAGACCAAAAAGTCGTGTAAATAATTGATAGTTTCTCTAAGGACGATCTATCGATTAAACTACAGTCTTGGTCAAGCGTGTCAAAATAAAATCGAGAAAGTGAGATGGTAGTCTTAAAATAGCATATATATGTAATTGCATAGTGCATGGAATTTTTGAATGAAAATGTTTTGATTTATAATCGACTCGATAAACTAGTTGAGGTCGAGCTAGAACTACTCGAGTAGATTTTGAAGTCGAGCTCGAGCTTCAAATTTATTGGCTCTTGAATCTTATGAGGTTAGGTCAAATGATTGTTTTTATTCTGTTACATGCATATAATTAACTAATTGCCATCAATTTATAGTCTAATATGTATACAAAGCGAATTGACTCAAACTTGATACAATATTTTTTGTTAAGCTCGAGCTTGGAATGTAAACTCGATCGAGCTTGAATTGAGTTTAAGATGAGTCGAGCTTGAATTTGATACTTAAAGCTCGATCTAGCTCAAGTCAAATTGTAGTCCCGAATTTCAGTAGTCGAGTCGAGTTTGAACTCAAACTCAAACTCAAACTTGACAATAATCGACTCGATTGTGCCCCTTTATTTTAAATTTCGAGTATTTCTTTGATCAATTGATAATTGTGCCCTAAATTGAATGGCAATAGGTACATGGCACACAAAATGCCAGGAAAGCATTTTGTATTGTAATAACCCCCAATAAAATATGATCACAGCACGGAAATGGAGGTAGATATTTGTCGCTGCAAAATTTCGTGAACCTGTGTCAGAATTTATAACGATTAAAAATTAACACTAAAATAGTAAATGTAATATTACCTTGAAAATTATTACATAAAATAGTAAAATGTTATAATATAAATATCTTTGAGTAGTATAATATACCATGTTAAATTATGAAATAAAAAGCATGACAAATATACAGTTAAAACATCAATTTAGCTACAATAAGTTTAAATTTTGGGTTTTTTTTAGGAATCACAATTATTTGTTTTAAAAAAAAGTAAGTGTGGGATTGCACGTGATGACAAAAGATTGACGGCTGTTTGAGGGAGATACTCCAAATTCCCCGTGAGAACCTTTGGACCCATATATACCACGTCACTATATATCACCTCATGTTATATGTATATTTCTCTATTTCTTTCTATTTATTTTTCTATTTTTAAAAATAAAATAATTAGTAAAACTAATAACAACAAGAACGCTTTAAGTTATCCGATTGCTATTAGCAAATGTATATTAGAGAAAACACATTTCACAACAAGAAAAAAAAAAGAACAGGGGACGAACTTTAACGAGACAAGACGTGTCTTGGCTAATATCCATTACACGACAAAAATCGCCAAAATACTTTGATCGTGGCTAGCCTTTTGCTTCTTTTATTGTTCATAGTCTTTAATGGGACATGTCGCCAATTGATGACTAAAAACTTGACCGTAATTAGACTTATAATTATCGGGTTATTAGTTTAACTTTTTGGTTTATCACATAAACTTCACAAACTCTTATCTTCACACCAATTTTACAACCTAAGATGCGGCGAAATAATCGTTTTATGCGTTCTTGTAAAAAAGAAGATATAAAACTAAGAACATCACATCAAACCCAGACACAGGACGCACCTTTTTCTGGCTCACAAGGATGTTTGCGCAAGGGAAAAAACGGGTGTCCAAAGACTAACCTCAAAGTTAACGTAACACCTCTAAATTATCATAAAACCCCGACCTTTGGACGCCTTTAAGGTTAACACTTCATTTTATTTTATTGGATGCTAATAGAAGTTTATAACATATCACCTTACAATGTAGCAAAAAAACATAATGTACATGATTAGTTATACGTATAATAAGCTAATGGGGTGTTTCTTTTTAATGTTAATGAGTCTTGGTGTGTAGATAGTGAGGGTCACATATATATATTAGTGCTTTATCATTAAATATTCGTATTGCAAAGAATGCAAAAAGCTCCTCCGATTAAGTGAAAACTAACGGAATGAGACACACCCACTTGATTCACAAAATAAAAAAAATAATAATAAACAAAATATATCCCTAAGTGATATATTTTTACCCTTCAATTCAAACAAGAATCACGAGCTTATGATTCTTCAATTCCTCGTCAGTCAGCTATTGTCTAGTCTCCCATATCCCTTCTCTTAATTACCAATATGCCCTCACAAATTTTTTCACACATTTCATAATTAACCTAATTGTACTTTTAACTAAGCATTAGTAAAACATTGTGTACATAAAATGTTAATACGTCACAATCTTATCCTCTTTAAATCACGATTAACCAAGAGAATTCTATCCTTGAATTTAAGTATTGATAAGAGACTTCCTTGTGATCATGCATGTCTTTTGATTGTTTTAGATACACGTCTCTACTATATTATAAGGATTTAAGATCTTTTAAAATAAAAGTTTTAAAATATCAAATCAACACGATTACTTATTATGACAAATTTTATAGATATAATAACATTAGTTACAACATTTTAAAACATTTTTTAGACATATTAAAAAAATAATGAAAAAATACAATATAATTTAATATAAGAAAAAAATTACGTAACTAAAACTATTTATTAAATTTTTAACTATTTTAATAAATGTTATTTTAAAACACTTTTAAAATAAAAAATAATATTATTATATATATTGTACAAACTAATAAAACATACAGAGCTTCATACAATTTATATGCAAACAAGTTGATGGTACATATGGTTTAAAAAACCAGACTGGACCAACGGGTTCAAGCGGTTCAACTAGCTAATAAAAGCCGTCCGAAAACGAACCTGAGAAGAGCGTCGGAACAGGTAAAAGCGGGTGAACCGGGCCGGATCAGGATCATTTTCTTTCTTTTTCCTAAGTTAATTAGCTCGTCATTTTTATTTTTTTTTTTTTTTTTTTTTTTTGTGAACATCGATTTTATTAAGCAAAACTAGCAAGATGTTAAAAAATTACAACGAAATAAAACTAGGATTTTTAAGCCACTCATTCCAACTAAATCTAAACTTTACATTTAGACTTAATCCACCAAAACAACCTAGTCACAATCTCATCAAAAATATTCGCCTTATAAGTAGACTCATATTACGCCGATTCCAAGTGTAGCACCAAACAATGTAACAAATGCCTTCAAACACTTTTTTAGCTTTTGTTAGTATCAACTGCTAGTATTTTTAAAGATGAGTTTGATGGTGAGATAATTATTTCATATTTAGCGAATTTCTTAACCACTAAAAATCATACTAAACGACGTATATTGAATCGTTAGTTTTTTCGAGAAACATTATGTAACGTAAATATCGTGGTCCTCTTATTTAAATCGATGCCCAATAATTGACAAAATCCACCTTATATGAATTTTCTGGTTTTAGACATCCATAAAATCATTTTCTATCACACACACATATATATACACGATTCGAGCTCAGGAGCTCTAGACGAGCTAGCAACCCTAACGGGCCATTTTATTTATTGGCTACGGAGTTCAAACATAATATATACTACTAATAGTTTTAACTTTGAGGAGTATTTGGTATTTTGGTTCAAAGATAGTCATGTGTGAGTACTGATCAGTAGCAAACAAGTGACTGACCATTGATTTGAGGGCTCATCAATTCTCTTTATAAGTGATTGCAGTTTCATATTTTGGTTCAAAGATAGAAACAAGTAACTAACTAAAAATGGTGTCAACAAGAGATCACAAGAAAGCTGCACTGCATGAGAAGCTGCAACTTCTTCGATCCATCACAAACTCTCATGCAGTAATTCCCTGATCTTTTCATCTGATTCATTGCTTTTATTGGCTTAATTTCTTCATATGATGCCCAAAAAGTTTTGTTTCTTCAAAAGGGTTTATCTTGATTTTCTTTCACTATATAGTTTATGGACTTATGATATATATTCTTGTAGATCTTTGGGAGTTCGTTTGATTTTGAACGCTGCTATATGTGATGCTTAAATCTTTTGGTGAAAACCTTTTTAGATTGTAGATGCTTATTTGTATTTGAAACTGTGAACCATTGCCTAAACTATTTATATTATAAATGTTTTGTAAATACTTGTTGCAGGAGAACGATCCTTCGATCATACTAGATGCATCCAAGTACATCGAAGAGCTCAAACACAAAGTACAAATACTGAATCAAGATGTAGCAAGTGGACAAAGTTCAAGCTACCAGAATTCAGGGCCAGTGGTATGTGTATTTTTATGAATATGCATATGCATATGTGTACGACCAACATATATTGTAATCAATGGTGGCCTCGTTCGGTCCATGTCACTATTGTATATTTCATGGCTTTTGCTTTCATGACACGATTATGGCTATTTAGTAAAGATAACAAAATTTTGGTTACAAATGAGCCTAATCAGATTAGTCGTATCTAATAGTATCTTTTTACAAAACAAATTTTAAAACAACGAGGAATTGAGAACCATGTGAAGACTATATATGAACTCGATTGAGACTTTCTATGGTCACCTTGAGAATGACAACCGGTCTCTTAAAAAATCTCCGTCGAACATTCTTTTTATTTGTTGTACTTTGTATTGCAGGTAACTGTTGAAGCTGTAGAAAAGGGTATACAAGTAAACTTGTACTCAGAAAAGAGCTGCCCAGGTCTACTAGTTTTTGTATTGAAAGTTTTTGAAGAGATGAGTCTTAATGTGCTTGAAGCTAGGGTTTCTTGTACTGGCAGCTTTCACTTAGAAGCATTTGGAGTTGAGGTACTTTAAGATACGAACTTTACTACCCGTCAAACATACGTATATTATATCAGACTAACAAATGCATTAGATCTCTAAGCCTGCTAGAAATATAAATAGAAAGAGCAGTTCATTTTCTTGAGGATTTAAATGCATGACATTTGTTGATTTCATGCATATAGCTAGTTGAATCTTTAACCATTTATTTTGTATAAATTTCGAATAAGTGATTTTTAGTTCAACCATAATTTTGCTAGCCCTTATTAGTCATTGGGCTCAAGCCCGTTTCTAGAATGATCTTTGTAATCATATATCACATTATCATGGAATGAATAATCAAATCATAATTCACGTTTACATTATATTCTCTATACTTACATGGTATCAGAGAGATCCTAAAACACCTAACACTAAAACAATAAACAGCCGCCTCCTTCTTCGCCTGTCGGCTTCGGCCGGCAGTCCGGAGGTTCTCTCCATCACTCTTTTCTGTAATACACTTGTCGATTTCTTTTAAGTTAATTTTGCCGCTTTTGATTCCTTCAATAAGTTCCATCACCCCAACACCATTAAACCCTCGATCGACTTCTGTGGAGATCGATTCTTCCAAAGCTTTCGCGATTTCGCCTCTCGGACTGCAGAGAGTGTTAGCAAGTATTAGTCAATGGGCTCAAGCCCGTTTCTAGAATGATCTTTGTAATCATATATATTGTATCACATTATCATGGAATGAATCAATCAAATCATAATTCACGTTTGCATTATATTCTGTATACTTACACATTTGGGGGACAATGTGTTTTAACAATCTCTTTCAAGTGTTAAATGATGACAACATCCGTTCATCTATAATAAGAGAACATAGATTCAAATATGAAATGTTCAGTGCGTTGCAATTTAAGAATGAAACAACAACGATTTAAATGCTTGAATAAGTGATCTGTTTCCAAAGTCGTTAAGTTAACAAATGCCAAAGGATTAGTGTAGGTTCTCTTCCAACTTTTAAAAGTTCGGTTAACATGACTACAACAATGATATGATCTGTTTAAATTAGCTTGCTTCATAAAGCCTAAAAGTCCCTAGGTTTTCAAGAATCAAAATTTTTATTGTGTTCTTATTGTTTGCATTGAACTGAGAAGGAGTTGTTCTTGCAGAGTGAAGAAAATGGAGAAAGCCTAGATGCTCATATGGTGAAACAATCAATCTTACATGCAATCGAAACCTGGAGTCAAAATAATGATCATCAAAATAATGATCGTCAAAATAGTGATCGTCAAGACTGATCAAAGGATCATCTGGTTAGCTCTAGTCTCTTGAATCTTGTAAAAATTTCTTGTTTGCAAGAAAAACTGCAACTTGAAGATCCGGGCAATAGTATTCGAGCAGACCAAAAAAACCTAAAAATAAGCTTGAAGTCAACCCCCTACAAGTGCTAGGTATGCTTGAATTACTCTATGTTTATAAACCATGCATTGTACCCTTTTGGAATTAAATTTCAAATAAAACAAAAGTACTGTATTTCTTTTTCTTTTTCTGCTCACATTTTGAATTTCATTCTTCAAATGAACCTACTTACATCCACATAGACTATATTGGCTTTTCTTTTGTATAATAATATGCTACAAGAGTGACATGTAAGTCCCATTGTGATCTAACCTTGCGATGAGTGGCTTCCACGGATATATCGAATTCAATACAGCTGACATGCATACTTTTTTGGTTTTTGGTGTTTGAGTGTTTATTTTCATGTTCTTGCTAGCTAGCGCATTCTTTGTACGAGGGTAATTCGTTGCATTGTCTATGATCACCTAAGTTTTCATGATCGATATGAGCCATTGACCCATGTTTGGCCGGAAAGGTTAAATGGCAATACACTTTTTGTAGGTTTAACGTATGTGTTTATGATACTTTCATTAAAGAAATCATATATGGATATTAGCAAGATACATTCAAGCTTCAATGTACACTGTTATGATCATTGCTGATCTTGGAGACTTGGACGACATGTCATCATTGGTAAACTACTATGATCTTAGATGTTATATTTCAATTCAAATTGATCTTAAGTAAAACATAATTACTGCTTAAATATCTAATGATTATCTTACATTTCAAATTCGATTCAATATTTTTATTGTATGTTAAAAACTGTAGCGCGTACACGTAGTATACTAATCAGTGTTGTTCTGCGCTGGGTTGTATGTTATAAAAACACACACAGCATGTTATCTGGCTGGGCTTTATGAGCCTACAAGGCTACAGGCTATAGATTAGAAGCATGATGTAAATTAAAATCTGAAATTTGAATGATTTTCCAAAATATGTGTTATTTAGAGAGTCATGACATATATGAGAGTACACAGTTGATAAAAGCATATTAAAGACATACATGGGCAAATATTTATAACAAGATTGGTACTTATCAAAACGAATGGATCTTGTAAAACGATTATAGACGCACGTTATGTTATATGTCCTTTTAGGTACCATTTATGCTTATGAATACGCTTTATTAGAATTTTTGAAATGTACCAATTTGACAAGAGGCTAAGTAACTAGTGTGGTAATTCAACCATATTTACAAACAAACTGAACTCTTGTTTAAGTATATGTAGAATTGATGTTCTCGATTTGTAGCTTAGATATCGCCGTTTGTTCTTTATTTCCAAAATGATGCTCGTGTAATCTGAACCGTCAAATGTGGGTTCTTAAGCGCAAACACATCAAATCTAGCTGCAAAACTACATCCTCCATGTTTTAACAACATAACTCAAGGCAGTCTCCTTGAGGTTGCGGTTACAAGTAGTATCCGCAATCTCTAGAATGTCAAGTGCGTTGCTCGTGTTGAGGACTTCAAGCATTCGGTTCTCACAGAATTTCTGTAAGAAAGCAATCTCATATTTGTCCGCTGCTATTGTTAATGAATAAAGATGTTTATCAAGCTTTTCTCTAGCCAAATCGCCGCTATATAGGAATTCCAGCAATGATTCAAGTTCTTCGTGGTTGAGTTCAGGGAGGGTGATAGTGTCGTTTGGTGCAGCCTTGCATCCATCTGAGTCCAACATGTTTCTAAATATATTTGACCTTGTTGCCTGCATTGCAAAGGTAGATATGTTTTTGAGCAAAATTTGACATAGTTTGGGCTCATTTGGGCTGTAGCCCATACGGTAGAATGATTTAAGCCTAAAAACTTGTTAACTTTATATCTCAAATCCCAAAACAAATGTTACTAACTATTAGTCTATTACAGTGCACTTTCATCAATTGGACCATTTCTATTATGGCTTAATTATCTTAAGACCGGAATGTAATGGCAGGGGCTTTCACCACCGCCACCTCAGCGTGAACAGCACCCGATGCATCAAAGATGACGCGTAAGATGGATAAAAACTTATATACCACGTGTGGGCGAAGCTGAAGACCCTTACTACTAGCAACCAAACAACACAATATATTTTTTAGGAATTTTAATCAAAGTTATAATATTTATGGTTAGTAGTTTACAAGATATTTATGGAATAAGTGTGTATTCCCTAGCTTCATTTGACACATGTCCTAATTGTAAACCGGTACTTTTAACGTTTTTAACAATGATTATAATGTATATAACTATATATTGCTACACTATACGCAATCATGAGGTTGTAAAATATATATATAGAAAGTGAGTAGCATACCAGCAATGATCTGTGTGCAGGTATGCAGGGAGCATCATTTCAGGCTTGATAAGAATATCTGTATGGATTTGATCTCTAAATGCCGTATTGAATCCACTTAAAATTCCAACTTTTGGTTTATTTCTTCTTCAATCCTCTTCATCTCCTTTAACCATTTCAATGAACTCATGAAACCCTGAAAATTTTCAATATGTGCTTTAATGAATATGTTATGTGTAATCAATTTTCTTTGGCTTTCAGGTAAATGTCGTGGTTCGCATGAAAAAGGATCATTCTCGTAAAAGGTAATTTAGACTGAAAAGGGAATAGCATAAAGATAATACCATAAGTTTTTTTTATCAAAAAAGTTCTAACACAACTCATAAAAAGATATGGGAAACGATAACAACAGCCCTAGGGGTTGTCCTTAACAACAAACTCCACTTTTCTTGTTTCAAAATAAAATTAACATTAAGACATGACTAAAATCATGGGCTACCTTTTTCGCTTATACAACCAATGAATGAAATGGATTACCAACGTGTTTGAGAAATAATAGGAGCTAATAACTAAATCATGATGATTTTGTTTGGACAATGCATTATTTTTTGAATAAAATGTGAAAAGTTTGTTGTTAACGACAACCTAAAAGGTGTTGTTAGCAAACCCAAAAATATTTATGTGAAGGAAGTAACATCAAGAAAAGAACTGGCAACAAATAACAAAAGAAATAGTAAGAAGGCTTGCTTAATTGTTGTATTTACTTTAAGGTCATTTTGATCATAATTAGTTAAGTTAATTAAAATCCCTTTAACACTATCTCATAAAATATTTTACTTTGCATGCTTGCTGCTAATCTTGAATTGTAGTTTTTAACAATCATAACCTTCAAATTACTGAAAATCAGCTATAGGATCCTAAATAATTATTGTAGTAAAATGATAATAAAACATTGAATACACAATTAATAACCTTGGAAGAGTTTGAAACTGAAGGATCAACAGAATATTTCCCAGAAATCTTATGATCAATATCGGTCTTGTTTGTCATGGCGATAATACTTTTGGCACCTTCATAACAAGCTACACATATGGTGTTCCATGGAGGCCTCATATTATACGGCATGGCGCTACATATCGAGCAATCCATAATTACCAGATATCAAGATTACGAAAGGTACAAAACCCGAAGAATTGAAGAACACAAATCAAATAATAAAGATAACGAAGACAGGAGATGATTATGAGGATGAAGTATTGTTTAAGAGATGATGTGTTGGAGGATGCTTTTTGAAGTTATATATATGAAAGAATCTACAAAAGGAAGCAATTAAAAAATTGCTTTACTTATAAGCATATATTAATTAGATATTACATTAAAGCAAACATAATTAGTTAACATTTCACTATTGGAAATATAATGTTAACTTTCTAAAAGGTGCACTTTCTCTTATAATATTTTTGCTCATGGGCTTAATATATTTTAAAGGTTTTTAGATGAGGTCCATGAGATTGTGTTTACAAAACAACCCTTGTAGTCAAAAGCTAGTTTAAATACCTTTGCATCATTGCATGCATGAATTGAACACATGGTCGTATTTGTTTGTGAGAAATGCTAAACTCCCCTAAAACTTTGCATGCCACATTATTTTGTGGAAACATTGTTGTAAAGTTTTGTGATCCTAGCATTTTTTTTTTAATTTGTAGCATTTTTTTGTTTTTATATCCTGCCTTATTATTAAACGGTTGTTTATAAAGTTGATAATATATTTGTTCACTTTCCAAAAATAAGTAATATGTTTCCCTAAGCAATACCCCTTATCGATGTTTAGGTTTATACCATTACATAACATTATAATTCAACATCTATATACTACCTCCGTCCTAAAATTATTGTCCCTGTTTGACTTTTTCGGTCTTTCTTTTTCAAATTTAACCTTAAATATTTTTGTTTGTGTTATACAATAGTTGATGAAAATTAAAATACATTTCAAAACCCAATCCATTCATATATTTTGCATCAAGTATTATATAATACAAACAAAAATACTTAAGATCAAAGTTGTAAGAGAAAGACCAAAAAAGCCAAATGAGGACAATAATTTTCGGATGGAGGGAGTAATATTTTATATTCGGCGAGAATGTGTATTGTTATCGTGATATCTATTAAATTTTTCATATTTAATTACGATTTTAGTAAAAAAATAGTGGCACAACTAAAGTTTAGTGCCAATTTCGCCTAAGAGTTTGGTGCCAATATTTAAGTTTTTTTTTTTTTTTTTTGGATGGCGAAGAAATATATTTATAAATAAACAAAAGTAAGAATGTTTACCCAGCAAGGGCTAGGAGCAATTACACATCAAATGAGCATCACCTAATAAAACGTGTGCAAGCTATTCGGGGATTAAATAACCAATCTAACCATACAAGGCTAAGTTTCTTACTCCTACTAAAAACCCAATTAAAAACCACAGCTTGGAGCTTGCGAAAGAGAACGAATGGAGAAGCATGAGAAATATCTAAACTGTCAAAAACCTTGTCGTTTCTATATGACCACATTAGCCATATGACGCTACGAAACACGTACAAACATGTACCACAATATACTCACCTATATCCCATGTCCAAGTGTTCTAGCACAAATACCTTTTTCGTTTGCCAAAAAGCCAACGATCAACAATTGGAATCCAAAATACTATTTTCGTCTCAATATTATTGTCTATATTTTCATTTCGGTTTGTCTCAAATTAATTGTCCGCTACTAAAAATGGATAAAAGAAAAGTTCATCGAGATTACTATATTACCCTTACTTAAAATTGTTATTACAAACTTTCAATAAAGTAGTAATTAAATATTTAGTAGCTTCTGCAAAAAGTAAAAGTGATAAAACAGTAATAATAATGTTTTTTCCTAAAATGTGTTATTTTTGTCGATGAATAAATTATTTTATGGAAGAGAAAGTAGCTTAAAGAAGTAATTAAATGATTTACATACCATTATTGTCAAGATAAGATATAGAGAGGGTTAGAGGGGAACAAAGGGAATAATAGTTGGTGAAGGATAAAAATGTCAAATACTATGAGTATGAACATGGGCCATGTCAAAGAAGGAGTGGTTACATAAGGAAAGTGGAAAAAGACATCCCAGCCATGCAACAGCAATCATGCGGTAAGCTAACCACGTCTTTAATTACTCCCTAAACCTAAACAATTGAGTTTTGATACTCACACCATTTTATTTTATACTTACACCACTTTGTTCAAGCTGTATAGCACAGCGTACAACACTGTAATGCACAGATTGTGGTGAAAGTATAAAAATTTGTGATGAACACTCTAAACAATTCTATATCTAATATATAAGCTTTATCTTTTAAAAAGTTTGACATGTAAGTCTAGCTGTCTACTTCAAATAATCCTTTGAATGATTAGACTAACTACAATATTCGTTTGTTTAATCATATGGGCATATGTAAGGTCGTTTATTCTATTCATTCGATTAGAAAACGTGGTGTACAAGCAATTAAAACAAGATTCAAATATGTAATAGCTATCTAATGTATTAACTGACGTGCGTGTATCAATCAAAGATAAATGCGTGCAAACCAATTCTGATTTTTCTTTTTATGTTTCTCAATGTGAAAATAAGTATTTCTTTTCGATGTATAGATGTGGATAGTTAATACGGTTTTGCTATTAAATAATCACATATTTTTCAAATGTCATGGATATAGTGCGTGTCTTAATTTTATTGCTAGATTATACGTGTACTTTTTATTTTGTGCTAATATGGTCACAAAGTGACCCATTACCTGAAAACCCACTACCAAAGTGTGAAATGTTATTTTTTTAGAAAAAATGGTCCCTTGTGGTCTGTTTCTTTTGCAAAATCAGTCATTTTGCGTTTTTTTCAAAATAAGTCCTTGTTTTGTTTCATTCAGTTGCTTATGTTAGTTTTGGGATTTTTTTAATTTTTTCCCCCCTTATGCTTTTGCTTATTAGATAAGCACTTATAAATACCATTTTTAATTTTTGTAGAGGATTTATTAATCTAATCCATTTATAACGGTTCTGGTTAGATATGAATATATGATGGTAGCTTCATCTCAAATAAGCATTTTGTAATATGCATGTTCTAACCTGGTAATCAGACTGGTTATTTTGCCCCAAAATAGGCAGATAAGAAGCAGTTTGGATGATCCAAACACTTTATGCTATAAGCGAAAAAAATAAGCAATTCGAAACACCTTTCAAACACTCTTACAACTACTATATACACCTAAAAACACCACATATGTGTCAATTGAGACTTGAACACACAACCTCTTGATTGATAGATCACACTTTAACAGCATTATTGTATTGTTGTTATATTGGGATATTAATAGTATTAGTTTCAATACTATCAACATAGGACCTAAATGCCTATATCCATACATAATAATTCAAAACTTTGGTTTCAATATAGCTTTACTGGGCTGCTAAAGCAGTTGAAACTTAGTCAGGATAACCTAAATGCCTTCATTTTAAATCCCCACTCTTGTTTATTTCTTAGTGAACAATCAGGAGTGCATCAATGGGTGAACTGGTAATTTATAATCTCTCCCTTATGTTTCACAGATTTATAGGATGGCTGGGTTACCAAAAATCCTATTTGCCACTCTTCTGTTAACCTGCATCAGAAGGCAAGTAGAGTCAGATGCCTCTAACCATCGCTACAATAAAGGAGATATAGTTCCTTTCTATATCAATAAAGTTGGTCCGTTCGCTATAGCTAGGCACATTGTGTAATTGAGATATAGTCCCTTTCTATATCAATAAAGGAGATGTAGGCACATTGTGTAATTGATAGGAGATAATTTTTAATGCACGCAAAAGAATTTTATGACTAGTTATATGCATTTTGGACTAATTATCCCTCTATTTAACGAAAGTGCTTTGTTGTTGTTTTTTTTATTTTTAAATATTATTTCCTTCTATACTGATTAACTTGTTTTTAAGGAAACATATGCATATTATGATTTCCCATTTTGCTCGCCAAGTACTTATTTCTTTTTTGAGTTACTTGCATGCTTTTTCTTTCATTCTACCTTTTTTAAGCTTATTTATATTGTTTATGAGATAACAGATATTGTGATTGAGAAGAAGCTTAATCTTGGTGAGATGTTGAATGGAGATCGTCCTGTTTCAGCTCCTTATAAGCTTGAATTCCTTGTGGATAAAGATTCTGAAGTATTATGCAGCAAGAAGTTGAGCAAAAATGATGTTTCTCATTTCAAAAAAGTGTTAAAAGAGGATTACTATATGCAAATGTATTATGACGATTTACCAACTTGGGGATTCATTGGATATACTCAAAGGATGAAAACGCGTTAAAACGTATAAAAACGTATTAAAAATTTTCAACTAAACGCACAAAGACTTATTCTGAAATAAAATCACAAGGGACCTCTTTTGCAAAAGAAACAAATCACAAAGGACCATTTTTGCTCAAAAATAACTTTTTGTCAAGTTTAGCAGGTCAAAAAGTTACTCGTGTATCATATTAGCACGAAATCAAAAGTACACGTACCATCTAGGCAATAAAATTAGTGCACGTAACATATCGATACATTTGAAAAAGTACGTGACTATTTAATAGCCAAAACCCTTAATTAGTTAATAGCTAAGATGTACTACACGGCATTAAAACGTAATAGCTAGTCGTCTAGTATCGTAGACCTCTCATGGTATGATTGGTATGATTTTATGAGCTATCATTAGTTTTTGTAGTGATTTATGACAAATTTTTACAACAATAACCATTTCTTTGATGCCATACAGGGGTCTTCATCGGTGCGGTTATCGGGTTGTTTGGTTTGTTCGGTTCAGTTAGTTCGGTTAATTTTCTTTTTTGTATAACCGAGAACCGAATCGAACCGAACCAAATTCAAATTGATTATACCGAACCGAAAACCAAACCCCCGTAACCGAATAACTCAAATTACAAAAATTTAACTATTTATTCATTTATATATTTTCTTTTTAGCAAAAAAAAATTCTAAGCTTAAAAAATGTTATATTTATAGTATAAAAAAGTTTGAATATTTGCATATGGATGATGATGGATTCCAGGTTGTGAGAGGGAAGAAGACGGCTAAAAGTGGTAAACAGAGTATACCGGCTAAGGGTGGATTCTCTAAATTGAATGTGGGTACTAAGGTTCGTTATCAACCTAAAGCATCTTCTGGGACCACTAAGGTGGATGGAAAGAAGAAGGCATAAGATATGCCTAGTACTAGCGGAACTAAGGTTCCTACAGCAAATGCTTTTGAAGCTCTTAATACGGTTGATGTTGATTGTTCCTTGCCTACTAAGGTTGATACTAAGGGAGGGACTTCGCCTGAGTCTAGTTCTACAATGGTTGCTAATAAGGAGGGATCCCAACCGACGGGTAGTGTACCACAAGATCCAAGTGTGGTAGATGATCAAAGGAACGAGCCTAAGATGGCTGTAGGTGTTGCCTCTAAGGCTTCTTCTTCTTCTTCTCCTGACACTTTACCCACCAAGAGGGTTAATCCTTTCTCTAAAGTGGGTGAAATTGAAGTTTCTGATAGTGATGACGAGGTTCTTCCAGATGATAACCCCATGGCGCAATATATTTCATCTGCATGTGGCGGTTATAACCTTGAAGATGACTATGATGACTACATGAATCAAATCTACGATCTCCCTCAAGCTATGGATGAGTACTATAATGCTAACTTCAAGATCCAAGGGCGTTGTAGGAAGTAATTCTTGTGGTGTCTAATGTGTTTGCTTATTATCTTGTGATTTGTGGTTTGTTTCTTTTCTAGGAGATAGGAAGTGCATTGATATGCAAGATTGCCTATGTAACGGGCTATGATATGGGATATCACCCATATCTGTTGTACTTAAACGGTTTTTTGGAGTAATGAATTTTACTGGGTCGTTGTGACCTTTTACCAAAAAAAAAAAGTTTTAATATCTTTTTCTTGTACATAAATATATAATAAAATATATATATTTGAATTCGGTTTTTGGTTCAGTTTTCGGTTTGGATTGCTAAAACCATAATCGAACCGAAAACCGAATATTTAATTCGGTTCAGTACGGTTTTCACTACAACAATCGTGGGTTTCGCAGGCGAATATCGGGGAGCTTCGCCGGGGACTTGTCCCTGTGAATGCTTTCGGGACAAGTCCCCACGAAAAGTCCCCGGTAATACCCTCTGGAATACTTTCCCGGACTAGTTACCACCTTTCCCGGGGACATATGGGTCCCACAGCCAATTGTCACCGGTCAAACATGTCCGACGTGGCATTGGTTTTTGTCGGGGACACGTCGCCGGGGAAAATTGTTTTTGAATATTAATTTAATCACCTAATTAAATTAGTAGTCCGGCGTGGCACTATTATTTCCGGGGACATGTCCCCGGCAAAGTTAACTACCACTGTTGAGCTAATCTCTTTCGCCGAGGACATGTCCCCTACAAAAACTACACGCTACTGTTGTGTTTTCGTCTTGTCCCCGGCAAAAGTAACTGACCCATTTTGCAGAATATTGCCGCAAAATGGGTAATTTTCCGATTTTTTCGGAAATTTTTCGGAAAAAATCTACAATATCACAAACTGTTTTTCGTAACTGCTTTATGCTACAACAACACAAATTCGCTAAACATAATATCATATATACCCATCAATCGCTAACATAGTTATCTTTTTCCAAAATCGCCAAACGGTTCCTAAACCGTTAACGCATGATCATCTACAAAACTATACATAAGCTACTATCCGCAAATGGTCCAAAACTATCGTATAATCCATTTACGGAATCCTAGCGCATAATGCACATAAACGACATAATAATCCATGTTATTCTCTACAAACATATCCAAAACGTGTTAAAGTAACATAAATCGGCATCTCAAACCCCACTACCCCCACTACCGTCCCCGGTATCTCTAGACTCACCGGATGGAGTAGCACGGATCCAGACCCACCATCCGGAGTAGCACGGATCCCGACCCACCTGGTGGAGTAGCACTTGATCTGGGTCGGATGTATTCGCTCCCGCCAACCCGGAATGACCGACAAACTCCATGACCGCTCCATCGACTCCTCTGTAGAGAGCTCTTGATCTGCTGCGACTTGTTTCCGCAGTGAGGACACGTCCGCCGCATCACGAGGTCGGGGCGCTAAAGGTCTTCACTCCACCTCCACCGGTAAGACCGACCTACACGGGGAATATGACCGCGCTACTTACCACCAAGCACGGCACGCAGAATCTCGCGGTCGGTCATGCGGGTCCCATCGGAGGTGCTCTTCCCGCATCCATATCATCTCGCTCGCTTAGTTACAAAAACAAGAAAAGTAATATATAAGTCGTGATGCATTATATTTCATCAAAATGAGTGACTTTGAAAATAAATTATACTTACATATCTAGTCTCGGATAACGGGACTCAAAGACATCGCCTCATATGGTTCCGAGGGTAAAGCTCTATCAAGTCTTCTCCAACCAACGCCTCGATCGCATTTGCTCAACTGCTTAGAAATAAAATCAATAGCGACACACCCAACACCATGTATATATAAATAAAATGATTAAATAGTTTCTTACAAAGTTATGGCGAATAGCGACTAACGATCGAGATCCGTGAAGGCTAGAACTCGTGTTCGCCATGCGGTTTGTTGTTGACCTCGATATCTTACGCTTTGGGGTTTGTCCAAAGCTTAACTGCGTATTTTAAATTATAAAACTATTATATAAATGAATTATTATTATTATTATTATTATTATTATTATTATTATTATTATTATTATTATTTTGTGCCCGGTCGTGGTGTGTGTCGTGGTCGCACAACGAACGCATCAAATATGTGGCTAAGTGTGCAGATATTGGATATGGGTTTCTCCCTTCTTTTCTCTTCTTTGGGGAACTTGAGAAGGATGTTGTGACCTTCTTGGGCGAACTGAAAGTTCTCGATGACCCAAGATATTAGACACGTCTGCTTCTCATATCTTTAGTAGGATTAGTTTTCCATAGCTAGAGGGTGGGAGCCTAGTTAGTATCTCGGCTCCCACTAACTTTGTAAATCCTTTGAGTTTTAATAAAAGTGATGTTTATA
This sequence comes from Chrysanthemum lavandulifolium, assembly GCA_022545495.1. NCBI lineage: Eukaryota > Viridiplantae > Streptophyta > Magnoliopsida > Asterales > Asteraceae > Chrysanthemum > Chrysanthemum lavandulifolium. Next base: position 19,519,720 of record CM040245.1, read on the forward strand.
ATTTTATATATATATATATATATATATATTAATAATAATAATAATAATAATAATAATAATAATAATAATAATAATAATAATAATAATAATAATAATAATAATAATAATAATAATAATAATAATAATAATAATAATAATAATAATAATAATGATAATTATTACTACCTCCGTCTCTAAAATTATTGTCCTCATTTGACTTTTTCGATCTTTCTTTTCAACTTTGACCTTAAGTATTTTTGTTTGTGTTATATAATAGTTAATGAAAGTTATACCAATAAAAATACATTTAAAACTCAATCCATTCATACATTTTGCATCAAGTGGAATCTAACACAAACAAAAATATTTAAAGTCAAAGTTGTAAAATAAAGACTGAAATAGTCAAAAGGGGACTATAATTACGGGACGGAGGGAGTATTATTATAAAGTGTCGATCCAGAAATTTACCAACGCATCCCAATCCTCTTGCGTCTTGATCATTGGACGCTATCTTTTGATCTCCTCAATTTTCTCCACCCCACCGCTCTAGTAAAGTTATCTTTTTGTATCTATATTTGTTGTCATCATATCGTTTTGGAGATAATACTGACATCATCAACAATCTTGTCTCCATTCGGGCCAAGAATGTGTGGGTGGAGATCAAAGTAATCTTTGCAATAAAATATAAATAAAAAAATATACAAATTTAAATAAACAAACAAGTTTGAATAAATAAACACAATAATTAAAAAATAAATGTTAAAAAACATACGTGTAGATGCTCATGGATGTGGGCCTTGGCGTTTGGGAACCTTAGCCCATGAATCGCAAAACATGGGAATCGAGTCAGAACACCTCCCAACATAGTTGGAGAACCAAGAAAAGTGAGGGCCCACGTGTGTATAAAACCCCTCCTGGTTGACCCGAAAATCGATCGACACAGGACGACCATCCAATGCCCTCCTCGCCTTGAGTGTCGTGTTCTTAGTGGGACCACGCACCACCTTCCCGCCTTTCCCAATTTTGGCGTTTGGGTTGGCAGCTTTGGATTTAGAGCCTACAAGTAATCAAATTCAAGTGATGATGACATAAAATAACAAGTTATCAATTTAAAATAACATGTAATCAAATACAGTTTTACTTAATAATAATTCGAGATATTCTTACCGGCATTGGTGCCTATCCTCCTCGAGGACCACGAGGTGGCGAATTACCTCCATCGCCACCGTGAGACCTAGCTACAACATCCATCATCCGTTAAACGAACATAGAAATTAGTGAAGAAACGTATATATAATTAAATAAATAAATAATTAAATAAATAAATAATTAATTAAATAAATAAATAAATAATTAAATAAACAAACAAACAAACAAACACATTTAACAGTATATATCAACAAGATAATTATAATAATTAAATAAATAAAAAACAAACAAACAAATACATTTAACAGTATATATCAACAAGATAATTATAATAATTAAATAAATATATAAATTAAACAAACAAATAAACACATTTAACCACTCGATAACAATTTCATTCAAATAATTAAGTGTTGTTCTACAAATTACAAATTGAGATTAATCTCCCACATCATCAACATAAAATTCAACATTATTAGTACTGTACATCTTCATCATCTTCATTCTCGTGGTCATCATCATCATCAGATGCTAAATCATGAGGAACGTGATCATCATAATCAATATTTGAAGTGAGTATGAACCAACAAAACTCAACTAAACAAACTTAAACAAGTAACTGTCCTATTGACTTTAACACTAACTGTTTAGGCTTATTCATGTCTTATTGTGCACAAATAAGCTATCACAATAAGGGAATCCTAAACTAGAAATAAGTGGAACATAAGCAATCTAAAAGTCCTAATAAGTACTAAATTAGCTAAAGATGAATTTTCCTAAACTAGTTCCATTAGTTACCACTACAAAGCCAGGCATCAAGACCAATTGAGCACTAAAATCAAGGGTGTAAGTTGTTGATGTGTCATTGATGCAAACAATGAGACCGATGGCATAAGGGGGGTTTAGTGCTTAAAATAAGCACTCATAAGTTCTCCAAAGTGAAAAGAATTTTAGACAGGATAACTGGGCATTGTTGGGTTTCTAAAAAGCTAAATGGGGGCAATTTGGGCCCATCTAACGACTTATTAATAAGTTGTAAAGAGGAGGTGAGGACTGTTGGTCTTGATGCGTGATCATGTCAAAGAAAGTTTGATGACTAGTTTCATACCCAAACATAACAATTATGAATGCTTAATCAAGATAATAATCTGAAAACATGCATCAGTACAAGTAAACAAGTAGGACGGGCGAGGAGACTTTCGCCAGGGACATGTCCCCGCTAACACATAAACAAGTAACAAAAAAAATTAACAAAACTTACTGGTATGGGTCTCGGCTTCAGTTCCCGGCTTCGGTTCTCAGCTTCGGTTCTCGGCTTGGTCTCGACACAGTCCACTGTACAAAGTAAATTAAAAACTAACAAAAATCAGTCAACAATAAAATAAAAAGTTAGCAAAAATTAACAATCTCAAAAATTAACAAATAACAAACAATTAGAAAAAAGTGGTTAAGGAAGAAATTACCAATCGCAAAATGAGGAGAGGGGTTAAGGAAGAAAGAAGATGAGAAAAGATAGAATTAAATGATGAGAGGGTTTAAGGAAAGAATTATATGATGAGAGGGGAGATGGTGCACAGTGGTGCTTGTGTGGTTGCAGCACAGGAAGTGGTGGTGCTGTGGTGAAGTGGTGGAGATGGTGAGGAAGTGGTGGTGCTGTGGTGGTGGCTATTGAGGAAGATGAAGACTTTTACAGTGGTGGTGCTATGTTTTTTTTTTCTCAAAGTGATAACAGATCTCGTTAATAATTGAGGTGTTTTTACCTTTTACTTTTCCCGGGGACGTGTCCCCGGTGAAAGATAAATTTGTCTTTTAGTGAGACTTTTACCGGGGACAAGTCCTCGGGGAAAGAGTTGGCGGGATAATGATAGGAGGGAAAAATAAAATTTTCACCAAAACTTTCCTCGGGGACATGTCCCCGGGAAAAGTTGTATTTAAGAAATTATACAACTATTTTAATTACTTTTAGCTAATTTAAATTATTTAAGAAATTATAAAATAATTTAAATAATTATAAAATAATTTAAGAAATTATAAAATAATTTAAGAATTATAAAAAAAAGGTGTTATGGTATACGTATCATGTTAAACGACCAAGTATAGGTGCTATGATATACGTATCATGTTAAACGACCAAGTATAGGTGCTATGGTATACGTATCATGTTAAACGGCCGAGTATAGGTGCTATGGTATACGTATCATGTTAAACGACCAAGTATAGGTGCTATGGTATACGTATCATGTTAAACGACCAATTATAGGTGCTATGGTATACGTATCATGTTAAACGACCAAGTATAGGTGCTATGGTATACGTATCATGTTAAACGATCAAGTATAGGTGCTATGGTATATGTATCATGTTAAACGACCAATTATATACGTATCATGTTAAACGACCCAACAATTATAGGTGTTATGGTATACGTATCATGTTAAACGACCAAGTATAGGTGCTATGGTATACGTATCATGTTAAACGACCGAGTATAGGTGCTATGGTATCGTGTCATGTTAAGCGACCAAGTATAGGTGCTATGTTATCGTATCATGTTAAGCGACCGAGTATAGGTGCTATGGTATCGTATCATGTTAAACGACCAAGTATAGGTGCTATGGTATCGTATCATGTTAAACGACCAAGTATAGGTGCTATGGTATACGTATCATGTTAAACGACCAATTATAGGTGCTATGGTATACATATCATGTTAAACGACCGAGTATAGGTGCTATGGTATACGTATCATGTTAAAGGACCAAGTATAGGTGCTATGGTATACGTATCATGTTAAACAACCAATTATAGGTGTTATGGTATACGTATCATTTTAAACGACCGAGTATAGGTGTTATGGTATACGTATCATGTTAAACGACCAAGTATAGGTGCTATGGTATACGTATCATGTTAAACGACCAAGTATAGGTGTTATGGTATACGCATCATGTTAAACGACCAATTATAGGTACTATGGTATACGCATCATGTTAAACGACCGAGTATAGGTGCTATGGTATACATATCATGTTAAACGACCAATTATATGTGCTATGGTATACGTATCATGTTAAACGACCAAGTATAGGTGCTATGGTATACGTATCATGTTAAACGGCCAATTATAGGTGCTATGGTGTACGTATCATGTTAAACGACCGAGTATAGGTGCTATGATATACGTATCATGTTAAACGACCAAATATAGGTGCTATGGTATACGTATCATGTTAAACGACCAAGTATAGGTGCTATGGTATACGTATGATGTTAAACGACCAAGTATAGATGCTATGGTATACGTATCAATACATCAATACATTATTATTATTATTATTATTATTATTATTATTATTATTATTATTATTATTATTATTATTATTATTATTACATAGGTCCAAATTTTTGCAGTTGTCTACTGGTCTCAACTTCCCACCAAAAAAATGGCGCCAAGAATTCCCACAAAAAAAATGGCGCCAAAACTTCCCACCAACATGACAAACACATTATATAGTTCTTTTATCTTTACAAGAATTTCACAACCTCTTATACTCAAAACCACTCAACCTCACAACCTCTTATCTTCACACAAATTTCAAAACATGATATGGAGCCATTTAATCCTTTTATGTGTTCTTGTGGAGCAGGAAATATAAGATTAGGAACATCACATAGAGAATATTCAGCTGGACGACAATATTATGCATGTCCTCTGTCGAAGGTAAACAATCATACATTTCTTATTTATGTAATTATACAAATAATTGGGTTGTAATCTCTTATAATTTTCTTATTATATAACAGCCCGTAAATGAAGATAATGGGTGCGGATATTTTATATGGAAGAATGAATTTGACGAGTACTTAAGAACAATCTCTTATGGTTCAACATCTCAAGGTTACGGATCGCACCAGTGAGTGCTCGAGCTGTACGCCAAAGATCTTAGGATAAACTTCTTTGGAATCACAAAACAAAGTGCTAGAGACAAGAGTAAGGATGTTGGAGGCAAGACTTGAAATGGCAAGGATTCACGACGACCACGCATGTCGGTCGGATGCATTACTTAAGTAATTTGTTAGGTGACATGAAAATTCTTCGTATGTAGTAGTAGTAGTTATTGTTCTTTGTAGTTGTTGTTGTTGCTGTTGTTCTTGTAGTTGTTTTAGTCGTTGTTGGAATAAAAAGTATGTTTAACTAAAAGGAGAATGAAATGTTGTTGTAGTTGTTGGAATATCTGTCTTGATTTTAACTAGTGAAGAAACTTTCCCACCACAAACATCTTTGAACATACTTGATCCGACCCATCTCTAGTAGGTCATTTTAACATCTGAATGAACCACAATATAATTAAGTTCATATTTTTAACATTTAATCGGGGTTTTAGTTGTGTATTAAAAGTTGTGTATTTTTAACATATAATTTAAGCATATTTTTGCAAATACAATCATGTCCCTGGGAAAATTTTTGGCGGGAATAAAGGCGGGAACAATTAACATGCTATTGACTCTGGTCAAATTTTCCGTCAAAGTGTAAACCATACATGTCCCCGGCGAAAAGTACCGTTGAATTTTGACTGGACGGTCAAAGAATACTAAATATTCAACAGACTTTCCCCGGGGACAAGTCTCCGGCGAAAGAGTTGGTTGAATTTTCTTCAACAGGTCAGCGTATTCATGTGCCACGTCAGCTTTGATTTTGTCGTTTAGCGACTTTCGCCGGGGACGGTACGTCCCCGGCGAAAGTCTCCTCGCCCGTCCACACGATTGTTGTAGTGAATTTGGAAAATTCGGTTTGGTTACAAGTTCGGTTCGATTATTTTCAGTTCATTTCGGTTTTGATTTTCGATTTATTTAGATATTACCCAACCCATAAACACGCCTAGATACATATGTAATGTTGGACTCATTTCTCATGGATACAAATGGACTAATATTATACATGAGCTAGAGGCCCAAAATAGTAACAATGTAATACATAAACTTGGCTTAGTGAAACCATGTCCCCCACTCGGTATTTCCATAAAAAGGCATCAACAGTAAATTAATCACTTTCTGACGTAATAAAAGTCCCAAGAAAACGAAGTGTCACCGGCTTATTTCATTTTCTAAAAAGTTGAACAACAATACTAGTTTGTTTACAGACGTACTGTTACAAGATGAAAAGGTAACTTGTAACCAAAGTCTCCGAATAGTTAGCATATAGTAAGTGAGAATAACCAAAGGGCTTGTGATCAATACTCAATAGTAACATATGTTGTGTGAGATGCTTGGTTCAAGTAATGTTAGGAATATATTGTGAGATAAATTTGTAGTGTATATATATTGTGATATCATTAGTTGACGTTGACAAAAAGAAGCGGGAATAGATTAAATCGAAGTAAATGGCTAATAACATATTATTATCTTGTATTATAACCGTAAATCCGTAATATCAAATTTACAAAGCAAATTAAAGGTGCATTATTATTCTAGATGTTATAGTAACTTGTGACCAAGGAAGCTAGTAGTATCATCACTTGGATTAAAGACCATCTCCAATGGCCTTAGTTTCTAGTTTTGATGGTTCACTGCATGGTTGTGATCAGCTTCTTCACTCGCTCCAAAATGGTGGTACAGTGCCGCACCAGATAACACGACCAATGTCAAAGCTTGTGCATGCATCCTAGAAGATATCATAAACAAGAAAATTTAGAAACACGAAGTATATAGGATTTAATTTATTTCCTAGGTTAGTCTACAAAATTTTCATCAATGGTTATATATATTGATATTTCGTATTCGACATTTGAGTTATGATCAAATGAGAAGAAAAATTAAAATAAGATAAATCGAAAACATTATTTGACAGTTGAAAAGCTAAAAATAAAAATTATAGTAATTAAGAAAAGTCACACCTGGCATGAATAAGCCTCATGCTAGGCTTAAAAGGAGCTCGTTTAGAGCTTGCGTAAGCCATCGATGCTCCAACTGCTGTTGCCCACATTGTTCCTACACACAGATACACATTAAATTGTAAGTACTACATATATATGCATGGTTTAGAACATGACATCAATCATAATTAAAATTCATAATATAAAGATTATGAAGTGTAAAGTAGACCAACTATTTAACTAACCAATGCTAGTAAGCTTGTGCTCTGAGACCCAAGATTGTAGACTTTCCATTTTTAGCTGTTTGAGAAATTGTTTTATAAAAAGTTGTTGTTTTGAGGATGAAATGAAAGTGTCGAGTGAGTCTGGTATATATAGGGTTGATGGTGCATAGGATATATAATTATTTATTTATATTTGGCCCCTTGATTTTACTAACTTTTAACCTAACCTCCTGAAGTTCTTGTACTGTCAGAGTGTGGGATAAACCGGTGCAAATGTAGGACAAAACATCCCCGGTTTTTATCAATGTCTCATGTAAAAGTTTTTCGAAATTGCATTTTAAGAACATGGTAAAAGAAAAAGAAAAAAAAAAACAGTGGGCTTTGGGCAGTAACTGAAAAGAACCCCATGGTTTTGAACCATATTTGACGGTCCTCTTGTTTTTTTTTTCACAGCTTAGAAAGTTAGAATCTTGGGATCTATCTTTTGCACTTTTTTTACATTTTGGGAAATCACCACTTGAAAAGAATTCTTAATAATAAAAATGTTAGTTACTAATTACAGTCTAATCAACCTTTTGCGAATCACTTGTCAATAACCATGTGTGATATACGTGACTTTTATGAGTGGAGTCACTATAAAAAATAGCGTTTTGCACTTTTGCTACTATTTGTTCACTAGACACATGTTCGTAAGTAATAACATATAAATTAGGAATGTTTTAGTTAAATGCATTTAAATAAGTTAACTTTCAAGTTTAATTTGTATTTATTAAGGTCATATCCAACCACATGCTTCATAAAATCTTCAAAACTGTATCTTCTGATTCTTCTCCAACCATGTACCTAAAATTTGAGATACAAAACCTTTTTTTTTTTGTAAAGGGGAGTAATTCTGCACCCTGGTAAATATAATAACCAAATAAACGTTTAAGTACAATGGATGTGAGTGAAATCCCATATCTCAGTCCGTTACATAGGCATAAAGCTTACATAACAAGATACTTCCAATTCTCTAAACAAGAAAACAAACCACTACTCAAATGATAACATATGACACAACAAAATAAAATTACTTCCTAGGACCTTGAAACTTTGTGTCATACATGGCATTAAAGGAATCCAAATTCCGGAAGATCACGAACACATTTCGCATAGTCATCAAGTCATAGTCATCATACTCATCTTCAAACTCTTGCCCACCACCAAAAATATTAGCAGACTCATCAAATGGGTTAGCAACAACCTCATCTTCGTAATCGACACCTCAATCTCTCCCACTTTAGAAAAGGGTTAACTCTCTTAGTAGAAGAGGTGAGCGGAATAGGTTGACCATCATCATCCACAAGAGTAGCTTTCCCATCAATAATTAGCTTTTCAAGCTTGCCAATTTTCTCGACTATGGGAGTAGAACCAACATCCATTGTTCCCATTGAATCACTCACAAGCTTGGCGGCAGAAGAAATCCCGTCTCCGGAGGCTTAGACGCTCACCAATGTCAATCGAGAGTCCGTCCCCGAGATCCATCAATACCGCTTCCTTAGTAGTACCGGAAGACTTCCCGTCTTGACCTTGTTAGTAGAAGAATCACTCTGATGCTTGGGATGCCCAAATCATCTTCCACCTCAAGAGTCCCAAAAGAGTTAGGCGTAGTAATCGGTGTATCTTTAGCATTACCACTAGCATTGCCGGTGGCTTCGTCTTTGCAACATATACCGCTTCCTAGGTGCAAATCTAGGACCTTACCCATATTAATACCACCGGTCATCTTCGTACCTTTAGGTTTGGCTTTCCGATTCTCGCACCACCTTAAAGCCATCATCGGGTTCATCCTCATTAGAGGTGGGGGGAACATCATTATTCTCCTTAATACTCTTAGGACAACAAGCAGTATCATGCCCAAACACTTTACATAACGCACAGTGTGGCGGCTTCCATTCATATTCCACTTTTATACTTGCCGTAGTAAAGCCACTATCATCCTTATTAGGGATCGCCATAGTCACCACTTGTTTAAGCTCAAATTCAGATGATAATTCCACAAGAGCACGTGCAAAACTAATGCGACCCCATGAATCAACACACATGGAACTAGTAAAAGCATCTAACATAATCGGCTTACCCACTTGAGTAGCAATTAAGCTCAACCCATCTTCCGAATATGCAAGTAATGGCACATTATGTAATTTAATCCAAACGGGAACTCTAGTTACCTCACTTTTAGACAATAGCACATCAGGAGTCCATTTAGTGAGAATGAGAGGAGAATTGCGAATAATCCAAGGGCCCCGTTGAAGAACATTCTCAACACCCTCTTTAGAATCGAATTTAAAGAGGAAAACACCATCATCATTCTTCATTAGTTTCATAAAACCAAACTTACCCCACGTGTTGGAGACGTAGTTCTTAACCAAATGAAAAGCTACATTCTTGCCAACAAAGAATCCAACAAGAGTATTTTCATACCGGTTGAATACACCCTCCATAGCAGCCTTCGGAAGCACCGTATCATGATTATCAATGCGCGTCTCATTCACCAAGGCACGAAAATTAACTTTCCTAGAGACACGTTCCGGGTTTAATATATTAGCAAATGACCTCACTTCATTAGGACCTGAAGTAGAAGCATTCAACACGTTAGGACCATTAGCATCAAGACCAGAAGTTGACACCTTTGACACATTCGTAGCAACACCAGGGGTGACCAAAACCGGATTCACATAAGCATCCAAATCAATAGCATTAGTAGAATTCACATTAATGCTTGAATTCTCCCCACCCAAAACGGAATCCACCGATGCATACAGCTTGGAGTCCTTATGCACACCCCCTTGATCGGCCAAGGACGTGAAAATAGATGCATCATCTTTATCGGCCACCTTGGTGGCTAATTTAGCAGCCTTCATCGAAGAACCATCATAATTTAAAAACCCTTTCTCCATCTCTCTTAAACCCTACTAACAATCCAACAATCGACCCACACAATAACCACACCAACTTTAACCAGCATAAACCAAAAAACGAACAAAGACAAAACACCAACTAATCGTTAGAGATACAAAACCTTTAGTCAATCACTTAATTATCTGCATTAATTTTTGTATAGATATATAATATATTATTAGATGTTTGGAGAGTGAATTTTGATCCTCAAAATATAAAATAGAAAAGTACCAAAAAGTGCCAAAATCTTTTTGGTAGACCTCTTTGTGGTCAAATTTTCACTCAATCTCCAAAATGGTCATGCCCAACCACTCGACTCCGCAGGTCCACCCAAAATGTGACACGTGTCCCAACTACCAACACACCTTTTATCTTCTCACTTTTCCAAGATAACCTCTTATTGAGCAACCGCCGCTACTCAACC